>JAEDXX010000095.1:0-414002 GCA_021725515.1 Epicauta chinensis | reverse complement strand
ATAAAAAATAATTAACTTGAAACAAGTCTTTTGTAGAAGAAAAAGAATAATTAATTAGATTGGACTTTATATATACATATATTTACTCCACCGTTTATCAGTTGTAATAAAATCCTTAATTGGGGTGATAAAAATGGATCATCAACCATTAATTGAATTATTACAAAGATTCATAAAAATTGGTTATTTAAATTCGACATCAAATCAATTATCGGTTATTAAAACGATAATAATGCTGGCACATTTCTTAACAACATTCTTATTAATGTTTTATAAATTTACTTATATGGAAATTACATTAACATCAGCCGCTGATGGGGTTGAATCAATGATCACAACATTTCATGTAAGTCTTTCTATAACTGATTATCTAATATTAGATTAAATTATATTAAATTAAATTTACAGTACATTTTTAAGCAAACAATGTTCATAATTAATTTCCATAAAATTTGTATTTTATTTAAAAATTGCCAACAGTTTCTTACACCGGCACGTTTGGATTATCAATTTCAACAATCTTATAAAGACAATGTCCACAAAACGAAAATATTAGCAACTGCATTTATTGCTTTTTGTGTACTTGGACCAGTACCACTGGTATTAACGCCGTTATTTGGTAATGGTTTACCATTAGATTGCCATATACCATCATTTATACCATATCCGGTTTTTATACTATTTAATGTAACTACCTCTTATTTTGGTTCATATTGTACAGTTGCTTTCGATATATTTTCATTAATTATGGTAGCATTAATTAGATTGCAATTTAGGATTTTAAATAAACGTATAACATTATGGAAATTTGGTGATTGCGCTGAGAATGAAAAGAAAATTGCAAAAGAAATAAGTGATTGGGTCAAGCATCATAATTTTTTAAATAAGTAAGAATTTTCTCATTTATACAATTTGTAGCTGGCAATAGTTAGTGTCTTTTAAATTGCAAAGAACTGATGTAAAAAATTAAATGCAATATTCCGGCCCTAGCCAAGTTGCAAAAGATAGTATTTTCACCCCGTAATAGTCGATGAAAATATTGAGCCATCTGGCAATGAATTAAAATTGAAAAATGGACTCAAATAGTTATTCTTTTAGAGTCACGATTTATTATTTCATGGGTGCCACATTAACCAGCTACAAATTTAATGTAACAACTCTTATTAAATTGCAGTTTTTGCAGACACCTACTTATACTTAATTCATTTGTTGGATGGGCAGTTGTAATGAATTGTTTAATATTTATCGTCAGTATGTGCTTTGAATTGTACATAATGTCAACAAGGTTCGATCTACTTTAATTGATTGGTTATTTTTTTAAGTCAACAAATCTAATTTCAGAGCTAACAATTACAACAGTTTATTCAAATGTTTAATGTATGTTTTTGGTATTTTAGTACAGATATTGTTGTATTACTGTTTACCATCAGAATTATTAAGAGATGAGGTTTTTTACCATCTCTATTTCTGCATTATCTTCGCTAATCATTCAATTTTACAGGTGAACAAAACAAAGTTCCATTTATACGACACGGATTGGTATGATTGTTCATCGAAATCGATTAGAAATTCTCTGATCATTATAATGATACGCCTACAAAAGGAGACATCAGTTTCAATTGGAGAACTGTTTGTCGTTAATTTAGCCACAACAACACAAGTTCAGTTATTGCAGCTGATCTAGAAACGACTACTAATTGTTGAAGTTTTGCAGGCATTTAAAGCGTCAATGTCGTATTTTTCCACTTTGAGAGCGATGGATAGGAACTAAATTTTAACATCTTGAAAATTAGAACTACTGCAAAATATAGTTCTTGTTCAAATAGGCATATGCTTAATATAGCACTATTTTGCGTAAAATAGCTTGGTGTACGATTGCAAAAAACATCACAATATATAGATGGAAGCAAGAAAAAACTAGTTATTTTCGGATCCCTTGCCTTGCCTTTCGGAGAAATCAATTTTGGTTGTCGACCGTATATACTAGAACTAGCAGCTACTGTATCATCTCCTCAGCGTTTTTTACACACTTAGAAATCCGTCACTTCTCAAAAATGCTGCAGATTGAATAAAGAGGAAGTCATAGAAATGTTGCGTATTAACAAGTATAGAGCGAAGCATGGTCTAATGATTCCGTTTGTTTTCGCTGACAAATGGGTCACCAATTACTGTAAAGGAGGTCTAAGAAAAGTTGCGGTCAGCATAATAGCTTCAGTAAGCTTTGTCGTAATCTTTTGGAAACAGATTCTAACCATTTCAAACAACTGAAACAAAAACATTTCCAAATCGTGTATTATTACCATTTTTCGAATAAATATCAATAACAGCTTCTGTATAGAATTATGTCGAAATTAGCTCAAAAGCCACCAATATAATGATATTTACTCTTCTAATAAACATAATACGCCATTTTCTTGGTTTTTCAGTCCTTGCTTCACCATAATTGTCTTAAAAAAGTTTACGTGTTTTTATTTTTTATGCTATATGAAGGGCTGAATTATAAGAAAACATAATCCTTTTGAAAAAAATTAGACGGGGCATGTTTTATGAAAAAATTCTTATTCAAAGTTTTTATATATTCCATTTGTTACACACCTAATTAGCTCAATAAAGCTTTTATTTTTTATTTATATCAATCATTTATGCTTTCCTATTGAGTGTTCTTTTCATTGCTCAGATTAAATCATAGTTATTCTAAAAGATTATTACTAACGCCGAATTAAAGCAGGCAAAAAATTGTATAGTATTTTATAATTATTATTTATCAAATGCTTTCCATAAAATAAATATTTTGATTCCGTTTTCTCTCTGATTTAACAGTTTTTTTTTTATCCAAAGTAGAAGTAAAGGCTCACCAAAAACACGTTGCCTAAACACGCAATATTTCAAAAATAGGGACGAGAAATAAACTGACGAAAGAACTATCCGAAAAATGATTTAATGACGTCTTTATTCCAAATATTAGTAACAAATCCGTTCAGCTATTGAACTTATGGGGTGGTCCTACCACTAGGAAACACTGCAAGAATTATGAAGTTAATTGTCTAAAAGATCGACAGGTTTTTTCCAATATCTTGACGTTTACAAATTGACGCCAATGGATAATCAATTTTCCAGGTCAAGATATACTGCATTATTTAAATATTCCTGATAACGTTGTGGATATTGAATGAAAGATCGGAACAATTTACTACATCAACGGATGTTTCCATCACGCGCTCATACAAATCGTGCAAGCGATATTTATGGAAAAGTTGCAATTTTTATTTTTGGGTGAACTTCAATCCCCTGTTCCTCCTCTAAAAGTGAGAACGGCCAAAATACTTATTTAGAATAGTCTCCGCTACATCTGTACCAAAAATTATGAAAATCGGCAGTTTCCAGCTCGTGAAATTCATTTGTTAAACAAAAGGACCTCTAAAGTTAACGAATTTTCCTTTTCCCTCGATCCAACTACCCGCTTCAGAAAAGATGTTTATATACACATTTGGTGAGAGTTGTCAATTATCTAGTTATATTTTGTAGAATTTATGGTATACGAGTTTCTTTGTTCTGACTACCATAAAACGATTGACTTATAAGTCAATACTCAACACCAAGAAATATATATTTTTTTTTATTTCGGGAAGGTTACTATAGGTACTAGTAATTATAAATAACAGTAGTCAATTTATAAAAAAAATATCAATTTTCTAAGCTACATAATTTATGTCTCATTTGATAAAAAAATTCAACACCAAAACACACCCACCTGCTCCAGTAATATTTTCATAAAAAATAATAAACTTGAAAAAAGTCTTTTGTAGAAGAAAAAGAATAATTAATTAGATTGGACTTTATAAAGTCCAATTATGTATATATACATATATTTACTCCACCGTTTATCAGTTGTAATAAAATCCTTAATTGGGGTGATAAATATGGATCATCAACCATTAATTGAATTATTACAAAGATTCTTAAAAATTGGTTATTTAAATTCGACATCAAATCAATTCTCCGTTATTAGAACAATAATAATGCTGGCACATTTCTTAACAACATTCTCATTAATGTTTTATAAATTTACTTATATGGAAATTACATTAATGTCAGCCGTTGATGGAGTTGAATCAATGATCACAACATTTCATGTAAGTCTTTCTGTAATCGATTACGGAATATTCGATTAAATTAAATTAAATTTACAGTTCATTCTTAAGCAAACAATGTCCATAATTAATTTCCATAAAGTTTGCATTTTATTTGAAAATTGCCAACAGTTTCTTACACCAGCACGATTTGATTTTCATTTTCAACAATCTTATAAAAACAATGTTCACAAAACGAAAATATTAACAACTGTATTAATTGCTTTTTGTGTACTTGGACCAGTCCCATTGGTATTATCGCCGTTATTTGGTAATGGTTTAGCATTAGATTGCCATATACCATCATTTATACTATATCCGGTTTTTATACTATTTAATGTAACTACCTCTTATTTTGGTGGATATTGTACAGTTGCTTTCGATATATTTTCACTAATTATGATATCAGTAATTAGATTGCAATTTGAGATTTTAAATAAACGTATAACGTTGTGGAAACTTTCTGATTGCACTGAGAATGAAAAGAAAATTGCAAAAGAAATAAGCGATTGGGTCAACCATCATAATTTTTTAAATAAGTAAGAATTTGCTGATTTATACAATTTGTAGCTGGCTATAGTGTCTTTTAAATTGCAAAGAACTGATGTAAAAAATTAAATGCAATATTCCGGCCCTAGCCAAGTTGCAAAAGATAGTATTTTCACCCCGTAATAGTCGTTGAAAATATTGGGCCATCTGCCAATAAATTAAATTGAAAAATGGACTCAAATAGTTATCCTTTAGAATCACGATTTATTATTTCATGGGCGCCACTTTAACCAGTTATAAATTTGATGTAACAATGCTTATTAAATTGAAGCTTTTGCAGACACCTACTTATACTTAATTCATTTGTTGGATGGGCAGTTGTAATCAATTTTTTAATATTTATCGTCAGTATGTGCTTTGAATTGTACATAATGTCAACAAGGTTCGATCTACTTTAATTGATTGATTATTTTTTCCAAGTCAACAAATCTAATTTCAGAGCTAACAATTACAACAGTTTATTCAAATGTTTAATGTATGTTTTTGGTATTTTAGTACAGATATTGTTGTATTACTGTTTACCATCAGAATTATTAAGAGATGAGGTTTTTTACCATCTCTATTTCTGCATTATCTTCGCTAATCATTCAATTTTACAGGTGAACAAAACAAAGTTCCATTTATACAACACGGATTGGTATGATTGTTCATCGAAATCGATTAGAAATTCTCTGATTATTATAATGATGCGTTTACAAAAGGAGACATCAGTTTCAATTGGAGAACTGTTTGTGGTTAATTTAGCCACAACAACACAAGTTCAGTTATTGCAAGTGATGTAGAAACGAGTATTAATTGTTGAAGTTTTGCAGGCATTTAAAGCGTTATTGTCATACTTTTCAACATTGAGAGCAATGGATAGGAACTAAATTTTAACATTTTGGAACTTGGAACTACTGCAAAACACATTTGGTAGTAGGTATATAGTTCTTGTTCAATTAGGGATATGCTTAATATAACCGTATTTTGCGCAAAATAGCTCTGTGTACGATTGTAAAAAACGTCACAATATATAGATGGAAGCAAAAAAACCTACTTATTTTCGGATTACCTTACCTTAACTAGCTAAGTTCGAAGTTATTACAGTGGATGTCGACGAAATCCTTCCGATCAATCAATTTTGGCTGCCGACCGTGTTTATAACTAGTAGCAACCGCATCATCCCCTCAACGTTTTTTACCACACACCTTGAAATCAGACACTCCCCAAAAATGCTGCAGATTAAATCGAGAAGAAGTTGCAAAACATGGTCTTATGATTCCGTCTGTTTTCTCTGACAAAAGGGGCACCAATTACTGCAAAGGAAATCTAAGAAAAGTTGCGTGTAGCACCAATTACTGGGCGGATTCTGACACGTTTTCCTTTCTGCCTTGTATAAGCGTAACAGCTTCAGTAAGTTTTGTCGTAATCTTTTGGAAACAGGCTCTATCATTTCAAACAACTGAAACAGAAACATTTCCAAATCGCGTATTATTACCATTTTTCGAATAAATATTAATAAATATGGTCGATATTATTATTAGGCTGTCAAATAATGATGAATGAATACTCTCGTAATTAGAGAGTGAAAAATCACTGTTCTCTCTCATATACGAGTATAATTTCTTCCAAAATCCATTACTGATTATGAGTGAATTATTATTCAAATCAGAATAATTTATTAATCTTTTATCCATAAATAAAACGCAATTTATTTGAACAAATAATTTTGTGGACTATCGATAATCAATACAACAAACTTCATAGAAATCGACAATATTTCGAGTTAGTCGATCATTGTTAGTGTTCGACGACTGAAAGCTCATCGCAATGAGTTATTTATTATCAAAACGAGATATCCGTTCGATGAGTATTGCTTATAAATATGGTAACATCTTGGGAATCGTCCCATCGTACGATTTTGAGACGATGACGATCGTTCATCCGATGCGTGATAAAATCTGGTCGCTTCTTATATCGATCGGTTTATTTTGTTTGTTGATTTTCACAACAGATATAATCGATAAATTTATGCATCCAACTATAAGAGGCATTTTGGGTGTTTTGAGTGGATTATCGTCACTGATATTTGTTACAATTCTAATTTTAATATCAAATTTTTTCGCCCGATCCTCATGGAGAACGATGACGAATAATTTACAAAAAATTGATAAATACCTGTGCAATAAGGATCGTAGAGAAGTGAATATTTTCAAGAATTTCTATTTCCAAACATTGATGGGATTTTTGTGTTTATTATCGTTTGATATTTATCTCTTTATTAAGACGCTGCTTGATACGGAGATGGCAATGAGTGGTAACGATTTAGAAATACCCATTTTCAATTACAGCGAATTGTCCGTTTATTGTTTTGTAATCGGTTTTATAATAATTTTCACATCGCGTTATCACGATTTGCGGCATCTACTCAACGACAATTTCAAAACATTCAACGTGATCTTCAGTATAAGGAAATTTGAAATGGTGTTGAAATTACTAGCCGATTCTATTGAGTGTTTTAATCGAATTTTCGGATGGCCGCTGATTTTCATCCATTTCCATATTTTCTGTGGAATTCTACATCAATTGTATGTAATCATAAAAGACGATATAGCAAATATCATTGGATTAACATTCTGGAAAGGACTAATATTAGATATTGTAAATTTACTAGAATAATTGCTATTAAACATGACTGTAAATTATGATTTCAGGTTGTATTGATTTTGATTATATTCACTTGTGATTATTTGAATGTAGAAATAGCGAAACTTGAGCTGCAATGTTACGAAATACAAGCCAAAATAAATGAGAAGCATTATCGGAATGAAATGTTAGTTTTAGCGAAGATGTGTAAGAAATATGGTCGTAAAATCAATGCAGCAAATTTCTTCAATATCGAGAAACGTACACTTCTTGGAATACTATCGACGAGCGTTACGTATTTGATTGTATTGCTGCAATTAAGTCGCTAATATATAATCTTCTTTTAACGACGTAACAACACTTTCTTTTGTTGACACGAGCAACAAGACAAAGTGAGTTATAATGCGTATTAAAACAAATGTCTGGCAGTTACGTTCAAATGTCTCCCGTGTCGACCATTTCCCTTCTTTTCACTCTTTCAGCTACAACATGGAGTCTCACAGTCACGCCTTCAGAAGCTTGAATTATTTGTAACAATCTATAACTGATATATGTTTGAAGAAAATAATAAAAAGTTCTCTTTCTTATTATTTCTCTATAATTTCCTTTTCCTGTTTATATCTTCGTTATTATGACTGTTCTAATGAAGGAATAAAAATCGAAAGAAATTCAGACGAGTTACAACAACCAGTTATCGGTTGTTCTTCATCTCTAGGAAAATATCAAGAGAAGATAGATCCTATTTGAAATATTTTCGACAATTTTACTTTTCATACTTTACAAACTATCATCAATGGAGTTTCAGATGGGAAAAAAACACGATCTAAAAATGTTTTAGTTACAAGTTCATCCCATAAGGATTTAACGAACCTTGATCTTGACGAGTTGAAGGCTGGCCAAACTTCTGTGAGCACTTCAATTGATATTTTACAGTTTTTGCATAGAATTAAATCGAAATTAGCTCAAAACCCCCAATATAATGATATTTACTCTTTTAAATCTGACTAGAGATTGAATCCGTAAACATAATACGCCATTATCTTCGTTTTTCAGTCTTTGCTTCCGCATAATTGACTTTACCAACATGATATCTTGTATACAAGAAAAAAATTAAAAGATTTAAGTTACCTGCTTTTGAATTTTTATACTCTCAATGATTGAGGGTGTAATGCTTATGAAGGCTTGACAGTGACGTGTTGAATTATAAAAAAGCATAATGTCGCAGGATCTCGAATTGTCATCTACATCATTAAATGTGGCTTCAAAGGATGTATCATTTGTTGCCCTTTAATAAACCCTTATGAAAAAATATCTTTTATTTTTTATTTATATATAAATAATAAATGATATATCATTCATTTATCTCACCTCATTGAGTGTTCTTGTCATTCTTCAGTTTAAATCATAGTTATTCGAAAGGATTTATTATTAATGCCTAATGAAAGCAGGCAAAAAATTGTATAGTATTTTATAACTATTATTTATAAAATGCTTTCCATAAAATAAATACAGTCGAACCTGGATAAGCGAGAGTTCAAGGGACCGCTAACTATTTTTCGCTTATAGAGGTTTCTCACTAACCCGAGTTTCTAGTTCCAGAGGTTCTGAAGAGGTTTATCTCTTTTAAAGAGGTCTAGAAAAATACAGCCAATAAGTATCGATAAACATGCATGTATTGTATGGGTATTATTTATTAGTATAATACATGTTTGCACATAATTGCTTAGAAAAAGATGCTAAAAATCTAACATTAAATTTTCTTAAAAAAATCTGTTAATTTTTTCTGTGTTTCAGGGTTTACATTTTGTGTTTTTTTTCTATTTCATATATTCTATCAAATATGGTTTTATCAACAACCGCCGAATATTCAAAAAATTTATGGAGCGTCTCCAAGGCATTTAGAGCTTCTTGCTTTGTTGGAATTTTCTCTGCTCTATCATCCTCTGATTGGTCGGCTTCATCTTCGCTGTCATTTTCGTTAAACGTACTCATACAATTTTTAACGATATCGTCATCGGTGTATTCTCCGGCGGTAATCACGTCGTCGTCAATCAGCACGAAGTCTTCAAAAGTTGGCGTTAACACATTATCAGTAGTTTTGTGAGACACAAGCTGGACCCATTCATCATCGCTAGGTCCAACTTGAACCTCATCTTCAACTTCAATCTCGTTTTCCTTTGTCAGAAAGTCGGGTTTAGCTGGACTGATAGAAAAATCAGCTTTCTTGAAGCAGTTTTTGACAGTATCGTTACTCACTGTATACCATGCTTTCCTTGCAAATTTCATTGCTAGAAGAACATTAATCTCAGAGTTAACGTTTTCTTCAATACACGTAAGAATATGCTTAACGACTTCTCTGCGATAAAAGCGCTTGAATGTATGTATGATACTTTGATCCAAAGGTTGAAGTTTGCTGGTGGTATTAGCAGGTAAGAACATAACTTTAACGTTTTCAAGTGTTGGTAAGTCCGTATGGGCTGTACAGTTGTCAATAAAAAGCACGATTTTTTTTCGCTTTATCTTCATTTGTTTGTTAACTTTTTTCAACCAATCTTTAAACAATTCCTTAGTCATCCAAGCTTTTGTATTACTCGCATAATCAACCGGTAGAGTCTTGACACCTTTGAAACATCTGGGTCGCTTAGATTTCCCGATAATTAGAAGAGAGAGTTTGTCCGTACCGGTCATGTTTACACATTGAAGAACAGTAAGACGTTCCTTACTTTGTTTGCCTCCGTGGCATTTTTCGCCTTTGAACATGAATGCTTTATCCGGAAGACACTTAAAGAACAAAGCAGTTTCATCGGCATTGTAAATATTGTCTGGATCATATTCTTCTAAAAGATTTGGCAAATCTTCAGTCCATTGGTTACATACTCTTTGATCCACAGATTTACTTGCTCCGGTTACTTTTTTGAAAGATATACCATGACGTTTTTTAAAACCCTCTAACCAGCCATTACTAGATGAAAAGTTCTGGATTCCCAATTTTGTAGCAAAGTCTTTAGATTTTTGTTATAACAGCGGTCCATCTATGGGTTCTTGTCGAGGGTTTGTTTCACCCACTCTAACAGGCACTTTTCAACCTCAGGAAACTCAGAAAGGCGACTCCTCTTAATACTTTCGTGTCCCTCAGAGCACTGGGACTTTATTAATTCTCTAGATTTTATAATTTTGTAATAGGTGGATTCTGCTAAGCCAAACTCGCTCTGTATTCCATTTCGTGATTTATCAGACTCAAACGCATTGATGATTCTAAGTTTATCACTTAAAGACAACACTTGGATTTTTCGTTTTGACATTATGCCGAATCTTCCGTCGTAACTGATATGTACTTATCAACTGTAGTAAGTTTGACAAATAAGTCGGTATACACGCTGTACAGTCGTATTATTAACTGATAAGATCCAAGACGTAAAATTCTCACGTTTTACTACAATGTAAACAACTCAATTACTATATTGCCGTAATTTAAAATTTGTTCCGCCCCAGCTGTAAACCAACCGCCATTTTCGTCCTTTATCTTTATTGCGCTTTGTCCAAAACATCATCCTTTGTCCAACGATCAAGGCCCTTTTTTCCCGCCTTCCAAACTTTCTCATAAATTTCTTTGAAATTTAAGAATGAGTTATAAATACGTTTAACTCTCGCTTATAGAGGTACCGGCAAGTCACAATCTCACTTACAGAGGTCCTTGAGCGAAAAACGACTCTCACTTATACAGGTTTTTGTCTCTCACTCATAGAGGTTTTAGAGGGGTAAAATTAGTGGACCGGACAATTTCTCTCACTTATAGAGTTTTCTCGCTTATCCAGTTCTCCCTTACCCAGGTTTGACTGTATTTTGATTCCAGTTTATCTTTCATTTAACAGTTTTTTTTTCATCAAAATTAGAAATAAAGACTCACCAAAAACACGTTGCCTAGAGCCGCAATATTTCAAAAATATGCACGAGAAATAAACTGACGAAAGAACTATTCGAAAAGTGATTTAATGACGTGTTTATTCCAAATATTAGTAACAAATCCGTTCTGATATTGAACTTATGGGGTGGTCCTACTATTAGGAAACACTTTGCCAATTTCTTGACGTTTACAAACAGACGCCAACGGATAATCAATTTTCCAGGTCAAGATATACAGCATGATTTAAATATTCCTGATAACGTTGTGGAAATTGAATGAAAGATCGGAACAATTTACTACATCAACGGATGTTTCCATCACGCACGTTATAGAACTCGTTTATGCGATATTTATGGAAAAACTGCAATTTTTACATTTGTAAGAACGGGCAAAAAAACTTATTTAGAATAGTCCCCGCTACTTCTGTACCAAAGATTATGAAAATCGACAGTTTCCATCTCGTGAAATTTATATTTGTTAATCCAAAGGACCTCTAGAGTTATCGAATTTTTAGGAATAAGAAAGCCGTTTTCGATGTCTTTACATTCTTTATTGATAAGCAGCAGTATAATGATCAATATCTATAGTTAATTTAGAGAAAAAATATCAATTTTCAAAACTACATAATTTATGCCTCATTTGATAAAGAAACCATAATAACCTCGTATCTGAATCAATAGTAATCCACCCGTTTGTTCTGGAAATGAACCGCTTACAAATTATAAAAGTCAATATCAAAACACACCCACCTGGTCCTGTAAATTTTTTATCAATAAAGTAAAGCCGCTAGATCAAAAACAATAAACTTGAAACAAGTGTTTTGTAGAAGAAAAAGAATAATTAATTAGATTGAACTTTATATATACACATATTTACTCCACCGTTTATCAGTTGTAATAATCCTTAATTGGGGTGATAGATATGGATCATCAACCATTAATTGAATTTTTACAAAGATTCATAAAAATTGGTTATTTAAATTCGACATTAAATCAATTCTCTGTTATTAAAACGATAATAATGCTGGCACATTTCTTAACAACATTCTTATTAATGTTTTATAAATTTACTTATATGGAAATTACATTAATGTCAGCCGCTGATGGGGTTGAATCAATGATCACAACATTTCATGTAAGTCTTTCTATAAACGATTATCTAATATTAAATTAAACTAAATTAAATTAAATTTACAGTTCTTGTTTAAGCAAACAATGGTCGTAATTAATTTCCAAAAAATTTGTATTTTATTTAAAAATTGCCAACAGTTTCTTACACCGGCACGTTTGGATTATCATTTTCAACAATCTTATAAAGACAATGTCCACAAAACGAAAATATTAGCAACAGCATTTATTGATTTTTGTGTACTTGGACCAGTACCACTGGTATTAACGCCGTTATTTGGTAATGGTTTACCATTAGATTGCCATATACCATCATTTATACCATATCAGGTTTTTATACTATTTAATGTTACTACCGTCTATTTTGGTGCATATTGTACAGTTGGTTTCGATATATTTTCATTAATTATGATATCAGTAATTAGATTGCAATTTGAGATTTTGAATAAACGTATAACGTTGTGGAAATTTGCTGATTGCACTGAGAATGAAAAGAAAATTGCAAAAGAAATAAGCGATTGGGTCAAGCATCATAATTTTTTAAATAAGTAAGAATTTGCTGATTTATACAATTTGTAGCTGGCTATAGTTAGTGTCTTTTAAATTGCAAATAACTGAGGTAAAAAATTGAATGCAATAGATCCGGTCCTGGCCAAGTTGCAAAAGATAGTATTTTCACCCCGTAATAGTCGATGAAAATATTGAGCCATCTGGCAATGAATTAAAATTGAACACGGGCTCAAATAGTTATCCTTTAGAATCACGATTTATTATTTCATGGGTGCCACATTAACCAGCTACAAATTTAATGTAACAACTCTTATTAAATTGAAGTTTTTGCAGACACCTACTTATACTTAATTCATTTGTTGGATGGGCAGTTGTAATGAATTGTTTAATATTTATCGTCAGTATGTGCTTTGAATTGTACATAATGTCAACAAGGTTCGATCTACTTTAATTGATTGGTTATTTTTTTAAGTCAACAAATCTAATTTCAGAGCTAACAATTACAACAGTTTATTCAAATGTTTAATGTATGTTTTTGGTATTTTAGTACAGATATTGTTGTATTACTGTTTACCATCAGAATCGCTAAGAGATGAGGTTTTTTTACCATTTCTATTTCTGCATTATCTTCGCTAATCATCCAATTTTACAGGTAAACAAAACAAAGTTCCATTTATACGACACGGATTGGTATGATTGTTCATCGAAATCGATTAGAAATTCTCTGATCATTATAATGACGCGTCTACAAAAGGAGACATCAGTTTCAATTGGAGAACTGTTTGTGGTTAATTTGGCAACAACAACACAAGTTCAGTTATTGCAGCTGATTTAGAAACGAATATTAATTGTTGAAGTTTTGCAGGCATTTAAAGCGTCATTGTCGTACTTTTCAACTTTGAGAGCAATGGATAGGAACTAAATTTTAACATCTTGAAAATTAGAACTACTGTAAAATAGATTTGGTAGTAGGTACATAGTTCTTGTTCAAATAGGGGTAGGCTTAATATAACACTATTGTGCATAAAATAGCTCTGTGTACGATTGCAAAAAGCCTCACAATATATAGATGGAAGCAAAAAAAAACCTAGTTATTCTCGGATCCCTTGCCTTGCCCTTCGGATAAATCAATTTTGGTTGCCGACCGTGTATGCTAGAACTAGCCACAACCGTATCATCTCCTCAACGTTTTTTACACACACTTTGAAATCAGTCGCTTCTCAAAAATGCTGCAGATTAAATAAACAAGAAGTCTAAGAAATGTTGCGTATTAACAAGTATAGACCAAAACATGGTCTTATGATTCCGTTTGTTTTCTCTAACAAAAGGGACACCAATTACTGTAAAGGATATCTAAGAAAAGTTACGTGTAGCATAACAGCTTCAGTAAGTTTAGTCGCAATCTGTTGGAAACAGGCTCTATCATTTCAAACAACTGAAACAGAAACATTTCCAAATCGCGTATTATTACCATTTTTCGAATAAATATTAATAAATATGGTCGATATTATTATTAGGCTGTCAAATAATGACGAATGAATTGTCATTTACTTTGCTACCCTTTGATAATCCTTATGAAAATTTTTGACGGGGAAAGTTGTTTTATGAAAAAATTCTCATTCATAATTTTTATACCTATATTCCATTTGTTGCACACCTAATTAGCTAGATTTTTTTTTATTTTTTATTTAAATCAATCATTTATCTTACCCCATTGAGTGTTCTTTTCATTCTAAGTCTAAGTCATAGTTATTCGAAATATTATATTAAAGAACAAGTGTCAGAAGTCGCCTATTATTGCACGAGTCCAAGTTTAGAAAACGAGCGGCATAGACGCGAGTTTTCTAAAGGACGAGTGAAGAATTTTCATGTACGCCACCTGAAATAAGGGAAATTGCTGAAAATGCAGGAAGCAATTTACTACTCGATAAATCCAAAGATCAGTACGAAAAACGGTATATTAAGTATCTTGTTTTTATGATTTTTGACAGTTGTCAAAATCAATGAAAATGTTACCAACCTAGTGGAGAAAAAAATTCTACATTTTACTTTTCAACACTAGTATCGAAATGAGCTCATTTCGATACAGTAGCGAGTTTAATAATAGCGCTATTATTGACGCAAAATAGAAAAACATTATTATTAATGCCGAATTAAAGCAGGCAAAAAATTGTATAAATATTTTGATTCCACTTTATCTCTGACTTAACAGTTTTTTTTCCATCAAAATTAGAAGTAAAGGCTCATCAAAAACAGTTTGCCTAGAGCTGCAATATTTCAAAAATAGGCACGGTGTTTATTTCAAATATTAGTAACAAATCTGTTCTGATATTGAACTCATGTGGTGGTCATAATCTTGAAGATTTAATCGAGGTCCTACCACTAGGAAACACTGTAAGAATTATGAAGTTAATTGTCTAAAAGATCGACAGCAGTTTTCCAATTTCTGGACGTTTACAAACCAACCCCAACCGATAATCAGTTTTCCAGATCAAGAATACAGCATTATTTAAATATTCCTGATAACATTGTAGAAATTGAATGAAAGATCGGAACAATTTGACTACACCAACAGATTTTTCTATCGCACGTCATGCAAACTCGTGTATGCGATAATTATGGAGAAGCTGCAATTTTTATTTTTGGGTGATGGGAAGTTTATCCACATTTCTTTCTAAAGAGAACGGGCAAAAAAACTTATTTAGAATAGTCCCCGCTACTTCTGTACCAAAGATTATGAAAATCGACAGTTTCCATCTCGTGAAATTTATATTTGTTAATCCAAAGGACCTCTAGAGTTATCGAATATTTAGGAAAAAGAAAGCCGTTTTCGGTGTCTTTACATTCTTTATTGATAAGCAGCAGTATAATTATAAATATCTATAGTTAATTTAGAGAAAAAATATCAATTTTCAAAACTACATAATTTATGCCTCATTTGATAAAGAAAGCATAATAACGTCGTATCCGAATCAATAGTACTCCACCCGTTTGTTCTGGAAATGAACCGCTTACAAATTATAAAAGTCAATATCAAAACACACCCACCTGGTCCTGTAAATTTTTTATCAATAAAGTAAAGCCGCTAGATCAAAAACAATAAACTTGAAACAAGTGTTTTGTAGAAGAAAAAGAATAATTAATTAGATTGAACTTTATATATACACATATTTACTCCACCGTTTATCAGTTGTAATAATCCTTAATTGGGGTGATAAATATGGATCATCAACCATTAATTGAATTATTACAAAGATTCATAAGAATTGGTTATTTAACTTCGACATCAAATCAATTCTCTGTTATTAAAACGATAATAATGCTGGCACATTTCTTAACAACATTCTTATTAATGTTTTATAAATTTACTTATATGGAAATTACATTAATGTCAGCCGCTGATGGGGTTGAATCAATGATCACAACATTTCATGTAAGTCTTTCTATAAACGATTATCTAATATTAAATTAAATTAAATTAAATTTACAGTTCTTGTTTAAGCAAACAATGGTCGTAATTAATTTCCAAAAAATTTGTATTTTATTTAAAAATTGCCAACAGTTTCTTACACCGGCACGTTTGGATTATCAATTTCAACAATCTTATAAAGACAATGTCCACAAAACGAAAATATTAGCAACTGCATTTATTGCTTTTTGTGTACTTGGACCAGTACCACTGGTATTAACGCCGTTATTTGGTAATGGTTTACCATTAGATTGCCATATACCATCATTTATACCATATCAGGTTTTTATACTATTTAATGTTACTACCGTCTATTTTGGTGGATATTGTACTGTTGCTTTCGATATATTTTCATTAATTATGATATCAGTAATTAGATTGCAATTTGAGATTTTGAATAAACGTATAACGTTGTGGAAACTTTCTGATTGCGCTGAGAATGAAAAGAAAATTGCAAAAGAAATAAGTGATTGGGTCAAGCATCATAATTTTTTAAATAAGTAAGAATTTGCTCATTTATACAATTTGTAGCTGGCTATAGTTAGTGTCTTTTAAATTGCAAAGAGCTGATGTAAAAAATTAAATGCAATAGATCCGGTCCTGGCCAAGTTGCAAAAGATAGTATTTTCACCCCGTAATAGTCGATGAAAATATTATGAGCCATCTGGCAATGAATTAAAATTGAACACGAGCTCAAATAGTTATCCTTTAGAGTCACGATTTATTATTTCATGGGTGCCACATTAACCAGCTATAAATTTGATGTAACAATGCTTATTAAATTGAAGTTTTTGCAGACACCTACTTATACTTAATTCATTTGTTGGATGGGCAGTAGTAATGAATTGTTTAATATTTATCGTCAGTATGTGCTTTGAATTGTACATAATGTCAACAAGGTTCGATCTACTTTAATTGATTGGTTATTTTTTTAAGTCAACAAATCTAATTTCAGAGCTAACAATTACAACAGTTTATTCAAATGTTTAATGTATGTTTTTGGTATTTTAGTACAGATATTGTTGTATTACTGTTTACCATCAGAATTATTAAGAGATGAGGTTTTTTACCATCTCTATTTCTGCATTATCTTCGCTAATCATTCAATTTTACAGGTAAACAAAACAAAGTTCCATTTATACGACACGGATTGGTATGATTGTTCATCGAAATCGATTAGAAATTCTCTGATCATTATAATGATGCGTCTACAGAAGGAGACATCAGTTTCAATTGGAGAACTGTTTGTTGTTAATTTAGCAACAACAACACAAGTTCAGTTATTGCAGCTGATCTAGAAACGAATACTAATTGTTGAAGTTTTGCAGGCATTTAAAGCGTCATTGTCGTATTTTTCCACTTTGAGAGCGATGGATAGGAACTAAATTTTAACATCTTGAAAATTAGAAATACTGCAAAATATAGTTCTTGTTCAAATAGCGATATGCTTAATATAGCACTATTTTGCGTAAAATAGCTCTGTGTACGATTGCAAAAAACGTCATAATATATATATGGAAGCGAAAAAACCTAATTATTTTCGGATCTCTTACCTAGATAAGTTCGAAGTTATAATAGTGGATGTCTACGATATTCTTGTGATAAATCAATTTTGACCGCCGACCGTGTTTAAAACTAGCAGCAACCCAATCATCCCCTCAACGTTTTTTACACACACCTTGATTATTATTAATGCCGAATCAAAGCAGGCAAAAAATTGTATAGTATTTTGTAATAATTATTTATAAAATGCTCTCTATGAAATAAATATTTTGATTCCACTTTATCGCTGATTTAACAGTTTTTTTTTTCATTAAAGTTAGAAGTAAAGGCTCACCAAAACCACTTTGCAATATTTCAAAAATAGGCACGGTGTTTATTCCAAATATTAGTAACAAATCTGTTCAACTATTAAACTTATGGGCTGGTCCTACCACTAGGAAACACTGCAAGAATTATGAAGTTAACTGTCTAAAAGATCGATCGGACTTTTCCTATATCTTGAGGTTTACAAATTGACGCCAACGGATAATCAATTTTACAGGTCAAGATATTATACTGCATTATTTAAATATTCCTGATAACGTTGTGGATATTGAATGAAAGATCGGAACAATTTACTACACCAACGGATTTTTCCATCATGCACGTCATACAAATCGTGCATGCGATATTTATGGAAAAGTTGCAATTTTTATTTTTGGGTGATGTAAGAGAGAATTAATTTTGCTTGGTGAACCTTCATCCCCATTTCCTTCTCTAAAAGTGAGAACGAACCAAAATACTTATTTAGAATAGTCCCCGGTACCTCAAAACCAAAAATTATGAAAATAGGCCGTTTCCATCTCGTGAAATTTACTCGTTAATCAAAAGTTATCGAATTTTTAGGACATTCTTTATAGGTAAGCGATAGTATAATTATAAATATCAGTAGTTAATCCAGACAAAAAAATACCAATTTTCAAAACCACATAATTTATGACTCATTTGATATTCGTACCCGAATCAATAGTAATCCACCCGTTTGTTCTTACAAGTTATAAAAGTCAACATCAAAACACACCCACCTGGTCCTGTAAATTTTTCATCAATAATGTAGAGCCGCTAGATCAAAAACAATAAACCTGAAACAAGTCCTTTGTAGAAGAAAAAGAATAATTAATTAGATTGGACTATATATACGTATATTTACTCCACCGTTTATCAGTTGAAATAAAATCCTTAATTGGGGTGATAGATATGGATCATCAACCATTAATTGAATTATTACAAAGATTCTTAAAAATTGGTTATTTAAATTCGACATCAAATCAATTCTCTGTTATTAAAACGATAATAATGTTGGCACATTTCTTAACAACATTCTTATTAATGTTTTATAAATTTACTTATATGGAAATTACATTAATATCAGCCGCTGATGGGGTTGAATCAATGATCACAACATTTCATGTAAGTCTTTCTATAACTGATTATCTAATATTAGATTAAATTATATTAAATTAAATTTACAGTTCACTCTTAAGCAAACAATGGTCGTAATTAATTTCCAAAAAATTTGCATTTTATTTAAAAATTGCCAACAGTTTCTTACACCGGCACGTTTTGATTATCAATTTCAACAATCTTATAAAGACAGTGTCCACAAAACCAAAATATTAACATATATATTTATTGCTTGTGTTTCACTTGGAACATTTCTATTTGTATTAAAGCCATTATTTAGGAATGGTTTACCATTAGACTGCCATATACCATCATTTATACCATACCCGGTTTTTCTACTATTTAATGTAATTACCGTCTATTTTGGTGCATATTGTACAGTTGGTTTCGATATATTTTCATTAATTATGATATCAGTAATTAGATTGCAATTTGAGATTTTAAATAAACGTATAACTTTGTGGAAATTTGATGATAGCATTGAGAATGAAAAGAAAATTGCAAAAGAAACAAGCGATTCGGTCAAACATCATAATTTTTTAAATAAGTAAGAATTTGCTCATTTGTACAATTTGTAGCTGGCTATAGTTAGTGTCTTTTAAATTGCAAAGAACTGATATAAAAAATTAAATGCAATAGATCCGTTCCTGGCCAAGTTGCAAAAGATAGTATTTTCACCCCGTAATAGTCGTTGAAAATATTGAGCCATCTGGCAATGAATTAAAATTGAAAAATGGACTCAAATAGTTATTCTTTTACAGTCACGATTTATTATTTCATGAGCGCTACTTTAACCAGCTACAAATTTGATGTAACAACTCTTATTAAATTGCAGTTTTTGCAGACACCTACTTATACTTAATTCATTTGTTGGATGGGCAGTAGTAATGAATTGTTTAGCATTTATCGTCGGTATGTGCTTTGAATTGTATATAATATCAACAAGGTATAATCTCATTTAATTGATTGATTATTTTTTCCAACTCAACAAATCTAATTTCAGAGCTAACAATTACAATAGTTTATTCAAAGGTTTAACATATGTATTTGGTATTTTAGTACAGATATTGTTGTATTACTGTTTACCATCGGAACTACTAAGAGATGAGCTTTTTTACCATTCCTATTTCTGCATTATCTTTGCTAATCATCCAATTTTACAGGTGAACAAAACAAAGTTCCATTTATATGACACGGATTGGTATGATTGTTCATCGAAATCGATTAGAAATTCTCTAATCATTATAATGATGCGTCTACAAAAGGAGACATCAGTTTCAATTGGAGAACTGTTTGCGGTTAATTTAGCAACAACAACACAAGTTCAGTTACTGCAAGTCATCTAGAAACGAGTATTAATTGTTGAAGTTTTGCAGGCATTTAAAGCGTCATTGTCGTATTTTTTCACTTTGAGAGCGATGGATAGGGACTAAATTTTAACATCTTGAAAATTAGAGCTACTGTAAGAAATAGTTCTTGTTCAAATAGGAATATGCTTAATATAACACTATTTTGCCCAAAATAGCTTTGTGTACAATTACAAAAAACGTCACAATATATATACAGAGTGGAACAAAAGTATCAAATATTGGCTGTAACTTTTTATATGCAAAATTGTGAAAAAATGTTTAATATACAATATGTTTAGTTTATTATCAGGCATGATCTGACCTCTTTGTTCCTAATTATTTTCGGATCCTTTAACTAGATAAGTTCAAACTTATAACAGTGGATGTTGACGAAATTCCTCCGATAAATCAATTTTAGCTGGCGACCGTGTTTATAACTAGCAACAACCGCATCATCCCCTCATCGTTTTTTAGACAGTCCTCAAAAATGCTGCAAATTAAATCAAGAGGAAATTGCAAAACATGGTCTTATGATTCCGTTTGTTTTCTCTTACAAAACGGACACCAATTACTGTAAAGGAAATCTAAGAAAAGTGGCATGTAGCACCAATTACTGGGCGGATTCTGACCCCTTTTCCTTTCTCCCTTGTATAAGCGTAACAGCTTCAGTAAGTTTTGTCGCAATCTTTTGGAAACAGGCTCTAACCATTTCAAACAACTGAAACAGAAACATTACCAAATCGCGTATTATTACCATTTTTCGAATAAATATGAATAAATATGGTCGATGTTATTATTAGGCTGTCAAATAATGATAAATGAATACTCTCGTAATTAGAGAGTGAAAAATCACTGTTCTTTCTCATATACGAGTATAATTTATTCACTATTCAAATCAGATTAATTAATTAATCTTTTATCCACAAATACAACGCAACTTATTTGAAACAAACAATTTTGTGGACTATCGATAATCAATACAACAAACTTCATAGAAATCGGCAATATTTCGAGTTAGTCGATCATTGTTAGTGTTCGACGACTGAAAGCTCATCGCAATGAGTTATTTATTATCAAAACGAGATATCCGTTCGATGAGTATTGCCTATAAATATGGTAACTTCTTGGGAATCGTCCCATCGTATGATTTTGAGACGATGACGATCGTTCATCCGATGCGTGATAAAATCTGGTCGCTTCTTATATCGATCGGTTTATTATCTATGTTGATTTTCACAACAGATATCATCGATAAATTTATGCATCCAACTATAAGAGGCATTTTGGGTGTTTTGAGTGGATTATCGTCACTGATATTTGTTACAATTCTAATTTTAATATCAAATTTTTTCGCCCGATCCTCATGGAGAACGATGACGAATAATTTACAAAAAATTGATAAATACCTGTGCAATAAGGATCGTAAAGAAGTGAATATTTTCAAGAATTTCTATTTCCAATCATTGATGGGATTCTTGTGTTTATTATCATTTGATATTTATCTCTTTATTAAGACGCTGCTTGATACGGAGATGGCAATGAGTGGTAACGATTTAGAAATACCCATTTTCAATTACAGCGAATTGTCCGTTTATTGTTTTGTAATCGGTTTTATAATAATTTTCACATCGCGTTATCACGATTTGCGGCATCTACTCAACGACAATTTCAAAACATTCAACGTTATGTTCAGTATAAGAAAATTTGAAATGGTGTTGAAATTACTAGCTGATTCTATTGAGTGTTTTAATCGAATTTTCGGATGGCCGCTGATTTTCATCCATTTCCATATTTTCTTTAGGATTCTACATCAATTGTATGTAATCATAAAAGACGATATAGCAAATATTGTTGGATTAACATTCTGGAAAGGACTAATATTAGATATTGTAAATTTACTAGAATAATTGCTATTAAAAATGACTGTAAACTATGATTTCAGGTTGTATTGATTTTGATTATATTCACTTGTGATTATTTGAATGTAGAAATTGAGAAACTTGAGCTGCAATGTTACGAAATACAAGCCAAAACAAATGAGAAGTATTATCGGAATGAAATGTTAGTTTTAGCGAAGATGTGTAAGAAATATGGCCGTAAAATCAATGCAGCAAATTTCTTCAATATAGAGAAACGTACACTTCTTGGAATACTATCGACGAGCGTTACGTATTTGATTGTTTTACTGCGATTAAGTCGCTAATTTATAATCTTCTTTTAACGACGTAACAAAACTTTCTTTTGTTGACAGGGCGAACAAGACAAAGCAATTTTTAGTGCATTTTAAAACAAATTTCCAGCAGTTACGTTCAAATGTCTCCCGTCATGACCATTTTCCTTCTTTTCACTCTTTCAGCAATAACACGAAGTCTCACAGTCACGCCTTCAGAAGCTTGAATTATTTGTAACATTCTGTAACTGATATAATCGTATATGTTCGGAGAAAATGATCTTATTATTTCTCTATAATTTCCTTTTCCTGTTTATATCTTCGTTATTATGACTGTTCCAATGAAGGAACATAAATCAGGAGAAATTCAGACGAGTTACAACAACCAGTTATCGGTTGTTCTTCATCTCTAGGAAAATATCAAGAAAAGATAGATTCTATTTGAAATATTTTCGACAAATTTTACTTTTCGTATTTTACAAACTATCATCAATGGAGTTTACCAGTAATACTTTTAGATTGAAACAAAAACACGATCTAAAAATGTTAAAGTTGCAAGTTCATCCCCTAAGGATTTAGGGAGCCTTGATCTTGACGAGATGAAGGCTGGCCAAACTCACCCAAACTTCTTTGAGCACTTCAATTGATATTTAACAGTTTCTGTATAGGATTAAATCGAAATTAGCTCAAAAGCCCCCAATATAATGATATTTACTCTTTTGAATCTGACTAGAGATTGAATCCATAAACATAATACGCCATTTTCTTCGTCTTTCAGTCCTTGCTTCCCCATAATTGACTTTTCCAACATGATGCTTATGAAGGGTTGAAAGTGAGGTGTTGAATTATAAAAAAAAACATAATGTCGCAAGATCTTGAATTGTCGTCTACATCATTAAATGTGGCTTCAAAGGATATATCATTTGCTGCCCTTTGATTAACCCTTATGAAAAAATAGCTTTTAATTTTTACTTACTTATATCATTCATTTATCTCATCTCATTGAGTGTTCTTTTCATTCTTCAGTTTAAATCATAGTTATTCGAAAAGATTATTATTAACGCCGAATTAAAGCAGGAAAAGAATTTAATAGTGTATTATAATTATTAGTTAACAAATGCTTTCCATAAAATAAATATTTTAACAGTTTCTTTCATCAAAATTAGAAGTAAAGGCTCACCAAAAACATGTTGCCTAGAGCGCCAATACTTCAAAAATAGGCACGGCCTACACGAGAAATAAACTGACGAAAGAACTATTCGAAAAGAGATTTAATTAGTAACAAATCCGTTCTGAATTTGAACTAATGTGGTGGTCATAATCTTGAAGATTTAAACGAGGTCGTACCACTAGGAAACACTGTAAGAATTATGAAGTTATATGTCTAAGAGATCGAGAGGACTTTGCCAATTTCTTGACGTTTACAAATAGACGCCAAAGGAGAAGTTTTACTAAACACACCAGTGATTTTCATACGAGAAATAACATCAATTTTCCAGGTCAAGATATGCAGCATTATTTAAATATTTCTGATAATGTTGTTGATATTGAATGAAACATCGGAATAATTTACAATACCATTGGGTGATGTAAGAAAGAATTAATTTTGCATGGTGAACTTTAATCCCCATTTCCTCCTCTAAACGTGAGAACGGGCAAAAATAATTATTTACAAATGTTCTCGCTATCTCTGTACCAAAAATTATGAAAATCGCCAGTTTCCAACTTTATTTGTTAATCCAAAGCACCTCTAAAGTTATCGAATTTTTAGGACACTTTTTATTGATAAATATCTATAGTTAATTTAGAGAAAAAATATCAGTTTTCAAAACTATACTGAGAAAAAAGTATGGTAGATACAATCATCATAGTATGGTAAAATTTTTGATAGTAGTGAATACCATGTCGAATAGTAATATTCACTACGTGTATGATAATATTTACCATCTGTCTGGTTACTGTTATTATTATTTTTTTTACTATCCTTGTATAGTAAAAACTACTATACAAGGATCGTTAGTGCTACCATAAAATTTTCTGAGTGTACATAATTTTTTATTTGATAAAAAAGCATAATAACCTCGTACCCGAATCAATAGTAATCCCCCGGTTTCTTCTGGAAATGAACCGCTTACAAAAAATAAAAGTCAATATCAAAACACACCCACCTGGTCCTGTAAATTTTTCATCAATAAATTAGAGCCGCTAGATAAAAAACAATAAACCTGAAACAAGTGTTTTGTAGAAGAAAAAGAATAATTAATTAGATTGGACTTTATATATACATATATTTACTCCATCGTTTATCAGTTGTAATAAAATTCTTAATTGGTGTGATGAAAATGGATCATCAACCAATAATTGAATTTTTACAAAGATTCATAAAAATTGGTTATTTAAATTCGACATTAAATCAATTCTCTGTTATTAAAACGATAATAATGCTGGCACATTTCTTAACAACATTCTTATTAATGTTTTATAAATTTACTTATATGGAAATTACATTAATGTCAGCCGCTGATGGGGTTGAATCAATGATCACAACATTTCACGTAAGTTTTTCTATAACCGATTATCTAAAATTAAATTAAATTAAATTAAATTTACAGTTCTTGTTTAAGCAAACAATGATCGTAATTAATTTCCATAAAATTTGTATTTTATTTAAAAATTGCCAACAGTTTCTTACACCTTCACGATTTGATTGTCAATTTCAACAATCTTATAAAGACAATGTTCATAAAACGAAAATATTAACAAATATATTTATTGCTTTTGGCTCATTTTCACCAGTCCCATTTATATTAAAGGCGTTATTTAGTAATGGTTTAACATTGGATTGCCATATACCATCATTTATACCATATCCGGTTTTTCTACTATTTAATATAATTACCTTCTATTTGGGTGCATATTGTACAGTTGCTTTCGATATATTTTCGTTAATTATGATAGCATTAATTAGATTGCAATTTGAGATTTTAAATAAACGTATAACGTTGTGGAAACTTTCTGATTGCGCTGAGAATGAAAAGAAAATTGCAAAAGAAATAAGCGATTGGGTCAAGCATCATAATTTTTTAAATAAGTAAGAATTTGCTCATTTATGCAATTTGTAGTTGGCTATAGTGTCTTTTAAATTGCAAATAACTGAGGTAAAAAATTAAATGCAATAGATCCGGTCCTGGCCAAGTTGCAAAAGTAAGTATTTTCACCCCGTAATAGTCGTTGAAAATATTGGGCCATCTGCCAATAAATTAAAATTGAACACGGACTCAAATAGTTATCCTGTAAAATCACGACTTATTATTTCATAGGTACCACTTTAACCAGCTACAAATTTGATGTAACAACTCTTATTAAATTGAAGTTTTTGCAGGCACTTACTTATACTTAATTCATTTGTTGGATGGGCAGTTGTAATGTATTGTTTAGCATTTATCGTCACTATGTGCTTTGAATTGTTCATAATATCAACAAGGTTTGATCTACTTCAATTGATTGATTATTTTTTTTAAGTCAACAAATCTAATTTCAGTGCTAAAAATTACAATAGTTTATTCACATGTTTAACGTATGTTGTTGGTCTTTTACTACAGATATTCTTGTATTACTGTTTACCATCGGAATCACTAAGAAATGAGGTTTTTTTACCATTTCCATTTCTGCATTATCGTTGCTAATCATCCAATTTTACAGGTGAACAAAACAAAGTTCCATTTATACGACACGGATTGGTATGATTGTTCATCGAAATCGATTAGAAATTCTCTGATCATTATAATGACGCGTCTACAAAAGGAGACATCAGTTTCAATTGGAGAACTGTTAGTGGTTAATTTGGCAACAACAACACAAGTTCAGTTATTGCAAGTGATCTAGAAACGAGTATTAATTGTTGAAGTTTTGCAGGCATTTAAAGCGTCATTGTCGTACTTTTCAACTTTGAGAGCAATGGATAGGAACTAAATTTTAACATCTTGAAAATTAGAACTACTGTAAAATAGATTTGGTAGTAGGTACATAGTTCTTGTTCAAATAGGGGTAGGCTTAATATAACACTATTGTGCATAAAATAGCTCTGTGTACGATTGCAAAAAGCCTCACAATATATAGATGGAAGCAAAAAAAAACCTAGTTATTCTCGGATCCCTTGCCTTGCCCTTCGGATAAATCAATTTTGGTTGCCGACCGTGTATGCTAGAACTAGCCACAACCGTATCATCTCCTCAACGTTTTTTACACACACTTTGAAATCAGTCGCTTCTCAAAAATGCTGCAGATTAAATAAACAAGAAGTCTAAGAAATGTTGCGTATTAACAAGTATAGACCAAAACATGGTCTTATGATTCCGTTTGTTTTCTCTAACAAAAGGGACACCAATTACTGTAAAGGATATCTAAGAAAAGTTACGTGTAGCACCAATTACTGGGCGGATTCTGATACCTTTTCTTTTCTCCCTTGTATAAGCATAACAGCTTCAGTAAGCTTTGTCGTAATCTTCTGGAAACAGGCTCTATCATTTCAAACAACTGAAACAGAAACATTTCCAAATCGCGTATTATTACCATTTTTCGAATAAATATGAATAAATATGGTCGATGTTATTATTAGGCTGTCAAATAATGATGAATGAATCTTCTCGTAATTAGAGAGTAAAAAATCACTGTTCTTTCTCATATACGAGTATAATTTATTCCAAAATGCATTACTGATTATAAGTGAATTATTACACTTTCACTATTCAAATCAGATTAATGAATTAATCTTTTATCCATAAATGAAACGCAATTTATTTGAAACAAATAATTTTCATGACTATCGATAATCACTACAACAAACTTCATAGACATCGACGATATTTCGAGTTAGTCGATCATTGTTAGTGTTCACGACTGAAAGCTCATCGCAATGACATATTTATTATCAAAACGAGATATCCGTTCGATGACTATTGCTTATAAATATGGTAACTTTTTGGGAATCGTCCCATCGTATGATTTTGAGACGATGACGATCGTTCATGATAAAATCTGGTCGCTTCTTATATCGATCGGTTTATTATGTATGTTGATTTTCACAACAGATATAATCGATAAATTTATGCATCCAACTATAAGAGGCATTTTGGGTGTTTTGAGTGGATTATCGTCACTGATATTTGTTACAATTCTAATTTTAATATCAAATTTTTTCGCCCAATCCTCGTGGACAACGATGACGAATAATTTACAAAAAATTGATAAATACCTGGGCAATAAGGATCGTAAAGAAGTGAATATTTTCAAGAATTTCTATTTCCAAACATTGATGGGATTCTTATGTTTATTATCATTTGATATTTATCTCTTTATTAAGACGCTGCTTGATACGGAGATGACAATGAGTGGTAACGATTTGGAAGTACCCATTTTCAATTACAGCGAATTGTCCGTTTATAGTTTTGTATTGCGGCATCTACTCAACGACAATTTTAAAACATTCAATGTGGTGTTCAGTATAAGAAAATTTGAAATGGTGTTGAAATTATTAGCCGATGCTATTGAGTGTTTTAATCGAATTTTCGGATGGCCGCTGATTTTCATCCATTTCCATATTTTCTTTAGGATCTTACATCAATTGTATGTAATCATAAAAGACGATATAGCAAATATTGTTGGATTAACATTCTGGAAAGCACTTATAACAGATGTGGTAAATTTACGAGAATAATTGCTATTAAAAATTACTGTAAACTATGATTTCAGGTTGTATTGATTTTGATTATATTCACGTGTGATTATTTGAATGTAGAAATTGAGAAACTTGAGCTGCAATGTTACGAAATACAAACCAAAACAAATGAGAAGTATTATCGGAATGAAATGTTAGTTTTAGCAAAGGTGCGTAAGAAATATGCTCGTAAAATCAATGCAGCGAATTTCTTTAATATAGAGAAACGTACACTTCTTGGAATTCTATCGACGATCGTTACGTATTTGATTGTTTTACTGCAATTAAGTCGCTAATTTATAATTTTCTTTTAACGACGTAACAAAACTTTCTTTTGTTGACACGGCCAACAAGACAAAGCGAGTTATAGTGCGTTTTGAGACAAATTTCCGGCAGTTGTATACAAATATCTCTCGTCATGACCATTTCCCTTCTTTTCTCTCTTTCAGCTACAACACAATGTCTCACAATCACGCCTTCAGAAGATTGAATTATTTGTAACAATTTTTAACTGATATAATCGTATATGTTGCAATAAAATAATAAAAGGTTCTCTGTCTTATTATTTTTCTATAATTTCCTTTTCCTGATTATATCTCCGTTATTACAACTGTTGCAGTTGATAACATTTGCGCTAATCTACCTTTTGCTATAAAACTTTCCAAGGTTTTAGTTGCTTATTTTGGGAACCGGTCAATAATTTTTCTATTTCTATCGGTGGGAATCTTTCGCTTTCACTGTATCCATGGATTGCAATTACTAATACGATTCGACTGTTGATAAGTAACAACCAACCCCAAAATGTATTCAACAAAACGCATTCTATATTAACTCGAAACGCAGGTGCTACATGTTAAGGCTGAGGTTTTAAGTTATTCATGTCGTCTTTTAATAAAAAATAAAAGCTGTATTTCTGCGGGAGGCAATAAAAACCGAAATATCGCAAGATTTCTTTCGACAACAAGAGAATCGCTTGGACAATGCTGATTTTGTCCACAAATGTAGTAATGCCATTTTGATGGATTAGGAACCTACGCGACCTACTGAATAGGAGTGATTATGGGTCATTTTGAGTTTCTTCAAATTATTTCAAATAATTTAAAGGAACTCACTTGTTTAAAATCGACTTGGCAAATGCTAAATAACTAGATAATAGTATGCATTTATATTTGTATTCAAGGTCTGGTTATCCATAAAGGTATACCAGTAAAATGTGACAATATTTCCTACTCGGTTTGATAACAGGAATTGGGGCCAGGGAAATATTTTTCATATTGCTTCACAAATTCATCCACTGGACAAAATTCACCACAATCCGGCATCTCTAACAGAGCCGGCTCCTTTTCCAGATCATTCTCGAAGTAAAACTATAACGAAATCAAAAATCACTCAAATAAACCTAAACAGTTTAACAGATCAATTTTGATATCTGGCTCACCTTAAAGCCATAAGTGCCATCTATTTGATGGAGCTCAACCATAACACAGGCACCGAAATGTGGAATTTCGTCCAACATTACTCCCAAGATTTGTACAAAGCCTGCCACATTGATGTCGTGCGCTGAATACAGAAACATTTTACGTTCTTCTGGTGATAGTGTACCATTCAATTTCGCTATTGAATCGTCGACGATTTTTTTCAAATGATAACCCGTTAATAATTTCTTTAATCCAGTTGTGGCTGAATTTACATGATAAGCAAGTATTGCCATGTCCTTGAATTGATCAGAAACGATTTTGGCAGCCCATTCTGGTAATTCGAAGCCCCAATAATACTATAAAATAGTGAAATTTAATGAATATCACAATTAACGTATTTAATCAAGTGACAATTTATACTTCTGTTTCTAAACAATAATATAAATTGAGTACATCAAGTGGAGTTGTTATGTTTGATCCGCTATTTTCTTGAAGATACTGCAGAAGCTCAAGGTTTTCGTCATATAGCGTCTGGTACTCATCTGTATCTAGATACTCTTCGAAGTACTTCAAATAAGCTGGGCACAGAGCTCCCCAGTTAATCTACAGTTTAAATGTAAAAAATATATTTAAAGGTCTATAGTTGAGATCAGGGGTCGTGAAGCACACGATCAAAGCATCAAGACGAGACACAAACGAGCAAAATGGTAGTTTAGCTTCACTGCAACACGTGCCTGATCGCTTTGGCAACCCCTGATCTTCGATGAGAGAATACCAGATCGTCTTCTACCGGCCAATAATTGTACGGTATTGGTTGCCAGTTGAGGCCGTTTAGCCACATCTGTTCATCGTTCGGTGGAAACAAACCAGCCAAGACGAGTTCTAGTGACATTTTCGTACGATTCACATCCGTACTGCGCGGATCTATCAGCTCAGGCGTGTACGTATCACCCAGAAATTCGTCATAACGTTTACGTAAATATTGTCCCAATTTATACTCATGTAATTTGCCTTTCTACAGTAAAGATATCAAATTAACGTTAACAATAAATTAAGTATAATTACATTAGTTAATTGGCCATAACCAAATGGATGGTACGATTCATTCGCATAGGGATCATTTGGATAGATGCTCTCTAAATCTGGTGTACGATGGCCGTGTCTGAAGATCTTCAATTTAACAAATCAATAATAATAGTAATAGTGGATTTGAAACACTTACAACATGCACCAAAATCAATTCATCTTCACATGAAGACAAATTAATGGTGGCTGATATTAGTAAACCGAGTAAAGTCCAAATGATATTCATCACGTAGTGCTTACTTGAGTTTCAAATAAACATCTGAGGCTACTAGCGACGAGGCAGCTATTTGTATTTATGTGATAGAAATCGTCCTTAATGGCGTGACGGAGTTAGATCAAACGATATGGAATTAACAAAGCACTGTTGCTATCGCCTTACTATTACGTTTTTTTTTATATTTATTTAAGCTGCGCCTACAAACTACCGAGAAATTTCCCCTTAATCAATTCTAGCTAAATTCATTTCTTTCAGCTTCTGTATCGCCTTTAAGCACTTCTGTAATTGGGTGAGCCTCCGATAATCCTCCTTACATGTTGTAAACTTCCTGAGACTGGAAACTATTTCTTGGTATTTTAATGTTATATCGAAAAGTTGCTCCTCCGAAAACGAATACTGCACTTTAAATTATTGCAAAAAAAGGACAGTGATAATTGTGGGTAATTTATCAATTGTTTTCGAGGTTATATGTATAATTAAGCGTGTTACAATATTTTGTTCTATCTAATCGTATTTTTGTATTGCTTATTGCTTTGCGTTGACGTACATTTATGCGTCAAAGCACAATCATATTTAAATCATAAATCATAAATAAAGGCTGGGAGGAACGAATATCAGAACCTTTTACAGAGCAGCAATTTTTTGCCAAATAAAGCAAACATGAGACAAAAAAGTTTTCCATTTTAGTGCCACCAATTGTTATTATAAAATCATATGTTGTTCGGCTTTCAGGAAGCTGGCAAACGTACTCTATAATGAAATTGTGTTCATTTGGAAACTTTACACGTCATCAGGTAGCTTCGTATTGATCGGTTTCAGCAGAGACATCAAAAAAAGCACTAGTTAGATACGACTTAAGCTAATTTTGCTGTGTTTAGAGCGTTTGCTATTGGTGAAACAGGAAAACAATAAAAAGGTAGTCAAAGTGGCTTCTAGAGGCCGCACTAGATCGGCAATTGGTTGGGTGAGGTGTACTCGATATGGCGACTCATTCATCCTAACCGGTTGGCCCCGATTACCCCGTTGCGATGAATACAGTGCCACTGATCAACGTCACATAATTTGTATGTGACCACTGTCCATTGATATGACCTGTTTCGGTCTCTGTACGTCTGCAACCGTTTCGGGGATTGTTTGTGTGAATTCCCCACCTTTGTATGTATTCTTGTGTGAGCTGTGGCAGGCAAGCATACATACCCACGTGGAGATATCAATTGGAATGAATGGAGGATATATCTAGTGCGGCGAAGTTTCCTTAGAAACCACGGACCACCCGATAGATATTTGATAAAAATTTATATTTATAGTTATCGATGTGAATCAAGCAATCGTGAACTATAATTTTTAAGAATTTTGCAAAAACTCATCTAAAATTGATTTAAAAGATTCCAATCTTTTGCAAAACTGTTTTAAATATAATTTCTGAATTATTTATCCACATTGATAATTACAGGGTGGAGAGTGATGGATGTGGCAAATAAATGACGTATTCTCGTATTCAAGAGTTCAGCATTAACTTTGAAATCTGTACTTTTTCAGGCAATCTGTAAAAACATGAATTAATCACAAAAATTATCTTTGAGCATTTTTTCAGGCTTGGAAATGATGAATAATAATTGTAATGGCACTTTTTTCCAATAAAATAATGGTGGATGCGCCGGGCGCATTATATAACAACCTATTGTTTCTCGTAAGAATCTTAAGAGACAGACCTTGTACAGCTAGTTTTTAATAATGACATCTTAACGGTTTGGTTTTTTGCCGAAAAGATGCAAATTTCAACTTTACAAATTATTTTGAAATATTCTGCAGTGAATCTTGGTATACTGAAGATTAATTTATTTAGGGACTCGTGTAAAATTGGAACATTGTCGATTAATTTTGAAGAAAAAGAGACCCAACGAGTCGGAATTCGAACCTGCAACTGATCATTTCAAGCTCTCGCATTTTCCCGCTGAGCCGTCGATGTGTAGATGATCTTCTTAATAATACAGTTCAAAAGATGTATCTGCTGTATTGTTAGTTGTCTGTCTACAAGGGGCGTGATTATTGCCGGCCCAAATGTTCCTCCCGATGAAGCACCTATAATGGGGGCCGACCCGAGCTTTCCTGAGGCTCCAGGCAAGCTTGTTTTCGGCGCCCCTTTCCAGAAATTAACAATGACTGCCTTTAAGCGACCATTCCAGACTGCTTTAAGAATATTTTCCAAACGCACTATTCTGATGGATCAACAGATCGGCAAAACATTAGGCTGAACTGGACTAGAAAAACAAATATTCCCCTCTAATTTCAGAACTCAAGAATTTTCAAGAAATCACGACAAAAGGCAAGTGACTTCACGAGAAAGTTTACTGCTACTTATTCCACATCCAATTCAAGAATTCAAACTATATTAAAAGCTTAAAGAAACTATTCCAAATATTGTTGACATGCCCGTTTTATATTAGGTAATCTGTCCTCGACTGTGTTTCGTAAATAAATGTTGTCGGTTGCAGTGTTTGGAAATTTTGTGGGTTCACTGTACTTTCGGCCTGTAAAATCCAATTCGGGTACAAAAAACATGCGCCACAAAATTCAAACCGCACCTTTCCAACGTATATCGTTAACACACTTTTTTTAGTCCAATATGTGTGTTGAAACAATCCGAGATGTTTGTAATTTTCATAAAAATAACAATAAAGAATTGAAAATTTAAACAGATATAAAGCTAAACTGGCGCTACTCTTGAAGGTAAGCTCAATAAAATCTATAATTAATGCTGATTATTTATTCGTTTATGTTTTTGTTATAATAGAACGAAGATTTGATGTTGTTTGGATTAGAGAATTCCAACTCCGCCTGCGGTAGATATCCTGCCGTTGCCGGTCCCAAGCCCGGATAAAGGAGGAGGGTTGGTGGGCGAGGTCAGCAGTCTCTTCACTTTAAAAAAATCCAACATCATGCTTTTATAGGAACTATGTTATACCAAGCTCTACTTAGATAATATTAATTTTAAGTATTAGGGATAGGATTAGTTATGATTTATGTAAGAATGGGAAATCAATGCAAGAACGAATGTATGATGAATAGTATGAATGGAAGAAATATTGTTTGTCTTCCTTGGAAACTACCGAAAAAAATTTAAATTTTATCAAAATTACTTTATTGTAAATAAAGTATTTAGATCTTTTTGTTATACTATTTTTTTCTTTAAATTATTATTAAGAAAAATGCTGAGCAACTCAACACAATAGTGAAAACTTAAATGATTGTTTTATTGAAGGAAACCCTGCAATTTTCGTATACGTATAACAAAATAATAAAGTAGAAAGTATCTAATCGAAAGGTCATTATTATTAATAAAAACAGCTATAAACTGTTAATGACGGGTTAAGTTAGTTAAATTTAGATCGAATTCCACATTTGAGCAATTCTGCTACTTTTAAAGATCATTAAAAAAATTCTCTCCGGATTTGTTTTTGATAATTTTACATTATCATTTCTATAAGAGATCTTACTATCATTGTAAACAATAAACAGGTGGTTTAACAAGTTATATAATAGCCTGTTTTTACACGTAATTAATTTCAGAGAAAGCAATTAAAACGTTATTAAAAATTACACAGGGTTCCGACTCGTTTCATCTTGTATTTACAATAGAAAGAGAGTGTAAATTTTTCTTCTAGATTTTCTAGAAAATGCAATTATTTATTCTTTGTCGACCACTATCTTAAAGGTCTGAAGTCTCTATCGAGTTGATAGTAGAAAGCTGTTTGGTTGCAATGGAATTTCAAGGTTCATGAATTTCCACCATTGTTGTTTTGGTATTCAGGTAGAAATATTATGATAGAAAACAGAACGAACTATAAACTAAAAAAGTCTAAACGTATTTCAATTACGTTCTGTAATTATTCTGCACGCAATTTTGAGACAAAATCGAAGACTAAAGAATGACAATAATAAAATAAATATCAACAAACATAATTGGTCCTGAACCTTTATTTTCTCTGGCTACATATTTATTTTTTTAATTTATTTTAATTTATGGTCCCAGGTAAGAAATTCTTTACCTTTTCTTCTATCCGTCCAAAAGAAATAAAGCGTGAAGCGCAGGTGATGGTTTATTGTAGGTTTGGAAACTGTACACTAAAATTATTTAAACAGTCTCGGAATTCAAAAAAAAACAATTTAAACAGATTCGTCCTCGGCGCTCTGTTTAACTTCGACAGGTAGAAACGTTGGTAGTTGTTGAAGCTGCGAAGGGATCGCTCAGACCCTACGACCCTTCGACATTGAGCCTAGAAACAATGGTGCAGGTAGACTGGTCTGTCCCGAACAATAAATACACAAAAAAATACAAATATAGAATAAATTTAGAAATTTGTAATCTTCCAAATTGTTTATAATTTTCACCAATTTCAGTACGTTTTGGGAGAATTCCTGTAAGACAGTTAATAGAATTATTCTGACGGTTTATTAAATTATAGATTTATTTATGCTTGATAAACAGCTGCAATTAATTCATAAAAATTGAAAGAAAAACTCGATAGAAAATGGTGGATGCGCCGAGTTAGTTATACAACAATCTATATATTTTCTAATAAAAGCCATACTTCAAAGATATTACTGTTTTAAGGACAGTCTATTCCTGTTATAGATTTTGAGTGTTTGTAGCGTAAATTGGATTGACGATACAAACTAAATAGTTATAGCAGCACCAGACAAGATCTTCAGTATTTCGGAGAACGATAACACCCCAACAAATTCCAGATGTTTTCAGTTTAGATTATATAAAGTAAATGAACCTACAACCTTGATTCCCAAACTAGTCACGTTCAATAGTTAACAGGTGGTTTCTAAAATTCTTCTACTTTTATTACAAATGAAAAGCGTTTGCCTTGAATTTAAATAGATTTTATTTTAATCGAAAATTTTTGACTTTACTTAGAAATTAAGAAATGTACTGTCCAAAGCATTAAATAACCCTCAAATAAATATGGGGATTTGGTAACTGAACCGGAGATGTTTCGCTATTCAGCAGATGACAGCCTGTAATTATAACACGACCTGAACTTCAGTTGAAAAATTTCGGAAATAGTCGCTCAAATAAATATTCACAAAATATTTCTACTTTCCCTTACTCTGTACCTATCTCTAATTAACCAACAAATGCTTTTATGCTATTACTTGGACTATAATGAAAATGGCACGTGTTCTTGATTATCAGTCTCTCCCGTTCTCCACCGTTAGCAGCTCTGTAAAAGCCAGACAAAGAACCAAATAATACAATTTGTTTACTATATTAATCAAATGCTCGATTCAGTAGAAATTTTGGATTCTTCTGTACTTCCACCCCATTAAAAAACGAAAATTTCGGCTTTCGTAACTAAATAGTATGCGCCCTAAAAATCTCGAAATTCCAACCGCACCATTTCCGCTGCACGCAACGATTGTAGTCTGTTTTCAGCCGAATTCAAGTCAAGATGTGGCCCTCACAAATTCAAAAATTTTCCAGTCCGTCTCAATATAGTTGGTGGTGTGTCGTGGTCGGCCCTCAAGTCTAATCATTTGCGGTGAGCATAAACGATTTTATTTTGCGTATTTTGGATTGGAAATGGTGGACGCGCTGAAAAAGTTACAAAACCGAATAATTTCCATATACACCAAGAATGGTACGTTTTTATAAATATTGGCGATTTTTATAATTATTTCCAGCTAATGTGCTTCATTAATCGTTACATTAACTCCGCCTGCGACAGTAACTAGAAGAACAAGCTTTTAACTGCCGTTGCCGGTCCCAAGCCCGGATAAAGGAGGAGGGTTGTTGGATATGGACAACAAAATATCCACTTCAAAAAAATAATAATAAGATCTTGATTTATTGCCATATTAAAAGAACAATTTGTGAAAGAACTCAATTGATTTGTAGAGACCTATATCTGCGTATAAGTACAAATTTCGATAAAATAATTCTTTTTATGTTCAGCTTCATTTAAATATTGTTTTGTTGAATTAAAATAACTACAAAATATTAATTAAAACAGCAAAAGTAGTAGTCGAAGTGGTCTATAAAGCCATGTTAGAAGAGTTGCAGTAGTGAAGAGATGGATTGTAGAGTGAAATCTATAAGCTTACATCTATTGAACCATCAAATTACAGGCTCTACCATATATTTGATGGTCTTAGGAACAGCACTATACCTGCCCTGAGACCTACTGTCTCTCTTATTGCTATTTCTACTTTTCTATCGTACACCATATTTACATATTTACATATGGACATATTTACAGCACTATTGCTAGTCTTTGGTATACAGAAACTCAGGGATATTAGTATGTGAGTTGAAAGATGATATGTAGAAAAAGAGAAATGGTGTTGTTTTCCTTAGAAACACCTGACTACCGATAGTAAATTGATAAGAATTTGTATTTATACTTTTCGATGTGAATCCAGCAATCGTGAACTATAATTTTTTGATAATTTGTTCGTAATTACTGAAAAACGTTGTAACAAGAATTAAATAAAAAAAATCTGTTTTTAGAGAAATTTTTTAACAATTTGAACCAATATTCTCTTTTATTGTATTCAGATTAACAAACATGTATTATGCAATAAATGCGGGAGCGTAAAAGTGGTGGATGCGCCGTGCAAATTGCACAAGCCACTGTGAGGTCGAAAATTGGCAGTCTTTTTATATCCTAACTGTTTGAAAGAATCACTTTTTCGGCACAAATGTCTCTTTATGTCTTGGAAGAAAAAGCAAAGTTTGTATATTCTTTTTTTTTAATTATAAAATCGTAAAGCCGGGATTGAAAATTCCTGGTCTTCACAAATAAATCTGAAGATTGCCTACTATTCTAACATGTTCTTTCACTGTTACCACAATGGTTAAAGTTCAACAAACTCTTTGAACACCAGCTTGAGCATTTATCTTGTCAAATGTGTCACTGCTTACCCTATGACGTTCCATCCTCGTTTTTCTACAATACAAAATTTCGTCTGTTGTTAGGCAAGAAGAGACGTAAACATAAAATAGAAACTCTTTAACAAATATTTAATCAAGCAACAGAAATAATTCTTTCTGCTCAAAACAAACAAATCTTTTGACCTGTCAAAGTACGTAAATCTTTGATTCAAACGTTTCACAAACATAAGATTAAATTCAGATATATAAATGTTTCTCGAAACCTCTCAGAAAATAAAGAATCTGCGTATACATGAAAATTAGAGATTTTTATTTTATAAAATAAACGTAAGAATAGCAGCCATTAAGAAAGGGCGTGTAATGTTAATGAAATGTGCTCTTACTAGTATCAAATTTTAATAAATTGGTTTTTCAACAACTTTTGTTAATTATTTAAACAATTTCGCATTTATAATTTATTCAAATTTAAGGGAAAATTCTTATTTTCTAATAAATAAACATTTTTCGGTGATTGTTTTGATTTTTGTAAGGTTTTGTGCAATATTTATCGGAGCGTAGAAATGGTGGATGCGTCGAGCTAGTTATACAAGCGACTAATATAATCATATGAATTTCGAAAAAGTAAACATAAAATTGAAAGCGTTTAACAAAGATATAATCAGACAACAAAAATAAAGCCTTCTGGTCAAAACATCAAATTTTCGATCGGATATAATAAGAATCTCGATTAGAGGGAGCCTTTATTAGTCCCAATGTTTCAAAAAAACTTGCATAAATGTCCTAAAATCTCTCTGAAAATTCACAAATTTAAAAATTAGCAGCTTTTACGAATTCAATGAATTCTAAAATAGAAAGCACGTATAATGTTGTTGACCCAACTTTCTTACGAAACTGTTTGCTCAACAGACCATTATCAAGGCTCAACAGAATAGTTCAATACCAGGTGAAGTACTTATCTGGTCTAACTCACCATCGCCTGCCCTATAACTACAAGTCTCCATTTTCTCTTTCCCTTCTAAAAATAAATATATTGTGGCTTGTTGTTGCGCAAGAAACGTCTTGAAATGCTTTCGAACAATCCACTCGATCATTTCACGTTATACCGTTGACTAGGGATAATGTAAAAGCTACCGACTTTTCGGTGTAATTAAAAACATTCAAACTGTGATTTAATCATTTTAATCAAGTAGTAAAATGGTAAGAATTGATTCTTACAATTAAAGTCAGTACAGTTTTTATATAATTTTAGTCAAAAATTCATCATTTTTACCAATACTGTTGCATTCCTAATAGATTAAAAGAAATTTAACTCCGCCTGCGGCAGTTGTTAGGAGAATAGAATTACACCTGCCGTTGCCGGTCCCAAGCCCGGATAAAGGAGGAGGGTTGGTGGATGTAACCAGCAAATTATCCACTTTAAAAAATAAGATCTCGATTACAGAATACACAGAACAACTTGTGGAAGAAATCAAATATATGGTATGTACTTATTTTGTTCAAAATTCCTTAAATTGTGATAATATTACTTTTAGCGTTAACAAAACACCGTCTGAGAGGATCCCGGAATTATATTTCTACAAAAATAACAAAATGTAGTAGTCGAAGTGGCTTCCAAAGGAGAACGGTTGAGTATAATACTGTTGGACGATGGGTTGGTGATAGAAATGAGCTACAGCTAAGCCATCAAATCACTGTTCAGTCCCGTTCAAGACCTTTTGGATTTGATGGTTATAGGAACTATAGTATACCAACTCTGATAACTATTGCTAAACTTATTGGCTATTTCAACCTGTTTTAACACCATACGTATTTTTCGATCTACGTAGTTGCTGAACTATGAATGGACTATTTTGTTTGAGATACTGTCAATGAATGGATTGGTATGTGAATAGATGATATGTAGAGAAAGAGGAAGAATGGTGCAGTTTTCCTTAGAAACACCTGACTACCGATAGTAAATTGATAAAAATTTGTATTTATATTTTTCGATGTGAATCAAGCAATCGTGAATTATAATTTTTATTAATTTGTTCGTAATTGTTCAAAAACGATGTCACAAGAATTAAATTACAAAAATCTGTTTTTAAACAATTTTTTTAACAATTTGAACTATTTTCTCTTTTATTGTATTCAGATTATACGAAAAATCCGTATTTTGTAATAAAATGGTATTTTTAAAATAGCTTTTGGGCTCTTATTAACAAACATGTATTATGCAATAAATGCTGGAGCGTAAAAGTGGTGGATGCGCCGTGCAAATTACACAAGCCACTCTTTTCTATCCTAACTTTTTAAAGGCATAAAAGAATCACTTTTGGGCACAAATGTCTCATTATGTTACAGAAGACTATTCCACTCATAGATATTTCGACCAATGGCGTGCCGTCATTCAACAATGAACGAAAATTTTCTATCGACAAATTTTTGTTTACAAAATTTTCTCGCCCCTGATTGACCAATCAGAACGCTCAAATGAGCAACCTACCCATTTTTTCAGCGACAAAATTTTGGCCATAGTAACGGTTACCATGAAAACAATAAACATTCTTACTGTTGTTTTAAAAAAAATTAAAGGTAATTTTAAAAATGTGTCAAAATAAACGTTTCGGTGTAAAATTTTTAACGGAAATAAGGGAAGATATTAAAATTGTCAAACCGTGTAACACAATAAACACGCGTTCCTCAGTGTGGAATCAATTTACGCAATTTTGTACTCAGAGAAAATACGAACTGCTTCCAATAACCCAGGTCAGTGAAATTAATGCTATTCTTGAAGACTGGGCTTTTAATATGAAAAGATTATTCGCGAAATAGTCATAACGAATATCATTCGTGGTAAAATTTTGTCTTGGCAAAATTTTCTGATTGTCTTACTCGAGTTTGTTTGCGTAGCAATTTATCTCGTGACATTTGTCAAAAATCTCTCGCCTAACGGCTCGAGATTTTTTTAACAAATGTCACTCGATAAATTGCTACGCAACAAACGCTCGTAACAATCAAAAAATTTTGAGGACAAAATTTGACCACTTATGATATTACATATCGATACTGTCATTCTAATACGTCGTATCCCACAAAATTTGAGATTTTCACTTTTTTTGAAAAATCGAATCATTGTCGCAATGTGCAGCTTATGTAAAAATTTTAGAGGTCAAATTGTTTATTTAGTATTTTTAAATAAATATTCTAATATGTCGTATCCCACACGCGGACTTTCGCGTATTTTAATATGTCGTATCCCACATTCGTATAGGTTCAGTCGGTGCCACGATGTGACAGTCACACTAAATATTATTAATTTTAAGTAAATTGTGAGGATGCAATTAATGAAAATATGTTGAGCCAGTATTAGAGAATGCTGAAACTGCAGAGTTTATTTTTTATTTAATTTAATAAACAGTGATATACCGATTAAAAACCCTCTCTCAAATTTCGATTATACACTGAAATCACTATTTAATGAAAAAATAAAGATAAATAAAAACCGTCGTAATAGTGAAGAAAAAAATATGAAAGTGATACTCCTATTATTAATAGTGCTAATAATTATACGGAAGCCTGTGATAAAAGGGTCAGAAAAAGAAAAAATCAGGAACCTGAAGACGATTATGTACATGAAATTAAAAAAAGAAAACAAAACTTAACAGAAACCAAAACAATGACAAGAAAGCTAAATATTATGTTAAAGATATTAAAAATAGAAAGATATCTAACAAAAAATTTGAAAATTCACGCAGTACCGTGTAGCTGTGAACTTAAAATAATTATAATTGGTGGTTTGATAAATAATATAAAAATATAATATGTTAAACTGTGTTAAAAAAAATTTAATTTAAAAACGAAAAATCATTTTCACAAAATTTTCTTGACTTTCTTCTTTTTATAACACTTTCAATCTTATTGACAATATGTCGTATCCCACACAGGTAGCAGCAGTCAATATGTCGTAACCCACATAATAATTAAACAATTCATCAAAAAAATTTTTTTACTTCTATTATTACTGTTTATGCATTAAAACAAATTTCAGAAAAAAAAAGTTACTAGTTTTCTTTCATTTGCGACCGTGAAACGTTTTTATCGTCTCCTGAAAAATTTCCCAAATGTGGGATACGACATATTAGAATGGCAGTATCGATATGAAAAAACAAATTTTTATTATTATTTCTTTAAAAATCGTAAATGCCTCTTGTGACTACAATTTAATGCATTCTAAAATAGAAAAGTGTTATGTTAACGACCTCACTTTCCAACAAAATTGTTTATTCAATAGTCCATTATCGAGTTTCGACAGAATTGTTTAACACCACTTCGAATATTCATCAGGTCCAAACGACTGATACGACGATTTGAATTTTGAAAAAAAAATAACATAATGAAAGCTCTAAGCAAATGTACTTATTAAAAAAGATGAGATTCAATTTCTTTGTAGAAATATCTTGCGAAATAACAGGTATTTTAGCCTCTACAAATGTGAAAATAAATAATTTTCTTTTCCTAGACTGCATACGAAATTGTTATCAACAAAACATAAACACGGGCAGTGCGGTGAGGGACTTGAATGCATTCTAAAGTAGAAAAGGGCGTGTAATGTTAACGACCCCATCTTCCATCAAGGCTATTTAACCCAGTATGAATATTTACCGAAATTGTTTAACATTAATTGGGCAAAGAAATTAACATTCTATAAAGACAATAGAAAAAAAATTGGAGCGCATAAATGGTGGATGCGCCAGGTAAGCTATGTAAACAAATATTACGTAAATTCTAATTGAAAAAAAAAGACTAAATCATTGCTTAATCAACTGAAATTCGGAAAGACAACAAACTTGTAAGTGTAGCCATTTTTCTGTTGTAATTTCAAATATCTGATTAGGCTCGTAAAAAGATATGAAAAATGGTCGTTTTGGTTGTTTTTTCTAATACAAAAGTTGTTTATTAACCACATAAACCACTCGAGAGACTAGTTCTTCTACAATATTCGAAATAGTATCAATAACATTCAACAAAAGATGGGAAAAAATTCATCCGAACGCTTAGAAATTTCTAGAATTTCAGTGTAGGACAGGCGTTCATTGGGAACAGTCCAGCTTTCGGGGAAGCCTATTTACACAAATTGGACTGAGTAATTCTCTGGTCTAGTTTAACACTGCTTATCCTACAACCTTGAATCGACATCCTAACACCGGTTTCTAATAGGATTTTGTCTGTCACTAAAGCCAAAGTCTTGTACCTGTTGTCCCAAGCCCCGACGACGAAGGGCGGAGGACTGATACAGGTGAACGAGAAAGAAACTGTCCATTAGATACAAAGATACAATCTTGATGGGTCACCATACAAAAAATACCTATTTTACAATTAAATTAACGTTATTTAGTTCAAGATTTGAAAAAATAAACCGGTGAAGAGTAAACTGCTCTACATATTATTAGCTTGAGAATTCTTTCAAACTTTTCTCTCATTTTTGGCTAATTTACTATTGTTGTACAAATATTTTTTGTAAAATTAATAGAATTATATCGGCCTTGTTGCTAATTTTCCAACTTTACAAAAGAATGGATACAATTCTCTCCTCCTTCCAACAAAATGCAGAAATATGATTCTGTTTATAGCTACAGAGAAAAAGTAGCTTTTTCTTATAAGAACAAGTTTTTTTGAAACAGAAATAATTCTTGTAGATTAACCAGAGATAGCCAGAACGAAAGTGGAAATATAGAGAATTCTAATACAGAAAGGGCGTAAAATGTTAACGACCTAGCTTCCCAACAAGGCTATTTGTACAATAGTCCATTAACAGACGTCCACACAATTGTTCAAGACCAATTTAAGTATTTTTCTGGTCCAGCTCATTACCACTTGCCCTCCAACTACGAGTCTACACTCCATCCCCGCTTTCTCAAAGACGAAAATTTTGTCTATTGTTAGACAAGAAGTGCCTTCAAATTCCAACGCAAACACTCGATCGATGTATATACCGTTGAGATGACAAGATGAGAGAACTCCGTTTTATTACAAATAATCAAAAAATAATCATAAAGGTTAGTCACGAAATTTAACGCGTTTTGTATATTTGGTAGTAGTTGATTCCGATTTTTGTTAAAAATGATTTCCAGTTAAATGTATTTTGGTAAATGGAGTTTAACTCCGCCTGCGGTGGTTACCTGCCGTTGCCGGTCCCAAGCCCGGATCAAGGAGGAGGGTTAGTGGCGAACAACATCCATATCCACCTTAAAAACGATATCCTTTATTTTATCAAAATAGATCGTTAGATGTGTACAAAAGGTAGTCAAAGTCGTTTGCAGAGTCGGTTGGTGGAATTAGAAGAAAGATGAGTTGTAAGGTGAAACCATGAAGCTTACTTTACCAACGATCAAACTACTGGCTCAGGGCCAAGGAACCAGTTGTGTTTGATGATTTCAGGAACTGCTGTTGCTGGTGCTCTTTTTGCTACTATTATTACATATTTCTATATTTGTACCATGACTACCCATCACCATCTGTATTTACATATGTACATATCTACAGATGTATTGAAGATTTTCGGTTTGAAATGTTATTGTTGAAGGAAAGATAGGTGAGAAGAAAGAGAGTGGACTTATCAAAATTTGATAAATGTGTTTTTAACAATTTTTCATAATTATTTACTTAGTTTTAATAAAATTTAAAACAAAATCCTTGAATTGATAAGTTTTTTTCATTATGAAACCCTAGGAAATTGATAATTGTATTGTAAAGAAATGGTGGAGGCGCTGAACGAGTTAGAGCGAGATATGTTGCTTACTATACTCGACTATTTCGATATATTGAAAAAGGACAAATATACTAAGGATAATTCGTTCTTACTCTACCTATATCACACTATCAATTAAGAATAAATAAAAATTATTCAGCGATGGCAAATGAGGTAAGTACATTGGGAATTTTGCCATTTTTCCTGTAAAACTAGAATCCCATCAGATTAGAAGTCCTGAGATTTAAACGTGAAAAACTGAGTCAACTCACTTGAACCGACGTATCTTGAGTTTAATGTAAAAACATCGATATGATGATGTGTGGATCGAAACAAGTGTTAGTCTGATAAAGCAAGGTCTGCACTGTATAGTGGATGAATCAAAACTTTCCAGAAAAGCTCCGTCACTTTTTGCCGGGTTACTAAAGATGTATTTGGTCTCGCGTTGTCATGATCGAACACAGCATCTCTTCTTCTTGCTTGCTGTAGTCTGATTAATTAAACATTTAGCAAATTCTTGGTGTTAATCCTGGTTTTCATTGCCCGTTATTAATGTTTCAAGAGTCTTAAAGCTGATCAGATATCCTTGAGTTGACTGCTGTATCTGCTCCCGTAGAAATTTCGCTAATTTCTGTGACAATTTTCACTCGCTTCATTACAACTTTTGCTACAACAACCATTTTATTGTTTTAGTTTTAATCTCTGGCATGATAGCGATTACTGTACTGCAAAGATAGTGAGCGAATTGTTCTCCTGAAAAAAAAATCAATAATCTTCTAAGGTTGCTAGGTAACCGCACTACAAACTGATCTCTACGTGTTCTCTCATGCTACACTCTCTTTTGTTCTTCCAAACAGATAAGATGGAACATCTCCGGATGTTCCATTTCCTGGCAATTAAGTAATTTAGTTTAATCATTAATCTCAAATACTGTAATGTAAGTAAATCAACTTTTTCTTATTTTCGTGCTAATTAATTAAAATAAAAATTAATTACAGGATTTTAACTTTACAAACTAATCTTGAATTTTTCATCCCTAAATATTTATAAAGAAAAACTACAAAAAGTAATCAAAGCTGTTTCTAGAGGACACTCGCTGATATACGATATTGTGGTGGTAGATGGAAATGCTAAACGACAACTTTTCACGAATTCAAATCAACCGATGGCTGACAGTTGATTTGATTTCTAAGCGTCATTTTTGTAAATTACTATAATTTATGATATCGAGGATGGCCCTTATTATAACCTGTTGTTACTATTTGAACATGTGGATCTATCCATCTATATATATAGCATGGGGCTCATTATTTTAATGTGCTACATATAGAGATGAAGTTTGGAAGTTAAATGGATCAACGCACCGGTTCGGGCTGTTTGTGTCATCAGAAACAACGGACTACCGGCAGTTGATTGATAATAACTGGTATTTATAGTTATCGACATGAACCGACCTATCGTGAAGTATAATTTTTAATAATTTCGCTGTAATTTGGTTAAAAATTTTTACTGATTTAAATAAAATAGAAATACTAGAATCTGTTTGAATAAAATTTATTTAAATCCACATTTTTCTGTCACAAAATAATAAATAACAAAATGCAAGTGTGCCACCACATCTTGTAGGCAAATAGAATTTTTACCAGTGTATTCCTGCACTTTTTTAATTTAATTTTTGTATATTTTATAGCGTTAAAAGGAGTGCGAGGGTGATAAGAATCTAAAAATTGATGAATGGTGGATGCGCCGCGTTACTTACATAAGAGATTACGACTAGAAATCAGCACGTTCTCTGGCTCTAGCAAAAATCGTTTATTGTCCGCTTGATGAAATCTTCAAGTTCTTATAAAGTTAGACATTCTAAAGTGTTTTGAATTTTAGATGTCAATTTAGGTTAAAATACAGGAATTTTATTGGAAAATCAGCAAAATTAATCATTTTGTTTTCATATTATCGGTCACTATTCAATTTCTAGTTTATCAATGCAAACCGAGACACGAAACACGACATTATTGTTTCTATTTTCCAACAGATGGCAGCCAGCATATTCATCAATCCATCAATAATCTTACAGTGGTTGATAAGCAATATTCAACACACTCCCCAAACGTTTAAGACTCTTGGGTGTTCCATTTCTTTTTAAAATTTATTAATTAGCGATCATTTAAACAACATCTATCACTGTTTTTCTTCCACCCTTTTATTCGAGATATTGGTGGCCTTTCAGGCAATCTAGAAAATTGCACGAAAAAGGTTTTATTTTAGGAAAATTATGATTTAATTTTTACTACAGAATAAATGCAAACAATAGTTACATAAATACTGTTTTAAACAAATTTTCCAAAATTTGTTCCGTTTTCAATAATTTCTAACAAAATTACAGCCAAATTATTAAAAATTATAGTTCACGATTGATTGATTCACATCGATAACTATAAATACAAATTCTTATCAGTTTACTGTCGGGTAGTCTGTTGTTTCTGAGAAACAGCACTATATATATCATCCTTTGTTTCCAATTCTAATCCTCCCACCTTTATATGCAAGTATGTTATCAGTCCGTGCGAGTATATATTGGTGGCATAGCCAGACAATCTCGAGATAGTTCTATACAGAAACTGGTCAATTCTAAGACAGTGATTTTGATCATCGGCTCTTCAACTTATTAGGATTGTGAGCCCTTTAAATCCGTATGGGTTGAACTGGCAACTAATCCCTCCATCGAACAACATTATTTGGAATAGTGCAGCCTCTAGAGACTGCTTCGACTACCTTTTTGCATCGTTTTTTTTTATAATCTAAAACCATTACTGGGGTGTTCCATTAATAGTCTGTAAAGAAGAAAATTCACAAGACACATTAATAATAATCGTTAAAGATATTTCAAATAGAATCTAATGTTTTGATATTTTCCTAGAGATGGTTTGAATAAAAACCGATAATTGGCTGTGCAACTCACCTCAATAAAACGAATTTACTATAACTTTAATTATTGGATACATTGAATGATTTACTAATAACTACCTGTTAATTTCTGATAAGCAGTTGTCGTGAATAATAGAGTGCGTTTGGTAAATATTCCGGAAGCAATCGGGCCGTAATATGAGAATGAACGTTGTCTAAGGGCAGCTGCAGGATTATTGATTTTTCTCTAACAATAGAATAAGGTAATAGATCTCCCTTAAAGTCGAAGAAACTAGAGATCGTTTCATGGAATTCAGCCGGCTGAAGACGTGACTTGTTGGAAATGAGGGAAGCGATTGTAATTTTTGATAATATTAAAATATTAGTATACGATTATTAGTTTCATGTCGATAACGATAAATATCAATTTTTATCAGTTGACTGGCGGGTAGTCTGTTGTGGAGAAACGTCCACACTACAAATCATCCCTTTTACAAACTGTTATCCTTTCACCTTTATATACGAGATTGTTTTCAGGCGGTACGCATATAATGGGGGCACTTCAGATAGCCTCGAAATATTTATAATCAGAAACAGGTCGATATCAATTGAAGAGTTCGCACAAGTTTGTTACTTTGGCGATCAACTCTTCAACCCGTTAAGAGCGAACTAGAAAAATTTTAGAATTAAAAAACCACTTGTATTTTACTAATGTCTACATAGAATTTCGTTAAAATTTTCTCAAAAAAATTAAATAGAACTATTATCAATTACAGGGGATAAGGACCGACAAGCTCTTGAATATTTCCGGATTAAATTTTTTCCAACTGCTTCCCAACAAATCCACCGATAGATTAATGTTCAGTTCACGAACGAAATTATGCAGTTAAAAAATTCTATCTCAACAGAAGCATTTATATTTCCATGCACGCAAACATTTCTGGAATTTTAATAATTTCGGTGGCATGTGCCATCGCTAATTTTTTACGGGTACGCTCGATTTCCTTCGATTCAATGTCTATTATTTTCGCTTTCTGTGTTTCCTGTCGATAACGCAATCCGTGCAGTGAATACCAATTTCCTATATCATCTATTTTTCAACTGTTTTTTCCAATCCATAGCACAATTATTTACAATAGCTTCCATAACAAAGAATTTGCCCACTGTGAAAGAGTCACAGCTTATCAGCTGACGAGTGGTGGCGATTATTTAGGGTAACTCTCTCCACGACCGTAGCATGTATTGATCTCGTTGCTACCACTTTCCATTTCTTTGAGCGTAAATTTATTGTTTGGCTATACTTTCACTTACTACAAGATCGATAATCTTGGTCCTGTCGGTAGATAACATGCGCTACAAAAACATACACACACTCTATCTTTGATACCAGAGCATTCAGTGCAAGAACACAAAATGGGGCATCTCCAACCGTTCTAATTCGCATAAGAAATAACTAATTAACAATCAAAATATGCAACGAATGCAAGGTAAGTTCATCCATTATTAAATGGTGTGTAATATCTGGTTTTCATTGATAATTTCTAGATATAACAATCGTTTGTGGATTTGTTCGAATTGTAACTCCGCCTGCGGTAGGTGCTGGATGAATTGAATAACCCAATAACTACCGTTGCCGGTCCCAAGCCCGGATCAAGGAGGAGGGTTGGTGGATGCTACCAACTATCTATCCACTGTCAAAAAAAAGGGAAGCATTTATGAGGAACTTGGTTCGTGCCGATTTAGAAGTAAGCATTGTAATTGTAACTTGTTGTTAGTATAGGAACAGTCACGTAACATTTAACACTGTATATAGTAATTAAAACATAGTAAAAAAAACACAAATAGTTTGATTATTTTACCCTCTGCATTTTACCCTCAATCATCAAACAACAGAACAAGAATGTAATTAATTTTAATTAATAATTAATTAATTAATTACGGAACAAAAAGGTAGTCAAAGCAGTTTACAGAGATTGATTAGGAGGCACTTGAAGTACGAATCCAGACCACAGAACTTTAAAAGTTCAGCCAGTTTGACCACCCTCGGTATGGTGATTTGGATTTTTAATTGAATCTGTAGGGCTAATCTACGACATCTATTAAATCTATAATTGACCTAAATTCCCTAAATTGTTGTGGAAAGTCATTAGTTGATAAAAATTCATATTTATACTTATCGACATGAACCAAGCAACTGTGAACTACAATTTGAATAAATTTATTATAATTTTTTATTGAATTGTAAAAGAAAAATTCAAAAATGCACAGATTGGTTTTAGACGATTTTTTCTAAATTATATTACCAATTTTTCTGGTCGTTCTTGTAGCCCAATCAATTAGCAATGCAACATTTCGTTTAACGATTTCCAACTCAATTGATATTATTTTGTAAAACGAATAGCATCGATTTCCAGATATTCAAAGATTTATTTAAGGATAAAAAAGTAGAATAAAAGGCAGTCAAAGCAGTTTCTAGAGAGTGATGAACATTTTACGTTCTGCAAAGCCCAACCACTGAACTTTACAAGTTCAAATATAGTACTGACGCCTTGGGCGCCTTTCAAGAAATGGTTGGAAAGGCCAATATTTAGTACGTTTTGTGGCCTTTGTTGCTCAGAAACTACTGACTGCCCGACAGTTGATCGATAAAAATTTATATTTATATTTATCGATATGAACCAAGCAATCGTGTACTATAATTTTAACAAACTTATTATAACTTTTTAAGAAATTGTTTAAACAATTTCAAACTTTAAAAGATTTGCTCTAAATAGTTTTTTCCAACAATTTATTTGTAATATTGACCCATTTATTTCAGTTAATTTAAATAAGCAGTTAAGTTAATTACTCCTTTTTCAATAAAACACTGCCTTATTAAATGAACGATCGTTAAATCGGCGCCAGTTAGGTAATAATAAATACTGTCAAAGCTCTATTTATTTCTGCAAATACTTTTGCCACAGTCTCGACATTCTTCCATATGTTTACATTTATTTGAAGCCTCTGTAATGCGGACACTCTCCTTTACGGACATGGACGGCGTATTTTACTACCGAGAACTATCTAACCTCTCTATTACGGACACTTTTACCGTTCAGGTATTTGAGATGAAGGCTAATTACGATCTACCATTGCAATGACACCTGGAGACATCATTCAGTTCTTGTGCCATCTTCGAGACGTCAAAAAACTCTGCATACTGTCGATTTTCAGTTGGACGACAGTTCTGGAATTTACAACTTGTAGAGCCTGCATAACACGGACACCTCCTATTCCGGATATTTGTCCCAACTCCTGTGGGTGTCCGTATTAGAAAGGTTTTACTATACTACAATAAGCCTGGAATATAAACGTAGAATCAACTGAAGATACACGCTATCATCCCATAGAATCTGGTTATTGATAAGTTTGTGATATCATTTATTGTTATGCTCCAATGCGATCGATAAAATCGGATTGTCTGGATCGTTGAACCCGTACTTGACCGTCTGAAGCTTTTCCAGCGAACCAGACTGACTTTCTTCTGATAATAATAGGGAAAGTTTATAGTCATCCATCAAAGTTGAGACTGGCGCCGCACTAACAGCAAACGATTTCAGCCTTGAATCAATATTATTTTCAAAACTTTCCGCACTTGTATTAACCAAAAGAGTTCGTTGGCTTGATTGTTGCGAAATGAAACAATTTATCCAAATTACTACTACAAGACAGCCGTCTACTTTATCGTACTCCTTTGGGATATTTACAAGAGCATTACATTAATATATTTATAATTGCTTCGATACGACCGAGACGGTCTTTTTGTGCTTCTTATTAGCTTGTCTTATTGTTGGAAAAATCAATAACTCCCCTATGATTTCTAGGAAACATGCGCCTTCCGACTCCACCTCAACTAAAGTATATAAACGCACACTGTGTTATTGTCTTCGTTAGTTCGTCGAGACATCCGCGGATGTTGCGTTTGTTATATTACCACCAGTGGATAAAAAATAAATAACACAAAACAAAAAGCTAAGGTCAGTAATCCTTTAATTTCTATAATTATTTTGTGTTTTTAGTCGATTTCGACAATTACGCGTTCTTATGAATTGTAACTCCGCCTGTGGCAGCTGCTGGTTGAACCGAGTAGGCCAGTAGTTTCCATTGCCGGTCCCAAGCCCGGATAAAGGAGGAGGGTTAGTGGCCAATACCAACAACTCAACCACTGTAAAAGATAGTTGCTAGAGCATGATGAGGAGTGCCTTAAGGTGGACGATTCAAATCACTGAAACACGTCAAGTTGGTTTGGATTTCTAATTGATTCTGTAGGGCTATAAACAAACAAAAAAAAAACAACACATGAAAAACAACTGACTACCAACTAATTGGGCCGAGATTTATGGTCTGATCCGTAGACGTTAAGACAAATCGTCGTTATCATGCTCCGAAAACTATCAATCAATAGCTATTAATTATTTAACATAGAACAGCAGTTGAGAGTGATAAGGGGAGAAGATTCGGATGACTAAACTTTAGGGCCCGGTAGTTTGATTGGTAAACGAGGCAGTTTCTAGAGATTGGTGAGGAGGCACTTGAACTAATCGCTAAACTTTAAGATCTACCCATCAACTGCTTTGGGCACTTTCGGTATGGTGGTTTGAATTTAATTGACCATCCAGGGCTATTCACTGATAATATCGATTACATCTAAATTGATCATCTAAACCACAGAAGTTCCGCAGAACTAGCCACTTTGAGATCTACCACACCATCTGGTTTGGATTTTTAATTGACTCTATAGGGCTAATATACCTACGACATCGACTAAATCTATATAATTGACTTAAATTCCCTAAATTGTTATGAATAGCAAAGCATGGACGCCTTTGTTGCTCAGAAACTATAAACTTCATTCGTATTTAATTAGGAAATTAACGAAATGTTGTATAATTAATAACTGAAAAAAAATAGTAATGTCGATTTTTCTATTATTAATTACCATAAAGATAATTTCAACCATTCAATTTTCATCAATCATTCAAATCTCATTGGACATTTATTATCGACACCTTTACAATTGTAAGGTTTAGACCAGTATCTTGTGTAATTCATTGTGAAACACCAACCATTTATAAATATATGTACAAGCTAGTATTTGCTTTATTTATACCTTTCCTGCAAAAAGTTCTCGATTAGTGGGGAGTCGGAGAATGTAGACGACCAAATTCTGTACTGATTTGAGACCTACCGATAATAGCAATAGCATATAATCGATACTTAATTTGGTCAACTGTACAAGAAAAGTTTGTGTTCTTGTTTCTGCAACTTTAATAATAAATCATGGTTGATTTGCGAGGGGAATATTCTCTGTTCTTGTCAAGAGGCAATTTCAACGTATGACTCATCAAACAGACAACTGATTGTAATAAGAATGCAATTCTTGTGAAGAATACACATCTATAAACTCCCCTACTAACCGGTCTGCATCATCAAGTCTCCCTATCACTTTTACTGCTGGATTCTATTTGATTCGGTTCCTTTGGTAAGGTGGAAAAATTCCCACAATTTTCTTATCGTGTTAAAGTTCACAATATATTGAACACAAGATACGTCAACTTGATCAAAAATAATATAACTCGTGTGTAAAAAAATGAAAACAATCCTCTATTATAGAACTTCTCAAGGTTTTTGACTTCTCCTGCCACTTCGACATGTCTAATGTCTCTCCTTCACTCTCCCTATTTCTCCTTCACAGAGTCTGCTTCTTCTTCACGTTTACTGTGTCTTCGTCGCTTCTATTATCTACCCTTCGCTTTTTTTGTCTCTCCATCACTTTTACGGTGTCTCCTTTATGTTTACTGTCTCTTTTTCACCCTATCTGCCTTTCCTTCACTTTTACCGTCTCTGCTTTACTTCAACTGCCTTCCCTTTATTCTCTCTGTCTCTCTATCACTTTTACTGTATCTCCTCAATTCTCTCGGTCTCTCTTTCGCTTCTACAGTGTGTCCTTCACTTATACCGTCTCTCTTTCACCCTATCTGTCTCTCCTTCACTTCTATTGTTTCTCCTTTACTTCTTCTGCCTCCCCTTTATTCTCTCTGTCTCTTTTTACTTGTTCTGCTTCTCCTTCAAACTTTCCTTCACTTCTATTGCTCTTCTTCACATGTACTTATAATGTTTCTGTTTCACTCTCTGTCTTTCCTTCACTTCTACTGTCTCTGCTTTACTTTTACTGCCTCCCCTTTATTTTCTCTGTCTCTCCTTCACTTTTACGGTGTTTCCTTTACTTATATTATTTCTTTTTCACCCTATCTGCCTCTCCTTCACTTTTACTGTCTCTGTTTTACTTCTACTGCCTCCCCTTTATTCTCTCTGTCTCTCTATCACTTTTACTGTATCTCCTTCATTTTCTCTGTTTCTCCTTCACTTCTACTGTGCCTCCTTTACTTATACTGTCTCTTTTTCACTTTGTCTGCCTCTCCCTCACTTCTACTGTCTCTCTAACACGTTTACTGTCTCTCCTTAATTCCCTTTGTCTCTCATTCACTTCTACTGTGTCTCCTTTACTTATACTGTTTCTCTTTCACTTGTTCTGCTTCTCCTTCAAACTTTCCGTCTCTCCTTCACTTCTACTGCTCTTCTTCACATCTACCTATACTGTCTCTACTTCACTCTCCATGTCTTCCCTTCACTTCTACTGTGTCTACTTTATTTGTACTACCTCTCCTTTACTTACACTGTCTCTGTTTCACTATCTTTGTCTTTCCTTCACTTCTGCTGTATCGCCTTCACCATCTATAACTCTCCTTCACTTATTCTCTCTCCTCCACCCTCTCTATCTCTCCTGCATTTGCTCGATTTGACACCCACATAAACCCTTAATTTCGTCGCCGATTTAATTTAAGGAAAGCACACCAACTCAACAATTGTTTCAAGCAAAATATAGCACAAAATACCATTTATTTTTCTACTTTGCGTTAGCCAGGTTTTCAAATCTTAGCACGGCTTTTATACTTTTTCAACTATTTCCAAAAAGGCAAGTACACTTAATTTTTTGGCTTACCCACCTAATTATAACTGAATTAAATGGCTTTGAATTGATGTATTTTGGGTTGCCTAACATCAACATTATTTATCCGCTCATTAGTCATTGAATGAGATAGTTGAAACAACCACTGATAGATGGCGTAATCTTACCGCCGTCATTTGTTTTGAGCACATGTCTCCAATTTTAATTACAAATAATTAAATAAATCTCAATTAATTACCGATAATTACCAATGAAAATTGATAACAATCCAAAATGACGACAAATACGAAATTGAAAGAATGGTAAGTCACCAATTAAAACAAATTAACGCCAATTTAAAATTCCCACCAAAAAGTGAGGTTATATTTTGTTATTAACAAAATAATTTCAATTGTAGTTACGACATTGAAGCGAAATACGGTGCATTTTATACGGGCGGCAATATCGAATGGCACAACAATTTGATCTATTGTCAGAAATCATCAACAATATCGATATTGAATATCGACGATGGTAAAATAATTCGTACAATCGGTGATGATGGAGATGGTGCGAACAGTAACGATACAGATGAAGATGTAGATTATATACAAACATTCACAACAGACGGTACACGTATCGTATCGTCACACAAGAGCGGCTTATTGAAATTGTGGAATAACAACGGCGAATTGATCAAAATGTGGAAATACATCCATAAAGGCCCGATCGCTAAACTCTGCCTAAACGACAAATATCTGATTAGCGGCGGTTCGGATAGTTCGTTACGCGTTTGGGATATCGAACACCAGATGTGTTTAGCGAATCTACGCGGCTGTCAGGGCGTCATCAACGTAATTGAAACGGTTACAATCGCCAGTAAAACGAGAATATTTGCGAGCGGTGATGATGGTAAAGTCGCCAGTTGGGATATCAACGATAAAAACCACAAAATCGATTATTACACGGGGCATTACAGTAAAGTCACGAGTCTTACAGTAACCCACAATCAACAGTACTTCATCACAGCAGGACGCGATAAAGTCATCATTTTATGGAAATTTAACGAATACGAACCGTTCAAAATCGTACCGACTTACGAGAATATCGAATATCTCATCCGGATGCCGTTGAAATTCAAACTATTATCGTTCAAATCAGATCCGGACGGCGTCTATGTTTGTACCGGTGGTACATTGGGAAAAATCCGTGTGTGGGATCTGTTGAATTCACGCGAAATCTACAAACAACAGGATTCTTTAATTAGTGAAGCCAAAGATGATAATCTGGCAATAACGAAATTGTTATGCAACGAAAATTTGCGATATTTAGCCGTAATCAGTGCCGATCATAATATTATTATTTACAACATAAAATCGATGATTTGTTTGAAACAATTCATTGGTTTCAGTGATGAGATTTTGGATGTTGCTCTGATCGGTCAGGATGAATCGTTTATGGCTGTTGCAACAAATTCACCCGATATCAAATTTTACAATAACGAAAATATGGATTGTCGTCTATTGAAAGGCCATAACGATATCGTTTTAGCGTTACAAACAAACAAAACCAATCCGAATCTACTGTTATCGTCCGGTAAAGACAATAAAGTGATGTTGTGGTTGTTTGATAACAATCAAATGAATTGTATTGGTATCGGAGTCGGTCATAGTGGCTCGATTGGTACGGTTTGTTTCCACAATCTCTCCCAACAGAATTTCTTGAGCGGCTCCCAAGACACTTGTATCAAATTATGGGAAATACCCGATGATTTGAGCAAATGCAACAAAGACACTATCCTCAATTGTCGACACACAGAAATCGGCCATCAGAAAGACATAAATTGTATCACAATAACACCAAACGATCGCATTATCGCAACCGGTAGTCAAGATAAAACCGTCAAATTGTGGACGAATAATCTCGAATTAATCGGCACGTTAAAGGGCCACAAACGTAGCGTCTGGTGTGTCCGGTTCTCACCAATCGATCAAATCATTCTAACAACATCGGCGGATTGTACATTGAAATTATGGTCGGTTACCGATCTATCCTGTTTGAAAACGTTTGAAAGTCACGAAGCTAGCGTACTAAAAGCTGAATTCTTATCAAACGGTTTACAAATTTTAAGCGCTGGCGGTGATGGTTTATTGAAATTATTCAATATTAAAACATCGGAATGTATCGGTACGTTCGATCAACATCAGGCACGCGTTTGGGCCTTGTGTGTTAGCCGAAACGAATCGAAATTAATAACGGGCGGTAGTGATTCGTATCTGATAAAATGGCATGATGTCACTGAAGAACGTCGACTCGAATTGTTGAAGAAACAGAAAGAAGCTGTCGTACAGGAGCAGAAATTGTTGAATTTTGTTAAAAATAACGAATTTTTGGAGGCTTTAAAGTATGCTCTGTTACTCGACAGGCCGCTACAAGTCTTGAAGATTATCAAAAATATCGTAGCGAGTCGTAATACGAACGGTTTGATTGATTGCGTTAAACAGTTGCGACAAGATCAAAAGGAGAGTCTGCTGAAATGTACGATTGATTGGAATACGATCAGTAAGAATTGTCAGTATGCACAATTGGTGTTGAATATTCTATTAAATGATATACAAAACGGTAATTTTAAACCGACTAATTTGAGAGCGTGTGTGGAAGGAGCGTTGCCGTATACGGAACGGCATTTCAAGCGTATCACGCAATTATTGCAGGATTTATATTTTATTAATTATACGATTAATTGTATGCAGCCTCATGTTAGATAGTAGTTTGTTTTTTGTACAAATTTTCTAACTAAATTCAATCATTTTAAATATTGTTTTATTTAATTAACAACATTTTCGATCTTTTGTTTGTTGGCTTTTGTTTCTAATTTGTGTATTGGCGTCATCCGATTGGTGTTAATTTTTTCGGTACTTATTTGCGATTGTTCACCGATTATTGGCAGGTGTCACGGTTTTGTGAATATCGACTGAAATTTCTAAATTTACAGCACTAGACTAACAATGAGATGGATTCTCAAAGGTTTTTTTATCAAATCATTTGTTTACTACAGATTTCAGCCTTCCTTCTGGCTTAAGAATCAAAAAGAAAGATAAACCGGCCCTTATTACTTAAATCCTAAACTGTTGAGTAGAGATTGAGGGAGACAAGAAATTCCGGTCCTTAATTTCTTAGCGTCTTCAATTTAACAATTATTGTGACTTAAGCATTGTTTTGTTAAATCTGAGGCTTTGCCAATGTTAAACAAGGATTAAGAAAGACAAAACCACTCTAAATCTGACCGATTTAAGGGCTGTTTTGTTAAATTATAAATGTTAAGTAAAGCTTAAGCAAGATCTGTAGTGATTTATCTTTAAGATCATTACTACAGTTTTAAGTGCATTCAATTGTTAAATAAAGCTTAAGTGAATATTGAGTACGAGACGAAACTCCGGCCCTTGTGTATTAACGTTAGCAATTTCTTAAATCATTCAAAACTCGCTTTAAAGATACTTACAACGAAAGATTTCAGTTGTCATTGATTAGGGTGTCGTCAAGCAAATTTGACGCATCCTTAATGATAACGGAAGCCTTCCTTCAGGCTTAAGAATCAGAAAGATAAACCGGCCGTTGATACTCCTAAGCTGTTAAATTGAGTTTGAGGGAGGCAAGAAATTGCGGTTCTTGATTTCTTAGCGTCTTAAATCTAATACTTATTGTGGCTTAAGCATTGTTTTGTTGAATCTGAGTCCTTGCCAATGTTAAGCAAGGTTTAAGAAAGGCAAAATAACCCTAATTCCGACCGATTTAAGCGTCATTTTATTAAGTTGTGAACGTTAACTAAAGCTTAAGTAATGTTTGTAGTGATTGATCTTTGAAAGTCATTACTACAGTTTCAAGTACACTCAGTATCAGATAAAGCTTGAGCTTAAGTGAATATTGAGTACGAGAAGAAACTCCAGCCCTCTAGACCCGGTTGAGACACGGTTTTTTTACCGCATCTTTGGATTAAAAGAACGCATTATTGTTTTCGCAATTGTTCAATAATCGTCTTAGTTTGCGTTACGAATTTCGAAACAGATAATGTCGGGAATCAATAATTGAAAAAAATCTTCAAATAAATAAAATAAATCTGTTGTTATTACAACATGTAATGTAAAGAAAATTAATCTTATATTTTTTTCTTTATTATTTTATCTACAATCGGTGCACCGCCGTTTTTATCATTGAGTACAGACACAACAAACGCCTATTACTGGAAGCGCCGTTCGTTGCCGACCAGCGAGTCGGCAACAAAATGCGAACACAACAAAAGCCTACGTTGGCCACTTCATCCATCGGCGTTTTCAAAAGCTTGTAACAAGGTCGGACTGAAAAAAATCAAAAATTTTAGACAAAATTTTTGGGCCTTTTAACTCCCATATTGAATGATCGCATGTGTACAGTGGCGTCCAATTTTGGTGTCCCCAAAAAATAAAGGAATCCATCAATTTAGTGAACTTGAAGTGAAAATATTACTATTGATGCATTATGAGGATAAGTACGGCTCTGTATCGATTCCGATTAACAAGACACAACAAAAACAATCTGTTACTTGGTGGGATAAGCAGAAACTTTATGAGAAAAAAATCATGTGACAACAACATCGTTTAAATGATAAACCGCATAGTTAAGCAGTGTTTCCAGATCAAAATCTAATAATTTCTAGAAAGTTAATAGATTCAACTGGAATTATGTTAGAGAAAAATTCTAATTTTCATGCAACATCGAAGAAAGAAGTGCTACAAATGACTACTTTATTTATACAAAAACATTTAACATTTTAGACAAAAATTTTCTGTTAAATCATTACATGAAATTTAAATCATTAGGTCTAATGAATTTTCACTAAATCTGGCAATAGTGGAATTATGTACGACGCTAGCGGTTACTATAAATTACCGATCACTACCAACAAACGCGATTGGCAAGAAATTTATAATGGTTATCCGCACTTATTGTCCGAGAAAAGATGCATCAGCATTTCCCATGTTAAAACATATATGAATCTGCTTCTGCCAGCGTTCATTGTGTGCGCCCTAACCAAACCAGCGACTGCTCGACTTTAATCGACTGACCTTGACAGGTTACCCTACTTGCAACTGTTCGCGTCAGCGTTTGTTGTGTCTGTATCCATTGTCGTACTCGTGTGTATACTTTTTTCTCAAATAGACACAAATATACCGTCGAAATTGTCTTTTTCCTAAATTAACAACTACTGTTTGCGCTCTCTTTATCTTATCAGAGCTTTATTTTTCTAAATAGCAACGAAAACAACAAAAAAGCTTTCAAATGAATGCAACTGACACGTTGACGGCGCGATTAGTCAACGTGTTAATTGGTACAACTTTTTTAAAGATAAAGATCCGCTTTTTTAGATACACTTATAAGTGACTGTATCCGTCCGTTGTTTTTTTTTTTGGGAAAATTTTTGATAATTGTGAAATTCAAAGTCCTCCAATTAATAATCAAAAAAATTTATAGAATTATCTGATAGTGTCCGTAAATTGGCTAAATAGTAGAAAAATTGCAAAAATTGGCCAGCTATCGTTGACAAGTAGAAACACTTGATTACATAAAAAATGCCAATCGAAGATATGGCGAAATGATAAATAACTGTATAGCACGTGTCACAGAAACAGTGCACCCCTTCCTAGACGCAAACTAATATAATGTTCCTTATTGTTCGTGTTACTACGGCTAATCGGAAATCAGAAGGTGGCTTGTCGTCCACAATCAGTGGCGTAGCAAGGGCGGTGCAAGTGGGTCTGCCATGACCCGGGCGCCACTCATAGAGAGGTGCCAAATACTCTTCAAAGCAAATTTGAAGTGTATTTTAAATTAGTAATGATTGTAACATGGGGATGCCAATAAAGTTTCGCGCCCCGGGCGCTAGTTATGTTCGCTACGTCACTGCCCACAATACTCTAATTAATCTAGGGGGACACGTTATTGACGAGACACGTTGTGTATGTATCATAAAAGTGCATCTTCAAACACACAATATCAGTAATTAATCAATTTTACCTGTTCTACAGTTTCTACCAATAATTCGTAGTGTTTATAAAATGTGCCATTTCTCCCTTGGATCGATCAGCAACTGTACTTATTTATTTAATAAAAAAATTTCGCACTAATATCTAAACAAATATAATAGACAAGTTAGAATTTAATCAATAAACAATATAAATAAGAGTAAAATAAGACACAGTCTTAATTGCTAACTAGTTAAGTTATTGTAAGTTGTTTAAATTAATTATTTGAACGTTGAACGATTCAGAAAGAGCCAGATAATGGTGCAAATGAAGACGCTTACGATTTTATTTTGGGGTGGTTTACTGTTGGGACAAACAAGAGCAAGGTTGGTATTATTATTATTTTCAATACAGTCTTATTTTAGTATTTTGTTCCGCTATAAACCATTTTTCCCCACTAGAATCATAACTGTTTCGATATGGGCAAAATTTCGGGTATTTTTCGCCCATGCCGGATTTGGTCAATTTACAAAGTTCCGCCTCGGAATCAGATTTTGTAGTTTCTACAATCCTATTCGAGAATTCCCTTTCAAAATTGCAAAGATTATAAACGTTTTAATGCAAGCCTAAAAGTCTCATAGTTCCGGCAAAAACGTCCGATTTTCTGCGAATTAGCTATCTAATACACTTGAGAAGTAAATATGCAACTTGAACTAATCAAAGTCCTCCGGATCCGGTCCTCTGGTTATTTCTACAATTTATCGATAATTAATTTAATTGAGTTTTTAAAATTTGGTGAGATTAGATTACAATGGGACTTTGTTGTCGGATTTTTAACCGATCTCCAGGAATTGATGCATTGTTTTAAACAGACCAACATAATAGAAACAAGTTCTTGTAGATCAAATCCGCTGGCTGCTGCTCGGAAACGGACCAACACTTAGAAAAAATGCCCTCGTTTGTTGTCTAGACATTGTGTGGAAAATTATAATCATTTAATTCTTTTCTAAACTATTTCTCGATGATAAAAAGCTTAAAGTACTCAAAAAGGGAATTTTTTATCAGAGAATCGTAATAAATTATATTGCAATTGCATCTTTTTCGTTTAAGGGGAGTTAATTAGTTTTGTGCAGTAGAAAAATTGATAAAAGCGGATTATGAGTTCGCCGGATCAATTCCCTTGTCGATTCCTTCAGATTCCTACGAATTTTTGCTACCATTGGATCCTTAACGGACTTCGATTGCTTCCAACGAAAAACGTAAAACTCCTACAAATTTGTAGACGATACTCTTCTCAAGTATACATCGTTGATAAGAGTTTGAACCCTTTAGAAAATTAACTTAAGTAATACATCCGCTGGCCGTTCCTACGGATCTGCTATCCAATACCGCAGCGAATCAACAAATCTTGTTTTGTTTCAAATAAAATTCTTGTAGACGAGCATTCACCATTTATACAATATTTTTTGCAGCTTACTTAACGGCAGTACAAAATGCAATTTAACCGAGACGGATAATCAAAGCCAGGAACAATTCTTAGAAACACTAACAGATCCAACATGTTACGATCGTTATGCACGTCCGGAAACCGATCAACCATTACCGATTTATATAAAACTGGAGATAAGTCATGTTGAAGCCATCAATCAAGCCGTAAGTTGAACGTAATTCAACTTGAATTTACCTACTAATCTAATTCAATTCGATTCCTATAGCAATTTGAAAGGCATCTTTTGATACAGTATCGTTACACTGACGACCGTTTAAATTATGAAAAAATAGCACCGAAACGTGGCTCGTTACGTGGCGAAACACGTGTACGGAATTTACTGTGGGTACCGCACATTATTATAAAGAATGAGAAGCAAACAACAGTTGTTGGTTCCGATGGTGCCGATATTTTCCTGACAATCTCACCGAAAGGTGAAGTGATCTATACGCGACGTTTGATAACGACCTCTTTCTGTTGGATGGATTTAAAGAAATTCCCATTTGATACACAATCGTGTGCTCTACGGCTAGTCTGTTGTGAGTCTCGAATTATTTCTTAATTAATTAATTAGTGAAGTGAAACTTCTTTAGGTGCGGTAGGGTAGTAAATTTGTTCGTAAGCGTAACGAAAATGCGAAACCCTTCCCCGCTAACAGACAGCTGAGAGAGAAGAGAGGGGGCGTTGCCATAGCGTCGCTTCTACTCTCTCTCTCTCTCAGTTCTGCCACCTGTGTAAAATAAACACTAGGGTCTAAAGTTGGTATCTTTGATCGATGTACGGTGTCCTAGAACTAGAATTTCCTGGCCTACCGCGATTTATGATTTTTGTATTTATAAATTAATTAATGAATATTGTTTTGAGTTAAGTGAAATGCAGAAAAAGACAACTGCAGAAAATTGAGCCTTCAGGCAACGACAGAAAGAAAATAAACCAATAAAAAAAAGAACTTCATCTCTAACCTAAGAAGTTTCACTTCTAACGCACCTTCAATTTTTTTAAAATTAATTACCGATTCGATAATTAGGGGATTATGATTCGTCCGATCTGGAATTGTTTTGGGACGAACCGGACCCTATAATCTTGGAAGATTTAAAATTACCGGAATTCTCAATAACCGATTATACAATACGGCAAGCAACCGTCAAGTCAACATTCATCAACAATGCACTGACTGGGAACTTTAGCGAATTAGTTTTGGAATTCAATCTAACCCGTGAGGTCGGCTATTATCTAATGTCGTACTTTATACCGTCGGCTCTGTTAGTGGTAACGTCTTGGGTGACGTTTTGGCTGCAAGCGGATGCAGGACCGCCACGTGCCACACTCGGCACATCGACAATGCTAGCGTTTATCACGTTAAACACAGGCTTGACGAAGAATCTGCCGAAAGTCTCGTACGTTATGGCTAGTGATGTGTGGTTTTTGGGTTGTTCGATCTTTATTTTTCTATCTTTAGCCGAATTCGCGTTCGTTAACGTGATCTGGCGGCGACGGTAAGTGTTTTAAAACCACCAAAAATCGATAAATCACACGTTTTTTTGTGTGTGTAGTAAAACGGTTGAATTGAAGAAGCCGTGTACGAAGCATATTATTAAGGGTGCCTTCACGCCGGCTCTGGCACGGCGCGATCTACGTCGCGCAGAGTCAGTATTAAGTCTACAAAATAGCGATAGCAACAACATTAAAAACGTAATCGAATCGTTTTAGTTTTGTTTCGTATATATAAAATTCGATTTTAACGTGTTTTTCAGGAAAAAATGGGAAGTTTCAGGAGCTTGTCGACTATACCGACCGATTTATTGCGGTACGATTCCCAAATCAGCGATACGATGAGTACGGCTAGTACAACAGTACAAATCGAACCGGATGGTGGAGCATCGCCTACCGTCCAAAAACCGATGTGGCACTCGATGACGCCACAAGAGGTGGCGATCTGGGTGGATCGTAAATCGCGCATCGTCTTCCCGATTTGTTTTATAATTTTCACGATTTTCTATTGGACATTTGTAACGATTTTATAATAAAAATTGATCCTTGACCCGGTCCGGTCTTATTAATTATTTTTCAAATAAAATTCAAATCGATCGATCAATTAATTAACCATCAAGGTAATGAGAATTTTTCAGGAATGTGGCAACTTTAGGACACGCCAAGTAGGTATAAACGTATACGGGTGGGGAAATCGATAACTATCACAATTGGAGAGACATTGATCTTATTTTGATAAACCGTCAGAGTGGCCTTTGGTTCGAATGATATTTTAAAGGTCATCTTTATTATCACGTATGCGATAATCGAGTCTAAGACAATGGAATATTGTAGAAAAGGTTTATATTATTGATGCCGACATAAATTCAATAATTAATAAACAGTCAAACTGTTCAAATCAGAGGAAGGGGGAAAATTTTTGGTCTACCAAGCAAAGCTGCACTATAAAATCTGCATCAGTTTCGATTTCGACTTTCGTAATTGTTGCCAGCAATTTTTTCGAGGAGGAAGTAACAAAAAGTTCGTGCTCAACTGATGCTCCACAACTAACAAGGAGAGGTCACGACCTCGGAAATGAAGTTCGGAACAAGCTTTTGTAGGCTTTTAGTATACATTTAGGTTAACAACATATTAAAAAACTAAAACGCAATAGCCAGCCAATCTGGAGAAAAAAGCGTTTAAATTTTTTTGCGCACGTTTAGTTATTCGGTTAATTGTGACTTGAATTAGTTCAAGTGGTTGCGTCGTTGTATCGCGCACAAAAGTACGGGGTTCAATCCTCATGCGGAGAATTTTTCTTTTATTTGTCGAAACAACTTTATTTTATTTTACTTTATAAATTAAACAAATCAAAAATTTATTGTTTTTTGTTTGAACTTCATTTCCAAGGTTGTTACATCTCCTTGTAAATCAAACTTTCCAAGTGACGGAGCAAAAATTGTGTGTTTCGGGCAACTTAAGTCAATCTTTAAAGAATTGCCTAAGCTAGGAGCTACCAATCTGTAGATTCTGTGAGGCTTAAGAACATCCTAAGAGAGTTTGGGGAGCTCTGGTTCAGTTTTACTCAGGAAGGCGATTTTTCTGGAGTGCACTTAGAGACTATCTTCACACTTCCATGAATCTTAAAAATGTTACTCAATTACGTCGATTATTGAGAAAAATATCAAAAACTAATCAAACGAGTTAAAGAACAATTTTTTCGATTTGTTGGATTTTTTTCTAATTGATTATCTCTTGACGCCCTACATCATGACAGTTTTAAGTCGACTTTTACACAAATCATTCGTCTTTTAGAACGTAATTAGAACGATGCCCGGCGCATCCACCATTTTTGTAATAGATGTAAAAAACACTCATCTCTGAAAATTTAACCACAAAAAAGCGTTGTCTGTATTCGGACCTGCCCTGGGCCATTTCGAACCTGTAAAAGTGGGAAAAAAAGAAACAACTCTTTGATTCTTCAACGGAACGATTGCTTGTTTATTAATCCATAATCCGGGTGCTATGGCCTGATATTTGCTCCAAAAAAAAACATCCACTTTAATAGCAATTGATGTTTTATTGTTGTACTAAAAGCCTTCAAATTTTAATGAATTCGGTAAGAACTATTCGATTAGAAAAACAATTAACTCGTAGACACCCAATATTGATTTAATCATTTAGAAATTGGAGCTAACGCCTCGGCTATTCTGGTACGGTTTATTAATTTTTTACTGGCTTCATTCAAAGTATTCAAATGTTTTGTTTTGTTTGAAACCAAGCCCTTCGCTGTTTCTATAAAAAAAAAGCCTTCACCTTGTATTTTTTCGAATTATTATTCGATATAAAGGAAACACCACGTATTTTTGAGGTGGCGGCCAAACTAGCAAATTTAATCTTATATTGATCGATTAACTCTACAAATCAAGAAAAAATTGCCCTTTCTCATGCATTAAAGCTTAAACTTTTGATTGTGTGGATAATTAGCACGTGTGGTAGAAAGCGGCACGTGGCAGCCAACATATTTTAATGTTGATTGAAAATTATGAAATTTACGATAAAAATCCTAACACATAAGTAAATTTCCAACGCAATCGTTCCAATTTGCTTCGTTTAATTCTATCGTTTGAACCTTTTAAGCGAACAAAGATATCATTTAGGATTGTTAACATAAAGTTTTTGTTATTGGCCGCATGTTAGCGTAAATTGACACGAAATTGATGGAACAATTTTCGTGTAATGTTTTTCCTATCCATAGATACAACAAAGATATCGATTTCAATCACGAAAGAAAAGTTGGGAAATAAAAACAAGACAAATAGTGGTTTTTCAATCGATATTCACAAAGCACCATTAACTGTAAACGCAAGACATTGTTTATTATTAATATGCATATATACCGGTTTGGTGCGATAACTAAACGTCTAAGAAATTAGAGATTCCTTATTTGAGACCAGTTATCCCCCTAAAATTTTTAGAATTTTTCTAATTAGGTACTTTAAATTGGTTGTATTCGAATAGACTGTCTCTTCAGAGAGAGAAGGAGGGGGAGAAAGAGAGAGAGAGAGAGAGGGTATTAGCTTGACAGAAGATAAAGCACTACATTACAAAATAAAAATAAAAATATGTTTGTCTATAAATTACCATTAAATAGAATGCGCACTTCCTCAATCCATCCTCTAAAGACTAACACTTCACTACACTGATACTATTTTAAGCAGTTTCACTAATAGTTTAATAAATTTCTGAAATGAATAATGACATTATCATCAGCGAATTTATTGATAAGAAAAAACAAACTCTAATTGTAAACCAGGTATGTACAACGTACGGCCCGCGGGCGGGATCCGGCCCTCAATGTGACTTTTTCCGGCCCTTGTAATCATTTTTAAATATAGGACATTATTCACTACATCAAATGAGAATTATTTGTTGAATAAAATCCTTATACGTTGCGGTCAGTACGAAAATTATTGCTAACAATGAGGAATCCTTACTTTTGATCCTGGTGATAGAAAAATGAAGATGAAGACTATGAAGACAAGCAACCTCAAGAAGACATTATTGAGACTTATCAAACAGATTTTAGATCTTATCAGTAGCCACAAAGGAGTTCCCTACCTTAATTATTAGTGTCCTCTTCTAGCCCGCTTCGATCACACTTACTGTAACAAAACCAAGAATAAAAATTTGAAATAAATAAGTGTTTAGGGCGTATTTTAGTGTAAAACTCACCCTTTCGTTGACTAACTATCGCTTAACTCCTTGGGATGTCTACAAATTCCAATCATAGTTCTTGAAATCACACTAACTCGCTCGAGACTACATCAAAGCAGGCAACTATCTTCTCCACTAGAAAAAAAATTAAGAGCAATTAATGATGCTAATAATTGAGTGCAGGGCCGGGTTCAAATGTTTTGCGGGGCCTGAATACATATTCAAATCTTACACTTAAATTTTTCAACGAGCAACTATTTTTGATAATTTTCGTAGAGTGCAGGGCCTCCTTAAACCTGCCTTGCACCGGCCCTGATTGAGTACTTTCATAATAAAGGGATGAAATTAGAAAGGTGCGACTCGTAGATAATGACGTAATAAAACAAAAATATCTGGCATCTTTGTTACATTCTATGCATAGAATTGGATCAAACTATTGATAAACGTGTGGAAAACTGAAGAAAATCTTAAGATAATTAGAATGAAAAGGACAGTAATTTGTTAGACTCAACTTATTGGAAATGACAGAAAATATATAAAAGATGTATAAATTATTTGCTCTCTTTACAGATCCCAGAAAGATGATCTTTAGATCATCTTTTATTGGTTTTTTATATCCTGTCATAAGGGCTTGATTTCCTGAAAGTCCTGAAAATGCAATAAATGAATCGCACACATGGTTCTAATTATAAAAAAAAATGAAAAAGATATCTCAAAACAATTGAAAGTTTGGTAAATTTATAAGGACAGCAATAATCCAAACATCAAGTGTGCTCTGAAAGTTTTCCAGAAGACAACATCGAAGCCATATTGTGGCACATTATAATTTCGCAACTACAATTATCACGAAATTTCCATAAATTTAAATAAATAAAATGAACATAGAAATCCTGCAAATTGATTATATTTTATCGATAATTCGATGAAGAGATATTTACGGAAAATAAGGAACAATTAATGGATAATGATTTAAGGAAAACACTTACCAATTTATAGGATTTTACTTAATTTTTTCTAACGGAACAACAGCTAGGACACAGGATAGATTTTTTCTGATGATAAAATGCTTTGATCAACAACTCCAGACGCAATGGATGATGGGAAAAAAAGTAGCGACAGCTTGATTGTTGCAAAGTATCTTCTCTGTGATTGGCTAATAGACCATCAAAGCCTTCTTGATCCATATTCTGTTAATAAAAATTATAAGGACCGTGCATTAATTCGACAATCAAGTGTGCTCTGAAAGTTTTCTAGAAGATACCATGCCATTGTTATAGATTATATTACTTCTTTTTCTGTACAACTATAATTATCTCGAAATTTCCATAAATTTTCCAATTAAAAATATTTGAAATAAATCAACTGAACAGAGTGCTACATAGAAATCCTGCTATAATATTCATCAAATCTTATCGGATAATTCGATGAAGAGATATTTACGGAAATTAAGGAAGAATTAATGGATTAAATGATTTAAGGAGTTAACACTTACCAATTACAGGATTTTGGTTAATTTTTTTCGCATGGAATTAGGACATAGGAGGGATTCTTTCTTTAATGATAAAAGAAAAAAATACGTCTGCTTCGTTCAACAATTCAGAACGAAGTGAACCGGAAATGGATGTCAGCAAACAAAAGAAACAACAGCGACTTCTGATTGGCTAAGTGGACCATCGAAAGCCAACTTGATTCAGCGGTTCTGCAGTTTCTGCAAATTGACATCAAAATGTCAAGATGTAAACACCTAAAGGTTTCGAAGATTACGCTCTCCTCATGTACGTGATTTATTTTTGCATTAATAATAACACATTTCCTTTTGAATTTTCAGTATTGGGATGCAGTAACGAAAGAAATAAAAATTCTAAAGTTCATTAATTAGACAATTAAGAGATTTAATCAACGAACTGGCAACACTTGAACGTACGGCGTAGTTGCTTAGGATGCTGAAAACTGTAAATTTTCAGCTAGCGATTAGCTATTATTTTATGTTTTTACACACTAGAGGCGAAAACTTCCGTTTTCAAATTTAACAGAGAAATTAAGCCTTAAAGCATATCCTGAAACAGTTTAAACGATTCAATATTATTCAGTGATTTGGGAACTCTATAATAGAGACTTTTAGGAGCTATTACAAGGCGCCAACAGTTTTCTTACAACTCGATTAGGGTCAGAGCTCTAAGCTCTTATGTGTGGCTTTTCGTTTAAACCTTTTTGTGTTTTGCGATCGACACTATTGCGGGATAGAGATTATCTGTTTTTTTTCTTTTTTCTAAAAACATATCTGCAACTCGACCCCTAAGTTACAAGACATAATAAGCCTTACACCCCCAAATATAGAAAATTTGTTAGTATCCTGTAGCAGCCGTTAAGGCACTCTATTACTCAGTTTTCGATTTATTAAAATATATGGAACCGTTTTAGAGATATTTTCAGAAAATAACTGACTTTACAGAGTGAATTTCAACGGCTATTTTCTGTTTTAATCCTAAAACTTTTTTAGAAAAGTCTTATCCGAAATAAGGTGAAAAAACAAAATTTTTTCTTCAAGTGGGAAAAGAATTCTTTTTCAAGTGAAAAAAAATAGAAACCGAAAAAACACCCTTTTAAAAATTTCAGAGGATTTGTAGAAAATGTCAAACTTTAATATAAAAAAAAATAAAAAATGTAATCATCGAAAAATTTGCGGTTTTTTCCGAAAAAGTTAAGGGGCTTTCCAAAAGTTTTCAGTGATACTTGAATATCTGAAAAAGTGGAAAAGTATTCCAAAAACCATTGTTTTCAGCAGTGAATTTTCAGCAAACTCTGTAAAAATACTGGAACTAAAAAGAGAATCTCCGAAGATAAAATTTTTTTAGAGTGAACTTTCTGAAAAGCAAGTAAAGATATTCTATTAGAAGAAGAGCTTTCAGCGCACTGTTTTCAGTGATTTCGTGAAAAAAACAGTATTCGAGTAGATTCTTATAAGAAATTATGTTTCTTAAAACAAATTTTAAGTGAATATCCTGAAAAAAAAACGAAATGAAAATATTTAAACAAAAGAAGCGTTTTCAAAGCTCATTTTTCAGTTATTCTAAAAGATGATTTTTTTTAAGACTCTTAAATGCCTTCCTGAAAGACACATGAAAAGAGAAACTCATTTTTTCAGTTCCTAAAGAAGATTTGCTGAGAAGCAAACAGAAACAACCACTTAAAACGCTTCAGAAAAATTAACTGTCAATTTAAAAAGTTTTCAACAGTTATTGAAAGTTCTCAGAGATGTTTAAATAAATTGCCTGAAAGACTGAAAAAATATTCCAAAAAAGATTGTTTTCGACGGTGAATTTTCTGAAAACTCTGCAAAAATACTGGAGCTGAAAAGAGAATCTCCAAAGATTGATTTTTTTAAGTCAATCGTCTGAAAAGCACGTAAAGATATTCGACGAGCTTATGCCACCGACTGCGCCAATTAAATTTCCCGTGCGTCAGGAGTGTTTTGTGAACGTAAATTGAAGAAAATTCCGTGACTGAGAAGAAATCGCAGCTATTTTATCAACCTTGCCATTTATTTTTAGACACATTATTACTCGTATAAACATCTGCGGATTAACAATAATGCCCTCATTACAAATTATCCGCGCAGCATTATTTTTTTTATAATAAATTTCAAATTTTTCTTGTAGCATATGATAAGCGAAGGCGCTGTAAATTTGCACGATTTCTCCACCACGTACGCCCACTTTTTATTAAAGCAACGATAACAATCTCTATTCAACAAAATGCTCGCGTTTATTGCCACAAACTAAAGCAACCTTGACCGATTAATGACGACCATTGCTAATTACGCTTCTGTAGTTCTATTCCTAATAACAATCACGCCCGCCCTCGAAAATCAACCTTCAACCCTCACGGATGAATCGAATCAAACAACAATAGCCCTTCGTTGTGTTCGCTACCACAAAACTCTGCCTTTTAACAGTTTTTACTTGTATTTGTTTCACACAAAAAACAATCCCACAATTCATGCGAAGTGTCTTATTTGAATAATATCGAACTGTTTTGTTGCCAACAGCAACCCAATTTACAATAGCGTGTACCCTGTAACAACAATAATAACAGAACTACTTGTAACGTGGTAGCGTACAGTCGCGCGTCGATTCGGAGCGCACCCACACACAAAAATGTCACCGGAAACGACACCAAGCAGTTCCGGCAGTGATACAACACTACCATCGACACGTTTCAAGAATGACAAATTAATGGTGGCCGTACGGATTAGACCGTTAAAACCGGACGAGTCGCAACGTGTACTCTATTCGATCAACAAAAAAGTGAGTTTTTCTGCTCCCAGCGCATCCGCCAATTTTTTGATCTTCTTGTTGATGGATTTTTGCAGAACGTTATCTTCGAGGATGGCGATAAGAATGATGTGTTGCGCCAGAAACGCGGCTACGATAAACAGTACTCGTTCGATGTGGTCTTCGGTGAGGATTCAACTCAAGAGGATGTCTACGAGGTCACCACAAGTGGTCTGGTTCAAGATGTGTTAAATGGGTGAGTTGATCGTGTTTAAAAATTTGTTGTGCTACACAATAATCGATATTTCTATTTGTTTATTGTCTTTATTAAATTCCATTAGTGGTCGGTTTTGTTCTGTTTGAATTATTAAATTGAAGCGTGATAGTTTTGTAATGGGAAATAATTGAAAATATAACGATTGATGATTGATCAATTATTCAAGTGGTATTCTAAGAAATACCAAAAGTAAATACAAGAAAGTCTTATATGCATTGAGGACAAATATCAATAATTTTCCCATCAAGATTCTTGTGGAGTTATTGTGAATTCTTAAATCGACCGCATATTTACATTTATCGTTTACACAATTTTTCTCGAATTATCTAATGCTATCACTAATTCTCATTATCATTACGATTATTATCGTTTACTTTATTATCGATTTCTGGACTTATTACTCTTTTATTAATGCAAATGTAGATTTGTGATAAAAACTACCGAGGATGAATGATAATTTCGTTTCATGCCAACTTTATAGTTTGTCTGTTTCCAATTCGATCGTCTGCTGAAATGCTGAAAATCACCGGATGTTTTGTTGTGAAATTTTCTTTTCAAAATATGATTTATTCGAAGTCGGTTGCAGTCGATGAACTCTACGAATTCATTGAAATTCTAATTATTTCCACATTCTAGTCGTTAATTGTCGGTTAAAAGCTGCCTTATCGAGTTGTTGTTTGAAAATTCAATAGCAAAGAGATTACTTGCGAATGCCCGGCGCATCCACCATTTTTATAAAATGTTATTTTTTCAAGATTGTAAATATTCTTTTTATAATTTTCTACATAAGCTCAACTGTAGGTAAAAAAATGTCGGTATCTATTTGAAATTTCCCATTTAAATAACAACCAAAAAAAATTTTGTCCATTAAAAATGCTATAACTTTTGAACTGTTTGAGATAAAAATTTTACCTAGGCATGTTCTTGTACAGGATTAAATTCTCTAAAAAGGTGTTTCAAAGTTGATTTTTTAACACAAAAATTCATATACTTACGGGCTATGAAAGTTGATGAAAAACAGATATGTTTCTTTCAGCTTTCATAGCCCGTAAGTATCTGAATTTTTGAGTTAAAAAAGCAACTTTAAAGTATTTTTGTATAGAATTTAATGCTCTATACGAATATGTCTAGATAAAATCTTTATCTCAAACGGTTCAAAAGTTATAGCATTTTTAATAAAAAATTCCATAATAGCTTTAAACTAAGCTTATCTGTTGTTCATCAACTTTCATAGGCCGTAAGTATATGGCTTTTTGAGTTAAAAAAATCAACTCTGAAGCATTTTTTAGAGAATTTAATGCCCTGTAATAATGTGCCTGGATACAATTTTTATCTTGAACGGTTCGAAAGTTATAGCATTTTTAATGGAGACTTTTTTTTGCGTGTTATTAAAATGGGAAATTTCAAATGGCCATCGACATGTTTTAAAATTGAGCTAAAAATTTTTCCCAATGGCAGAATTTTTTGTTCACCATAAATTCGATAGGTTAGTTATTTTGGCTCACCCTACTCAACTGTTATTAAACATAAGATTTAATGAGTTAAAACAGTGGCTCCCAAAACGTGGCTCACACATTTGACGGTTTTCCAACAGTTCCAAGTTACGAGTGGACTTTTTTGCTTTAATAAAAATGTTATTTCTGCCGGGAAAATTCATAATTGCTGCTTTAAAATCAATGTAGAACAGTTTCACAAAAAAATACTCTTCTTGGACTTCAAGAAGTGCAAGAATCTTTGTGCTAAAGAAGTGCCAGAGAATCTTAGCTAAAGAAACAACCAAAACGTCCTGTTGGGAGAAATCTTCATGATTAGCTACAAATTCTTCCTTCTTTTGCAAATAATTTTTGAGCAAGTTCCAATCCTTTTTAGAACTACGCCACAACTTTTTGGTTGAGATTATCAAAACAAAAGAGACTTTTGCTTGCTGTTGAAACAATTTTTCTTTAAAGATTTTCTAGTTTCCCATTTGTGGCTGGAATAGTGGTTTTCAAGCATTTTCATTCTGATAATAAAACCGCTGCATTTATGGCTTTTAGGTCAGTGTTTAGAAGCAGGACTTTTCTGCAAAATATCCGCTCCTCTAAACAATTTGAAGCTTCCCAGTTTTGTTGTTTGTTCGGTATTGAAACATTTGAGGAGCTAACTTCAAGAAGTTACAGTTTTTTCAAGTTTTCTTCAAGAAATTGCTGTATTACAAAAGTTGAAAATATAGGAGGAGATCGTGCAACATTGACGCCGGAATGAAATGAAGAACTCCAGAGCAAAACTAGAGCTATTTTAGGAACTTAGGATACATAAACTTAGACTTTTCTGGCACTCTTTGACACTGACCAAGAATTGCCTATATCGAAACACTCAAACATTTTCGGACAGGCTCTTTTAATGCCGGAGCAGAATAGCCCATTCAAATAAATTCAAAAAAACACGTTGAAAAAGGCTTCGAAAAGTATGTACACGACGCATAAATGCCGCCATGTTATTGCTTGTTCAAAATATTTGATTAAATCCCACAACCCTGGCACACTTCTGGACATAACTGACGATTTAGCAAACCTGATTTGTTTGCTTTTCGAGCTGCATGATCGAAAAAGTTATGATTTTAGGTAACCCGGCGCATCCACCCTTTTTGCCAATGAATGATTTCTCAAATAAGAGAAGACCTAGCAGAACAACTTCATTAAATATATATTAAAAGGGCCCAAAAATCCTACTGATAAGAGCCATAAGAGGGGACACTCAAGGCCTCCCTTAAGGGGGGACAAGGCTCTGAGATACCAAAAAGAAAGCATATTTCTGTGATTTTTTTCCAGGGTACCTTATTTATTAATATTGTTAAAATTATTGCATATTATTAAGCATTATTCTAAGAATATTCTGGTACATTTTCATAAAAAAAAAATACTGAAAATTCAGCCAGTGGTAGTCCTGAGAACCGAGTCATCTCAAAAAAAGGTTTCTACACGGTAGTCAAGATAACTCATGATTGCTTCATCTGATATTAAAAAATCAAAGAGATTTCTTTAGTACATCAGTTTATCTTGTATTTGAAGGAAGGAATTAACGAAATATTCCTTTTTGACATTTTGGCGAAGGTGCAAAAAAACTGTGATTTTTGTCAAAAATTGCTCTCTTTGTAGATATAATTAAAAAATAAGTTGTAATTGAAACAATTTATATGCAAATGAAGTGTGCAAAGTTTTGGCGAAATCCGTCCGAAGGTTATCGAGAAATTTTGACTACCGACCGAAAAGTTTTGAGAAAAACGCGATTAAGGTAGTACCTTCGCCAAGTGGGTTTTCTTAGGATTTTTTTAAAATTTTGTCAGATTAATCTTCAAATGAATCTGCATCGATCGGTGCAAAAATGAAACTTCTGTACTACACAGTTCCAGAGATATTGAATTCCAAAGTTCGAGTTTTTGACACTCTTATACATTACGCTATACAAAATACCGAACAATTTTCGCACAAATATACTTTTATCTCAGAAACTTTTCTTAAGATTTTTATAAAAAACTAACTTAACATTAAATAAAAATCAACGATTTTTTTAAGATAATAATAATTCATCGTTACTGCACAGTTTTTAAGATATTCGTAAATAAATAATGAAAGATTTGTCACATTTCAGTAGTGGAAGGGATACACTAATAACAAGCTGGCAACAATGCACCGTTATCGATGTGTTGAGTAACGTTTTTTTTGCGTATTTTCGCTTTGGCCATTGCCGAAATAGCTTTCAGTCGTTGATTTAGGACTTTTTGCTTAATTAGTTTTCCTTTATGATAAATTTTTTGGGACATTTTATTTGAAAAAATTCTGAAACTCGGACAGTGTTGCCAGATTTTTCAAACAAGCGGTTTCTCGTTCGGGATTGGCTAGAAATGGTACATAAACAACAAAAAGTTTCGGGCTTAGGAATATTAACTCATTATTGACTCTACTGTATATTCGAACATAATTTTTTTGCTCCGACCTTAACGTTTGATATATGAATAAAATAGACAAAAATAGTTATTTACTGTACAAGGTGGTAAAGGGACTTTACCACCTTGGTAGAAGATTTACATATAACTCGTAAAGTTTTGCTCCTAATGACTTCAAATTTTCTAAGAATATTTCTTATAAGTTGTCGTATCAGAAATTTTTTTTAAAAAATCTGACCCTTGTCCCCCCTTTACGATTCATGGACGTACAAAAATCTTCAAATATTTGTCATAAAACAACACTTCTAGACATAACTAACATTGGGGAAATTTAATTTCTTTAGCCTCTTAGCACAATTGCTAAAGTCCACATTTTTCTTCAACGACGAATTTATCGTTTAAATCGAATTACTGACGAACCCTTTGGTAACTTTTCCAGTCTTTGGAAGATCCCAGACAATTCCAGAATTTTCCACTGTATTCAAACAAATTACCCTAATCAGAAATCACTTAATCGACTTATTTAAATTTCAATAGAACTTTTATAATGAACTCAAATTATATCGTTATTATTGATTTGCCATTAAAAAGCCACTATTAACGTGTCAACTGGAACCCTTTGTTCTATAAAGTATGTATCTTTAAATAATTGAATCAACAAAGAAATCGATTCTGATTATCCGTCTATTATTATGCCAACAATAACACGAAACTTACAATAAACTAGTCGGTAATCAACAAAATTTCGACAATAAACATAATCGTATTATTAACGTATAGCTATAACGCAACGGTATTCGCATACGGAGCCACGGGAGCTGGTAAAACCCACACAATGGTCGGTGATCCAACACAACCAGGCATAATGGTGCGTGCCCTTAACGATATCTTCGAAACTGTAAAGGACAAAACGGATCAATATTCGGTATGCAATAATCGTCCCCCAATCACTAAATGTTGATCACTCTTATTTATCCACACTTAAACAGGTAGCGATGTCGTATTTGGAACTGTACAATGAACAGATCCGTGACTTATTAAATCCACAATCCGGCTATTTGGAATTACGTGAAGACGCCCGTGGCCGTAACATTCAAGTATCCGGTTTGACCGAGATCTCCACCACATCAACCGATGAGGTAGATCGATTTCTCCAGTTCTGGCTTAATTTAATTGAATTTAATTCGATGGAGTTTTCAAGGGTGATTCTAATCGATTTCCAGGTGATGCAGTTATTACAGAAGGGCAATAAGGCGCGTACAATTGAACCGACAGCAATGAATAAAACATCGTCACGTAGCCATGCGTTGTTGAGTGTTACGGTGCGTAATAAGGAGCCGATTGATAAGACCGATCATTTACGGATGCGTATCAAACAAGGTCGCTTGTTTATGATTGATTTAGCCGGCTCGGAACGGGCCAATAAGACGAAGAATCGTGGTAAACGTTTACAGGAAGGTGCCCACATCAATCGGTCGCTGTTGGCTTTGGGTAATTGTATAAATGCGTTGAGTGGTGGTGCACGGTATGTGAATTATCGTGATTCGAAATTGACACGATTGTTGAAGGAGGCATTGAGTGGTAATTGTCGTACAGTGATGATTGCACACGTTTCGCCCAGTTCGAATCAGAAGGATGAATCGAGAAATACGTTAATCTATGCGGATCGTGCTAATAATATTTCGAATAAAGTTGAACGTAATATTTTGGATGTTTCCTATCATGTGACGCAATACCAGACCGTTATCAATGAGTTACGTGGCGAAATCACACGATTACAAGAGAAAATGAAAGAGGAACGGCCCCGGTCCGCTGATATCAATCGAATGAATGCCGAAGAACGTAGCAATGAAGTGAAACGTTTACGTGAACAAATCGTCGAAACATTCAAGACACAAATGAAACTACGCCGCAAACTGATGGAGATCGATTCGCATCTCTTAGGTTTAGGCATGGAAGCGGAACGTCAGCATCTAATCATCTCCCATTGGGAATCACGCAACAATAAATTATACAAGAATAGTTTGAATGAATCCCGCGCTAAGACCCAACAGCATATGCGGCGCCGTAAACTGGCGACGGCCGATGGTTTCCGTTCCGCTGACAATACGAATCAATTCGATGACGACGCCGATGATGCGACAACAACCACCGGTGTAGATGGTGATATTGAGGGTGAATCGGCCATTGAGCAGGCATGGGCTGAATTGGCTGAAATCGAACGTGAACAGGAACGTTGGTCGGAATTACGGTCGCATATCGAACAGAAATTGGAAGTGTGCCGGCAGCGGGGTGTTGGTTTGGAGGACGTGAGTTGACGTTTGTGTTGTAAAGGTCAATGTTGAACGGTTATTAGGCACGCGAAATTCGTACGTTTTCGTCCCGACCACCATTTCTCATTTACACTGTTGAAAATCATTCGAAAGATTGATGTAAAATGAATCGTTTAAAATAGCTTTGAACGCGAGTCTTGTCGGCCAACTCAAGGCACTCGATAGAGAGAGAGAGAAATCGTTATTTTTCATTCAGAATAACAATTAGAAAATTCTTCTCACTTTAATACAGAAAACTGCCATTTTATACAAAATTATCCCGGCGCCTCCACCAGTTTTGTTCGAGAAAAAAGCGAAGAGTGGACGCGTTGCCATAGCGTCGCTTCCACTCTCTCTGCCAGTTCTGCCAACTGTGTAAAATAAACACTAGGGTCGAAAGTTGGTATCATTGATCGATGTACAGCGCCCTCTAAAACGAAACTAAAATTTCCTGGCCTACCGCCATTTATGATTTTTGTATTTATAAATTAATTAAGGGCGTAAACGATAGAAACAAAATAAATCAATCAAAAAAATGAACTTCATCTCTAACCTAAGAAGTTTTACTTCTAATATCGTGACTTGGAAAGTCGCCCGGCAGATACATTACAAAATTGACTCATTAAACACCAACCGTTCAACAGACCTCCTACAATCCCCGAGACTCGATAAAATCGTTGCCGATTTCCAGAAATTACCATCCCTGTTATCGTCCGATGACGAGCGCGAAATCCTCGCGCTAATGTGTCGCGTCCATGAATTGGAAGCCGACAAAATGGCCTTACAATCGGAACGTTTAGTACGCCAACACGAATTACGTCGACGCGATCTGTTGATTCTACGCTACGACCGACAACGGCAACTATGCGAAGAAATTATAACCAGACAACGTCAATTAATTGAAGGTACAATCAACCCATTAATATCCCTGTAATAATAGTTTTGTAATTTCGATATTTTCATAGAGGCACGCCTTAAATTACCACCGGATTTACACGAACTCTACCAATTCTACCAACAAGAAATCCACGCCGCTACCTACACAGATCTATCACCGTTAACAACAGAAAAACTACCACCGATTAGTAAAATGTTGGTATTTACTAGATAAATTATTCATTGGGGAATAACGCAATGTTAAAGTTACAGTGATCCGATTTTCCGACGCAGTAATACGGGCGAAAGTAGCGAGAATAGCGGCGGTACACCACCATCGTCCGCCGAATCCGATGATAATATCCCCCCATTGCCCAGCGTGAATGATGAGAGTATCGATCGTGTGATGGGACAGATGGTGGCAAGGCCGGGTGCAGCCATGCGTCTACCACCATTACCGCCCAGTCCGCCCATCCGACTACCACGGAGCGTCAGGTAAGACAAGCGTAATTGAATTGTGCAACTAATCGAAATCCGAATCGTTGCAGCAAACGAACAATCAGTCAGGATTTGAGTGGGGAATAATTCCAGTTATTATTACTATTATTATTATTATTAATTAAAATTAATTAAATTATGTAAACAAAAGACCAATAAAAAATATTAAATACAACAAAACTAAGTGGGAAAATTAATCGTGATTTTCGATCAATCCAAATGGCGATCTCGTGCGGCGTCATCGTTTGCCATGTTTGTATCGCCGGTCGGTTTGTATCGCCGCCACCACCACCATCGCCAGGTAGCGGAATACTCGTGATTTTATCGTGATCTTTGCCCAAATCACTTGGTGTTTTTATCGTCGGAATTATATGCACTTTCGTTGCAGAAACGCCGCTATCTGTTGTTGTCGTTTCAATACTCGATGTGGATACCGTTTTTTGTAGTTGCCGTCGAGCTAAATTCGGCGTTAACGCACCCCGTAGTATGTACTTACCGGTCCGTTTCTGCAGTTCAACTTCTTTCCTTTAATTACGTTTAAACAATAATTGAATTAATCGAATGATTCGTACTTACTTGCGCCGCCAAATCACGTTAACAAAAGCGAATTCTGCTAACGAACAAAATATAAAACAAGCGCACGTTAGAAACCATATTTCGCTGCTTTTAACGTATGAGACTTTGGGCAGGTTGCGTTTTAGGCTGCCATTGAGGGCAATCAATGAGAGCATTGTTGATGTGCCCAGGACGGTACGTGGTGGGCCGGCATCGGCTTGCAGCCAGAACGACACCCATGAGATGCAAACGAGTAGGATCGATGGTAGGAAATAGTCTAGAATGTAATAGCCGACTTGGCGGCTTAGATGGAAACGGAAGACTAATTCGCTGAAATTGCCAACTATAAATTAATCAAAAGTTGAGTCCATTATTTTTTATAGTGAAGGGAAAAATAGGGAAATTACCGAAAGCGCCTTTGGTAAAAGATGATGGTACTTCAGTGACTTCCGTTGAAGTTTCGGTTAATATAAATTCGGTTAGGTGGAGATTATTGGCGATTCTGACCGGCATTTGATTGTCCCAGTGTAGGCGCAGATGGGTCGTATTGTAGGTCCCTGAAATAATACAGAATTATCTAGTGACATAAATTTGTCCAGCGCATCCACCATTAATAATCGAAAGACTAGAAACGCATTAAAAAGTCAACGGCTATTGAAATACGGAACAAAAAATTTACAATGCACCAGTTGGGAATTGAACCCGAAACTCTCCATTTCACATTTGCAAAGAAGTAGATTTTATCAAGAATTTTGCACGCTTACCCTGGTTTAACATAAAAAATCTAAGTCTAGGAGGATAAATTCCGTAACCTCTAGTGAGTAGCTTTTCCTACTTGTAGAACAATCTAGTAACACACGCTTTTGATTAAATTCAAGAAGGTTTAGTAATCAGTTGCTTTTTCTAGTCGTACAATTCACAGTTGCTTAGAAACAATAAAATGCAAAATTACTACTCGAAATTGGGTAAGCTCAAGCTTTCCCTACACGTTGTACAATCTACTAAGGTCTTGTTGGAATGTTCAGAATAGTGCTTATTTATTTGCAAAATCAGTGACAAATGAAAACGAAAACAACGAAAAGTGGAACAATTAAAGATTTCCCTGCTCGGTTTGCAATATACTGTTTCTGCGTCAATTTTAAGGCAATCCGCTGTTGTAACGGCGAATCCTACACAAATCCACTGGAAAAACAAAGTTATATAAATAATTGAATCTAAAACGGCAACAAGTCTGAGTAACTTCAAGAAAGGCTGAAGTAAAGGTAAAATTATTGGTAATGCTTTCCCTACATGTTGTACAATCAACTGTTATAGTTTTCCCCTTTAAATTTCTCACCGTAGAATCGAATTATTTGATAAACTGAAATTATAATTAAAAAAAAAGTGAATTGTTTACAAATAATGATCAGGACTTTCCTACTCGTAACACAATACACTACTGCAAATTTTAGGTTAAATTTTTTCAAAGTAGATCGTACTTATTTGTAAAATCAGTGACAATTGAAAAGAAAACAACGAAAGGTGAAACAATCGCTATTAATTAAAGATTTCCCTACTCTTTATGCAATATACTGTTACACTGTTTCTGTGACAATTTGAAGGCAATCCGCTGTCGTAACAGCGACCATTAAATCGTACACACAAATCCACTGCAAAAGCAAAGTTATTTTACGATACATCGTCCTATTATTTCCGAGTAATAATTGAATATAAAACAGCAATAAAGTCACAGTAACTTCAGCAAAGGCTAAAGTAAGGGTAAAATTATTGATAATGCTGTCCCTACACGTTGTACAATCAACTGTTAAAGTTTTCCTCTTGAAATTTCTCACCGTAGAACCGACTTATTTGATGGGCTGAAATTATAATAAAAAAAATTGAATTGATTATAAATAATGATCAGGACTTTCCCTACTCGTAACACAATACGTTATTGGAAATTTTAGGTTAAATTTTTTCAAAGTAGATATTACTTATTTGTGAAAGCAGTGACAACTGAAAAGAGAACAACGAAAGGTGCAACAATCACTATTAATTACAGATTTCCCTACTCGTTATGTAATATACTGTTAGACTGTTTCTGTGTCAATTTGAAGGCAATCTACTGGAAAAACAAAGTTAGTTTACGATACATCATCCGATCATTTCCGAGCAATAATTGAATATAAAACGGCAACTAGTCACAATAACTTCACAAAAGGCTAAAGTGAGGGCAACATGACTGATAATGCTTTCCCTACTCGTTGTACAATCAACTGTTATAGTTTTTCTCTTTAAATTTCTCACCATAGAATCGAATTATTTGATGGACTGAAATTATAATAAAAAAATAAGTGAATTGTTTACCAATAATAATCAGGACTTTCCCTACTCGTAACACAATATATCATTAAAAATTTTGGGTTATTTTTTTTAAATAGATCTTACTTATTTGTAAAATCAGTGACAACTGAAAAGAAACAACAATCGTTATTAATTAAAGATTTCCCTACTCGTTATGCAATATACTGTTACACTGCGTCAATTTGAAGGCAAACCGCTGTCGTCACGGCGAGCATTAAATGCTACACAAATCCAATGGAAAAACAAAGTTATTTTACGATACATTTAAGAGCAATAATCGAATATAAAACGGTAACAAGTCACAGTAACTTCAAGATGGGCTAAAGTAAGGGTGAAATTACTGATAATGCTGTCCCTACACGTTATACAATCAACTGTTTCAATATTTCTCACCGTAGAATTGAATTACTTGATGGACTGAAATTATAATTTAAAAAAAGCGAATTGATTACAAATAATGACCAAAACTTCCCCTACTCGTAACACAATATGTTATTGCAAATTTTGCATTAAATTTTAAACGTATTCAGCAATCTCGTATCAAACACTAAATTGGTGGCGATAGAGCTTTCCTTACTCGCTACACAATTCATTTCCCAAATAATCGACAATTTTTATGGACTTCTTGATCTACTTACAACTATTCCACCGGATCGTACAATGTTGCGAATCAAACGGAAACTTCTGTAGATTCATCCAACAATAGAACGTTGCCATCAACCGATACGAGTACACAACGTCCCCCTGTGGACTGATGGATACGAAAACATCCTTCCCATCAATACCCATAATGGTTGTATCTTTTTCGTTGTGTATCAACAAATGCGGCACCCAGATCTGATCACGTAATAATTGTTCACCCAATATAATGCCACGTTTCGGTGAGATTTTATCGAATCTCAAACGTTCATCTCTGTATAAATATTGTACCAACATATGAGTCCTGAATTGCTATCATCAAACAAAATAATTAAAATAATTAATTAATTAATTTTAATTAGAAATAATTACCAATTGTTCGATGTTTTCAACATGCAGTAAATCGATTTGGACGTAAACCGGCAACGGTCGGTCTCTCGTTGGCGGTTTCGATAATTGATCGTAGCGGCAATCGTCCGTTAATAGAGACACGAATTGTTCTTGTGTCAACGCATCAATCTCATCCCCCGTCAATTGTGGACAAGACGTATTGTCGATTGTTTGGCAAAAACTTGAAATAATTAAATTGCAAATTATCAACAGAATCTTCCCCATAACTAACTCGAGTGTTGTTGGTGATTAACTGAAATTTTCTAATGTTAATCTTGGATTTTATTATAGCACTGTTGGGATTAAAATTATCAACAAACTGGATAATAGAATAGCAAATTTGTTTAATTTTTCGACAATTTTTTAATAATTATTTTATGGTTTTTATAATAATTAAACTAATTAACATTTATTGAGTTTTTCATGGTAGTATTATTATTTTAAATAAAATTTTACAAAAATTATCGTTTCAATTTCGCATTAATCATTCTTGATATCATCAACAAACTAATTTATTACTCATTTCCGTATTGGTTAAACGAAGAAAAGACGTAATTAAGCCTCATTTTAGAATTTATTGAAAATTCGATGTTAGATAGTCGCCCTTTTGTTGCACCACGTTTAATAAAATGACCCAGAAAAAGTACAATCACAATATACAGAAACGGCAGACGAATCAAGTGCACAGTAGAAATACAGTTGAAAGCCAATTATTGTGGCTCGATGGTAGGTCGCCGAGATTATGGGGCAACTACCCGGCGCCTCCACCATTTTTACAAAAGACCAGAAATTAAGGGTGGTTATGGTAGAAATCGCGGTAAGCTGTTTGAAATACCAAGCAACTGGTCCGATCGTAAATTGTAATGTGGGTTGCCTATAAAAGGGGATGTGGCATCAAAAACTGTCCGTAGGAAAGAAGGCGGGATTTTTTGTTGGACAATAAACGCTTATATTCAAAATGGCGTAAGATTATATCTATACAACAATTGTTATCCACAACCATAAAAACTTAGAAAATTGTTCATAAGCGCTACTTTTATTTTTCTTTTACGTAATTTTCATATCAGAGCGTTATGGAATAAAATGAACAAAACAAAAATAATAGACAGTACTTTCAATCATTCGAATTATCAAAGTCGGTTGGACACTCTGAATTTAATTAAATAATAAAATTAATTAAAACCATAAATAAACAACGAAGGGTCGTTTAGGAAGATTCGGGTCCAAAAATTTACCTGCTTGTTCTATTTCATATTCCTTTCTCTGTTGGCTACTTTTGTTGTTGTGCATACTAGGAAAAACGGGAATGCCGATTAGAAATTCATTCAATGAATTATTAAAATTTGCAATAAACATAGTAAAAAATAGATCAACTAAACAACAAATAGGGAAAACAACAAACAAACAGTCACGGTTATTTGATATTAAAAAAATAACAATAATTTGTTATCTGAACGATAACAAATGAAATGAAAATACCCAAGTGAACAAGTGTACAAGTGCCCGTTAGGTTGATGTGACGTCACTAACCAAACGACACTTTCAAAATACACAATAAACTAAATTTTCGTAAGAAAAGGATGGAGAGTAGATCGAAAGAGATAGACAAATTATATAGCAACAGAAACTTGAGAAAAAGAGGCCAACTCTTAGACTTTATTGTCGTCCTTTTCGACAAATTCACAGATCTATGTATTCCTTAGCAAAAATTTCTAATCACAACAAAGATAGCCGGTATTTCGCACTTTGTCAGACTAGAAGAAATTCTTGACAAAGAAAGAGGAGGTAACATTTGTGATGTAGGTGGGGCTTAGCTGTTTAGAACCACCAACCTCCTATATCTGTCTCATCTGTTTTGTGAATCTTTGTTCCACTCATAGAAGAATTGTAGTGGTTGAAAATCTGACAGTCTTCGCCGTAAAATCGATTTCTCGGAGAACGGATAATAATTTTCAAAAAAGAAAATCCTAGCGCACTGTAGAATAGATTGATCTAGTTAGTTGTGTAAATTTTATTTAATTATATTAAAAAGTGAACGCAAAATATGAAAAATTGGAAAATCACTTTTTGCATGTTTTTGGCAAAACTAAATGCATATTCAAACAAAAAAAATCGTCGCGCACCACACAATTAACATAGTTATCGAATTTTAGATTGACCTTCTCCTCAACTTCTAAATTGTTGCCGGAAAACGTCAAATACGATTCCCACGGAAATGGAAATGGGACCATATTTACAATTTTAAAAGTGATCAACACAATCCGTCACGATGTACAGAAATGGCAGACGAATCGAGTGGTGTTTGAATCGAATTGTTTTCGATAATAATTCGCCCGGCGCCTCCACCAATTCCACGTCAAACAACAAATTTCTACAGAAGCAGCAAACGAATTGGTGGCAATGGGATTTTATATCCGATCCGTAGTTATAATAGTGTGTATTAGGGCCCTAAATTTGTTGCACTGCGAATTATCGAATTTCGAAGGCTTACAGGTGAAGAATAGTCAAATTATATAGAACTACCCGGCGCCTCCACCATTTTTCAAATTGATAGTGGTACTATCCGATCTGTACTTAACATTTTTTTTTAAATCCGTATTTTGTGAATAATCTGCGTTAAGATTAAACGTCTTATCGCCAGACAATTGAGAAAACAATGATTCATCTGCAATATTTTAAGATTCTAGGGAGATAAAATCAAGCAAATTAGAGCTGTTTTCTAAGAATTTTATTGAAAAACAGACAGATCAAATTATAAATAAAATAAAAATAAATAATCAAGACGACTGCGACTGTAGACAAAATTTAGTAAAAGACTAGAATCGATAGATTTAACAAAACTATAAAAAAATTAAAGACAATTTATAAAACATAAACAAAAGTCCAATAGAAAATATTGAAAATGATAAAACTAACTGGGAACAAAATCCGTGACTTTTTATCAATCCACATTGCAACCTCTTGCGGCGTCATCGTTTGCCAATCGGAAGGCTGTTGTTGGTTATTCCGGTTGCCATCCGATGGTGGTGACGGCGGCGGTACCGCAATACTCGTCTCCGAATCCTCCGGTTGTATCAATTCATCGGCACTGTACGTTTGAATCGTTGGGATCGTTGTAAAGCTCTAAAATCGTTTTTATTTACGATTACCACAAATATTGCTGAGCCGATTTATTATACTTACATGTACTGTTAAGTAATTGGTTTGCGTATACGACGGCCTGTGGTCCTCTTGATCCGTTAAACTCGTACACGATCGGGCGCGATTCAAACTACCCGTCGAGCTGGCTTTCCGTAATTGTCGTCTGGCTAAACTCGGCGTCAATGCACCGCGCAATATATGTTTACTGCTCTTCTTTTGTAATTCAACTTTTTTCCTGGAACACGAACGAAATTACCAACAACTCGAATGATGCGAGTTGATTGAGAATTACTTGCGCCGCCAAATCACATTGACAAAAGCAAATTCGGCCATTGAACAGAAGATGAAACAGGCACACGCCAAGAACCAGATTTCGCTCGCTTTAATATATGAAACTTTCGGCAGATTCTTCGTCAAGCCACCATTTAGTGTGATGAAAGCCAGCATTGTTGAAGTGCCTAAAGTGACACGTGGCGGTGAAGCGTCCGCTTGCAGCCAAAACGTCACCCATGACGTTATCACTAATAGTATCGATGGTAGGAAATAATCCATAATGTAATAACCGACCTGTCGCGATAGGCGGAAACGGAACACTAATTCGCTGAAATTTCCAACTACAAAGACCGATTTTTGTTATATTTTTATTTATGGGCAGATCCATTACTTTTCGATAAAAGTGTGCGCGCGTAGGTCACCGATTTTTTTTTCGAAAGTAGGTCAGAAAAGGAGGTCCTGAAAATTTGAGCGAGATAAGTTCAAAGCCGGCCGCTAGAGGATTTTTTGAAATTTGAAAAAAGTCGATTTTTTGGCAATTTTCAAAAATTTATATCTCAGCTTCTGTATAACTTCGGTGAACCCTGTATTTTCAAGAAAAAAATACGCTATTGATCCAAACTTTAATTCGGTTCAGCTGTACGCTTTCAACTGAATCACTGTTTTCGCGAAATTTCACCTATATTTAAAGTCTTGTCAAATCTACAGTTTTTGGAATAAGGAGATGATCAAGATCTCAAATTTTTTGTTAAGATATGGACTGCTGCTTTTCACCCTGCGTTATTTTGATTAAAGCTATTTCTTTATAGTACAGCAAAGCAAACCTAGGGCATTTCGTAAAAATCGCCATTTTGAGATACCCATAACTTTTTTCTATCAACTCCAAATTTTTCGAAAATTTCAGAGAATATACTTCGTTTCATCCTTAAACAGCACTGAGAATTTCAAGTTTGTAATAGAAGTGAGATCTATGAATTTTCAGAAATGTTAAATTTTCAATTTAAAATGACCTTATTTGGACTTTTACTATTAGTTTTATTATTTTTACGTAATTTTTTGATTCTTATTCAAAATCTTATAGTAAATGACAAAAAATGTACATCTTTAAAAAAGCAAAACAAAAAAAATTATTGCTTAAAAACGCATTTGATAATTAACAATTTTAACCTCTTAGATTGTTAATAACAAAGTGGAAAATCAAATTTTTTAAATTTTTCCACCGGCAATCGTTTCTCAGGCCTTTCAAGAATAGCTCCAAGAAGTGAAAAAAAATTGAGGTTTTTAGTTTCGCAATTATCAGAGTTTTTATGGTAAATTTTAAACTTGTAAAAATTAGTTAATTAACAAAAGCATATCTAATAAAATAATTACGGGAAAAAATTTTTTTCAATGGATTTTCGTTTATTCAAGTGTCTAGAAGGTATGTGAGTTTTTTTATTTCTTAATATTGATATTTAATGGGTTAAAATGATTTTTATTGTTCAAGAGTCCGTGTGGGTTAGCGTTTGGAGAACGCGCGCCACCCGCTTTTAGCGTTACTTTCTCCTCAAAATTAAAATTATAAATATTGGCGGTAGAGTTCCAAAAGGAACAACGTTTGTTAGGAAATTTCCTTCTCTTTAAGGATCTTTTTTCAAATTTTGAATATGTCTAATAGTTTTTGAGATATTTGGAAAAAACCAAACCCCCATTTTTTTATTTTACAAAATTGTTTAGAACTTTTGCAATTTTTGCCGGAGCACATTCAAATTTTTCAAAAAGTTTCTACAGGTCATTCCAAATCGATGAATGAGCCCTGAAGAGAGATGTACATTTTTTGTCATAAGATTTTGAATAAGAATCAAAAAATTACGTAAAAATAATAAAACTAATAGTAAAAGTCCAAATAAGGTCATTTTGAATTGAAAATTTAACATTTTTGAAAATTCATAGCTCCGAATTCACTTCTATTCCAAACTTGAAATTCTCAGGGCTGTTTAAGGATAACATGAAGTATATTCTCTGAAATTTTCGAAAGATTTGGAGTTGATAGAAAAAAGTTATGGGTGTCTCAAAATGGCGATTTTTACGAAATGTCCTAGGTTTGCGTTGCTATACTATAAAGAAATAGCTTTAATCAAAATAAAGTAGGGTGAAAAGCAACAGTCCATACCTTAACAAAAAATTTGAGATCATGATCATCTCCCTATTCCAAAAACTGTAGATTTGACAGGACTTTAAATATAGGTGAAATTTCGCGAAAACAGTGATTCAGTTGAAAGCGTACAGTTAAACCGAATTAAAGTTTGGATCAATAGCATATTTTTTTCTTGAAAATACAGGGTTGACCGAGAAAAACGCCGTCTCGAACTAAACTTTATGTCATACAGAAGCTGAGATATAAATTTTTGAAAATTGCCAAAAAGTCGACTCTTTTCAAATTTCAAAAAATTCTCTAGCGGCCGTATTTGAACTTATCTGGCTCAAATTTTCAGGATCACCTCCTTTTCTGACCCACTTTCGAAAAAAAAATCGACATCTAAATCTAAATCTAAATCTAAATCTAAATCGGTGACCTACGAGCGCCCACTTTTATCGAAAAGTAATGGATCTGCCTATAGATAAAAAGTAGATTACCGAAAGCTCCTTTCGAGAATGATGATGGTACGAACGTTTCTTCACAGTACGTCCCAACCAAACCAAATTCGGTTAAATGTAGATTATGGGCAATTTTAACGGGTTCATCATTGTCCCAATGCAATAATAAATTCGACGTATTGTAAGTCCCTGTTGATTGCGCAAGAAAATCAAACAAATCGAGGCAATGAAACATTGTTGTTTTATGTGGAATAAATAAATAATTAGAGATAACGGAACAACCGTGAAATCGTATAAAATTGCGATTAGTTCCTCGGAACGAACAATAGACCGTTAAAACTTTAAAATTGTAAGAAAATTGCAATAAAAGTCAAGAAACGACCGATTTTTTTGTTGGTAGTGTATTGCAACACGTGTAGGGGAAAATTACGGGTTGGAGTTAGATACAATAACAGAAACATGTGTATCGCGTAACAGTAACTTTACCCGGCGCATCCACCATTAATGATCCAATTTCTGCTGGTATTAAAAGATTGGACACTAGCTGGAAGTTCTTCATTAGACTGTCAAAAAAACAAAATTTTTTTTTTTTGAGTAAATACATCTAAAAAGTTTCTTTAACAGATAAAAAAAAATCTCTTAAAACTTGAGCTTGATATCTTAAAAATTGAACTGGCGCATGGGGGGTCCCCTTTCCCATTTAAAATACATTTGAACAAAAAACTTGTTTTTAAATTTTCAATGTAAATCATCGGAATTTTTTTTTTCAAATTTCCGTTTTCATTATCTTATATGAAATTAAATTCTCTACAAAAAAGGTTTCTTCCATTTTTTGCTCAGCCTTATAGGAAAAAAGTTACAGAGCGTTAAAGAAGTGGAAAAAAATGATAATTACAAAAAGTTGAAAATAATTTGTTTTTAATTTGCTCTGTAACTTTATTCTATAAGGCTGAGCAAAAAATTGAAGAAACCTTTTTTGTAGAGAATTTAATTTCCTATAAGACAATAGAACCGGAGAAAAAAATTTTCCATGATTTACCTTGAAAATTAAAAAAAGAAAATTTCAATGTTTTAAGAAATTTTCTTTATCTATTAAAGAAACTTTTTCGATGTATTTACTCAAAAAAAAACAAAATTTGTTTTTTCTGACACAGTCTATTCTTCATATCACCTTGGGTTTTGTCGGAAAATTCAAAGAATTACAAGGGAAAATCCGCTGGAACTGCAAATTCCGTAATGAAGAATATCTTCAAGAAACACAAAACTAGCACTCACGTCAAAATTTCCCTACTCGCAACACGATTAATTATTAAAGTTTCTATGTTGAATTTTTTAGTGAACTTTCCCTACTTGTAGCACAATCTAACACTCCTATAATAAATAATCTTATAGGCGCCTCGTCGCTTTGCGTAACAAAAATTGGGAAAGTTGCAAAATTAGAGAAAATTGCAAGATAAATGTTTGTATGCGAAACAAATCCGCAAATATAAATTGGAGAGAGTAGGCGTGGCTAGTAGAGCGTCGTTCTGCCTACGCTTAAAAATGGTTAAAAGCTAGATTTGTACGTCGTACAAACTACTAAAGTTCAGTTGAATTTTTCAGGGTAGAGCTTGGGTCATGAAATTTGTAAAATTGGTGACAACTGAAGACAATATATCGAAAGATAGAACAATTGATCCTAACCAAACGTTACCCTACTCGTTATACAATACACTATTACACTTTTTCTGAGTTAATTTGACGTCAACTCACTGTTTTTATATCAAATATTTACCAACTCGTTAGAATTGAGAAGGATATCTTTACATCGCTGGGAAGACAAAGTTGAGAAAATATACATGTAGCTGATAATACAGCGTCTTCCCTACACGTATAATCTACTATTTTTGATCAATAACTAAACGAAAAATGGCACCAAGTCGCAGCAACAAGTTACGGTAACTCTAGGAAAAGGTAAAGTTAAAATGAAATTACTATTAATCTCCAAGTTTCCCTACTCGATGTACAATCAACTGCTGCAGTTTTTCTCATTAAATTACAAATACTGGTGAGTACTTTCCCTACTCGCAACACAATATATTATTACAAATCAATTTCGTATCAGACATCGAAGGATTTTCAAAATTGTGGACAAAACATCAAAACAAGGGTGGCAAAATGGTAACAATCTTAACTGTGAGGGATAATTATTAAGTTACTTTGTAATCCTTCCAATAATAATAAGTTTGCCTGGAGCGTAGGGAAACCTTGGGCCGGCCCTGATGGCAATAGAGCTTCCCCTACCCGTTGTACAAATCGTTTTTTCAAACGATCGAACTTTTTGATAAATCAGACAACAAATCGGTCAACCTCGCCCTACACGTCCCCCAATCGATTATTTTCACAGTCTACTTACAACTATTCCATCGAATCGTACAATCCTGCGAATCAAACGGGAACTTCTGCAGATTCATCCAGCAATAGAACGTGGCCGTCATCCGATACGAATACACAACATCCCCCTGTGGACTGATCGATATGAAAATATCCTTCCCATCAATACCCATGATGGTTGTGTCTTTTTCGTTGCGTATCATCAAATGCGGCACCCATATACGATCACGCAACAATTGCTCGCCCAATATTATACCGCGATTCGGTGAGATTTTATCGAATTTCAAACGATCATCCCTGTACAAATATTGGACCAACATGTGCGCTTTGAATTGCTTACCAAAACAAAAAAACAAAAAAAAATCAATTGAATTATTCAAATTTTACACATTATATTCTAATTACCAATTGTTCAACATTTTCAACGTGCAATAAATCGATTTGTACATAAACTGATAATGGATGGTCCGTTGGTGGTTTGATTAATTTGTCATAACGGCAAGCGTGCGTTAATTTCATTAGAAATTGTTCTTGCGTTAAAGAGTCCATATTTGGGATTAACGGTGGACATGGGTCTTCTACCACAATATTGGTTGTTGTTGTTGTTGTTGTTGGTGGTGGTGGTGATTGTGGCGGTGGTGATGGTGATGGGGTGACTGATTGCTCTGCAATTGTTGATGCTGTAAGCGCCTCCGTTGTAGTTTCTGATCTGATTATCAAGAATTCCTAGAATTTTTCACTATTTTCGAACAGTAACAAAAAAAAAACTTACAAATTTTGTGTTATAATTTGTTTAAATAATACGAATAAAATTAGCAAAATTGGACGCTTCATTCTGTTAATTGTCGCCTATTAAATAATAACACATACACTATAGAATGTTTAAACATAAACTGTTTGATAAATCGTTAAAAATTTGTTAAACTAAGACCGAATCAAGGCCATTAATTAGACTTATATTCCTGTTATCATAAACACCAGAAATTCAAATAATAATAAAATTTTTATTATTTATGAATAATACAAATAAGACGCGCATACATCCGAACACACACATGGTTTTTTTTTCGGAGTAGCAACGCCTTTATTTATAATTTCGGACGTATCACCGGCCGTTATCAAATACTTGATAAATTATATATTAAATAAGGTGATACTGTACGTTCGAAATAAATCATAAATAAAGACATTTATAATCAAAAATGTCCCATAAATTATAAATAAATGCATTGACAGTTTAAAAAAGTTTATGTTTAAATAAAACGACAGTGTTTAGGAACTTTAAACACGCACATGGATCGTTTTAACAATAACAATCCCCATATGGGTCGTGACAATTGAAACAAACAAATGCAATCGTTAGAATTGCAACAATGGGGGGACTGTTTGCGATGGAACATGCCGTAGAAGACGATTCAACCCAAATAATTCGAGATTTTCTACAATTACTTTCTTAATCGGAGAAATAATTAAACAATTATTATTGATAATCCAAAAAATTTTTACATATATGAAATAGTAGTAAAAAAAATTGAAAGTGTGTGGAACGCCGCGCGTTAAAAGTGAAACTTCTTAGGTTAGAGATGACGTTCATTTTTTCATTGGTCTATTTTCTGTCGTTGCCTGAAGGCTCGATTTTTTCTGCATTTCAGTTTTACCTCGAAACAATATTCATATAAAATTTATAAATATCTACAAAAATCATAAATCGCGGTAGGCCAGGAAATTTTAGTTACGTTTCAGAGCGTGCTGTACATCGATCAACGATACCAACCTTCGCTCCTAGTGTTTATTTTACTCAGTTGGCAGAACCGACAGTTCTAGTTAAATAAAACTCGCTTCTATTGATATTGATTTATTTATTGATTATTGCTAATAAACGACACGTTTTAGATGAAGAAATCTCTTAAAATTACGACAATTACAACGGGGGGCTGTTCGCAATGGAACATGCTGTAGAAGACGATTCAACCCAAAGAATACGAGATAATAGTCCGGAAATGCCAGCTTATTATTTTCATTTGAAACAATTAAACAATTATTATTAACAATCCCAAAAAAAATATAATGGAATAGTAGTAAAAACGATTTCGTAAATTTGTTCAATCTACATACATACATAGAGGTATATAATTTAAATTATAATTTAAATGTTAATATTTGAAATGTAATTAAATCAGATGTTAATTATAAAATAAAGATTAAATATTTGTTTTGCGATAATATTCTAATTAGGTTGCATTTTAAATAATTAGTCACCGAAAAACGTAACGAACAAACAACGGCAATCAGCAGGAAAAAAAAAGAAGGTAAAAAAAAAACGTTTAATTATAGATATTGCAGCAATGCGACTCAAAAGTAATTAATTGCGCGGAGATGTTGTGAAATTTTAATTACTCAATTAATCGCTCAATTATTATTTGCCTTTTTTTGGTTAATTAATCATTAAAGCCATCAATCATTTCGTCTAAAATGGGCGCTAAGTCGTGATAATTTTATGCTGAATTCTACCGTGTGTCCTGTTTAATTTCTTGTAAAAAGCGAGACGTCCTGTATATTGAGGTCAATTATTCGGCGTTTAAGGCTATATGTGTTTCCTGTATGGTGGATTATAGCTTTTTCCCCAAATATTTGAGAAAGAGTTGAGAATTTGCATAGATATTTAACCCTTACTTATAGAGGGGGAAAATCGGTCCAAAAAGAAATGTTTTGGCTCAGGGCTTAAGTATTAGTTCATCAGGGGAAAGTTGACTTCATAAGGGCTCATTTAGTGCCAGAAAACAGATGAAAATAATCATTATAGTTGTACCAATTCTATCATGATTTTCTGTCTAATGTCTTATAATCTGTAGAATTATTACTTAATAAACCATCCTTTCTTTCCGTTTTTAAAATTAGTTGAAATACTTGGTAAAAATGATAGAAATAGTTTAACGGATTATAAAGCTATTCTTTTATAAAGTCGCTACATAATTAGCTCAACTATATAATTACGTAAAAACGGTAAATATATGCAATTGCGATGTTGTGAAGTATAGTTGGTTGCCTACTCAATAATATATCCTACCGCTTTAAATCTCTGACTGTCTAAATGTAGCGTAGCAGATTTAAGCAGTGGCGTATCTCGAACACCAAGGCGTGTTCGTAGAGAGGACCAGGAGCATAAAAGAAGAGATGTATCAAACAACGAATTAAACGGAATAAGTTAGTCAGGAAGAGATGGAGAGAACGAATAAGAAAATCAAAAAAAAATAGAGCTATAGCACGGGAGACAAGACAAAAAGCAAAATGTGTGAAGGAAGAAGGTGGTTTTGTGATTTTGAGAAATAGCAGTGTTTACGTAAATTGTAGCGTTGTGAATAGTAAGGTAGAAGCGAGGCAGAGACCACACCAAAACGGGCAACCGCCTGGAGTGACATAATTTTAGAGGACCTTTCAAGCTGTACATTATAAGTAGCATTTTGTTAAGTCTTCTATGATATGAAAAATAAAACCATAGAACAATCTTAAGTCTGATCAATTTGCTCAACATAGGATTGGAGAACTACCTTAAAACAGGGAACTGCTGCTAAATACAGGAGATTTGATTCACTTTAGAAAATGATACTGGTTTAAGGTGGAAAAGTTTCAAATTCAGAGATGAATAATTGATCGCTCTTCAGACCTCGTAGATGGTGAAAGAAGCCTTAAGAAGTTCTCAGAAAGCTCTCTCGATCAAATCAGAACCGAACAAAAGACACTTTTTAGATTACTTCGATCTTCTTCAGTTATGTTGCCGTCTTTGAAGAGTGAACGTATTGCGAAAAATTCTGTTTTCTTTGCCAATTAATAATCAATTGTGTCTAGTGCTAGTGTTAGTGCCAGTGCCTTTAGTATAAAAACAGACATCCCACGACGAATGGCTCCGCATTCTCATGAAAATGGTAAATTTTCAAATATCCTTTTTGCAAAATTCATTAATTTATTATAAAGAATTCGATTGTTGAATCTATAAAAGTAGTGCACCAGAAAAGCTCGGACCGGTGCTGAATAGAAGAAAGAGAAAGAGTGTATTGCAAAAGCTTAGGTGAAAAAGATAAGCAAGGCAGAAAAAGAAGAGAAAACATAGACTCAAAGAAAGAAGAATAGGAACAAGCAGTAAAATGAAGACTAGACTGTCAGAAAAAATAGTGGATTATGTTATTAGGCGTAAAACTGGAACTTTGTGTGCTGAAGCTGACTGTTGTCTGCAGAACGCTAGTGAGGCAGACATGTCAGCTGAAGCACACAGAGACAGTTTTGCGCCGAATGACATATACTTCAAACGTCTTAATTTAACATTCTTATATATTGAAAAGTTTTTAAAAATTAAAATTTTAACTGATCACAATATCTTGGCAGTACTGCTTCCATGGCGATGCAAAAAACAAAATTCATACAACGAAAAAAATTAAACGCCAGTGACAGATTTTGTCATTTTGTCTGCCTAAGCTTATAAAAAAAGAAAAAAGCGTCTAGGCACACAAAATACTATTTTTACCTTGTCATTTGAGGCACAAAAGCTGTCACTTTTGTGACGTTTGAAGATAAAAACTTTTTTTTTAATTTTCAATGTAAATCATCAATTTTTTTTTCAAATTTCCGTTTTCATTATCTTATAGGAAATTAAATTCTCTACAAAGAAGGTTTCTTCCATTTTTTGCTCAGCCTCAGGAGAAAAGTTACAAAGCAAATTAAAAACATAAATTTTTGTAATTTTCATTTTTTCCACTTTTTTAACGCTCCGTAACTTTTTCCCTATAAAACTCAGCAAAAAATGGAAGAAACCTTTTTTGTAGAGAATTTAATTTCCTATAAACTAGTGAAAACGGAAATTTCAAAAAAATTTCTTTCGATGATTTACATTGAAAATTTAAAAAAAAGTTTTGTTCTCAATGTATTTTAAATGGGAAAAAAATTTCCAGAAATACCGAGATTTATGATTTTTGTATTTATAAATGAATTGATGGCGTTAAATTATTTATGAGTATTAATTTGAGACAAGTGAAATGCAGAAAAAGACAACTGCAGGAAAAAATCGCGCCTTCAGGCAACAAAAGAAAATAAACCAATTAAAAAAAAACAACTTCATTTCTAACCTAAGAAGTTTCACTTCTAACGCGCGGCGTTCCACGTACTTTCATATATTTTTTTTTGAATGAGATAGCTGACCAAGTTAAGTTTGGGTAAATTAAGCCATACGTGATCGCCTTTGGCTACTGATCCGGGTAAATAAAAAAAGAACAATAAAAACAATGTAAGCCTAAAATATATCCAGCAATTTAGTGGATCGACCTTGGGGTTTGTTGGCACTGTATAAATTCCAAACTGTACCGACAAATCCAACATTTTTAAAAGTAATTGATGTATCAAGAATGTTACGGGGCAAATAAAGTCGACCGATGGCGTTATACCCATAACGCCCATGGTGCATTCATGAGTTAATGCCATAAGTAAAAGAAGCAATTTAACTTTATTTTTCGTGTTTTTTTTTGTTTAATTTTTTCTTTGACATCAGAAAATTTGAGTTTATGATCACATTTTTTAATGACAACAAAAAAGATTGTTTATCATAGCAACCGGCCTTAACAGCGGGCTATTATTTTTCATAACGCCATCGCAACGCCAGAATTGCCCGTCGTCAAGTAAACAATTATTTGCTTATTAATGCGATCCTTTTGATATCTATTAATGGTTCAATACTATATACGAATGACATAAAAGAAAAAAACTTACTGTAAACTTATATTAATAATTTGAATACAAACAGTAATTTTGTCAGAAAATATTTCAAAAGCAAATACAAAACATAATCGTGTTAATTGATTTTCATCAATGTTCACGCAATGATAAAGCAAGATTCATATCATCCGGACGTACGGTGATACGTTTAGCATGCTGTGCACATAAATTTGAGTCCTCCATTACACCAACTAAATACATTTCACTAGATTCATGTAATGCCAATACAGCATCAACAGTCATACGCATATCGTAACGTTGACAATAACTCTGTATAATTTCCCTTAATAATCGTCCAAATGGTGCTTTCGGTATACACAATTCTGTCGATTTTTGTAAGCGTTTAATCTGTTTAACGACCTCATAATTTATTTTAAACTTTTTACTACCAATCCCGATAACAACTGAACGCCGATTATGTGGTTGCGTTTGTGTGGTTCGTGTTTTTGCCATCGTCGTCGTCGTTGTTGTCGAGCCTTTTGATGTTCGTGCTTTTTTGCCAGTTTTTTTGTTTTTTTGCTGTGGTGTCGATTTGGCACGCGCCATTTTCTACAAACACAATAAAATTAAACGTATCACTAATTTATTAATTAACTACTAATAATAAATACACAACTTACGTTAACTGAGACGAGATTTTGTTGATAAAAGCCGTTAACACTGAATACTTTCAAACATAAAATGCCACTAGTTGGCGCTGGATTATCAACAAACACACTATAGCCAACTGTAAGAAAAACAAACAAATTATAAATTTCCAAATTTATGCGTAAAATCCGATAAATTACAACGTAAATAATTCGTAATACGCCTCAATATCTTCTAATTTATTTTATTATAATTAAAAATATTGTATAATTCGAGATTTTGCATGAATATCATAGTTATAGTAGTGTTTTTGTTCGACCAAATTTGGCGACATTGTTGCAACAATAACATAACCTATATAAATACTAAATTTTGAATTATTGAAAATTATATAATTACCACTAAATTAGATCGAACCTTAAATTATATTAATTTATAATAATGATTAATTAACGACTTACGTTGAGCTTTTATTGGAAAAATGTTGAAATTGCAAAGATAAGCGGCTCAAACAATCCGACCACAAGTAGGCGCTGAAATTTAACAATCGCACTATTGCCAACCGCTTAAACAAACAGATTAACAACAAATCTTATATTTATTGCCAAAATTCATCAAATTATAACATAAATAAATTTCAACATCTTTTAATTGCTGTTTTATTGTAATTATAAATGTTGTGTATTAAAATTTTTGTAAAAAAAAGCATTACCTGCTAGTGTTTTTGTTTGACGATGGTTGGCGACATTGTGTCAACAATAACTTAACCTACAAATCTTTATAAATGGAAATTATTAAAAATTTATTATTAAAAAACAATTATTGTATTACATTAACAATAATCAAGTACCAAGACGAAAATAATAATTAATTCGTGATTAACAGTACAGGTTTTTGTCAATTTTATAATTATACATAACCTCAAACAACATTTTTTTTCTTGTAGAATTATACAAATAATCGAGATTTTATCAAGCAGAACAAACTGAAGATCTTAAAAAGGTGCGTTTATTGTTTACATTCTGGAAATCGCGGAATTATTGATTTATTGGCGACTAAACAAATGACGCCAACAGATGAAGCCTACTTTACTTAATAGTACTTATAATGGATCATAATTTAACAAATTTAAGGCTTTTATAGTAATAAAACAAATCAAAGGGCTCTCTTAATCAACAAGAACATAAATAGTTCGAGAATTATCTAGAAATTACTGATAAGAATGTGGCGTACTTTATTGCTTTTCTATGACACTAATGTTCTTAATTATTTGATAAACACTTAAATTATTATTGTTTACCAATGATTAGAAAAGCCAAGAGAATGCTTTGGATCATAAAATAACAAAATAGTCATTATTAAGTCAAGAGAATTCATTCAAAAAGTTGATTGCGTAATATTAGCCGTTTCATGGCCCTTTATCCATCTGTAGGCGGGGTTTATGACGCCCTTAGTATGGACGTCTCTCTCGTCCACATGATCATCTCTTCTCTATCTCTCTCATCTATAACACAAACCTCCACCAGTCACGGTTTTGGAATGAGAGAGAGAAAAGAGTAGAGATGATTATGAAGCTAAGAGAGACGCTTGTAGGTTATTGCCTTCTCCTCAGCCTCCCGGTGATTTGTTCTGAAATGGAAATACTTTTTGACGGTTTCTGGTTAAATAAAACTCGCCTCTATTGATATTGATTTATTTATTAATTATTGCTAGTACACGACACGTTTTAGTTGAATAAATCTCTTAAAATTAAGACAGTTACACATTACTCTCTAAAATTTCTCAAATAGATTCGTATCAGTCATATATTAATCGTAATATTGTCGTATTCTTGAAATCGAGATTTTGGCACATACTATTATCGTTAAATTCAACAAAACAACAACAAAATAATTTAATAAATTACAGAAATAGCGTTCAATCAATACGGCAGATTATCCCTTAAAATTGCATGTTTCTCATATTTGAATTTCTCACATTTACCCCACCAACTCATGCGGATGCAGCGTTTCTTCGGCTTTAAGATAAAACATTTCGTTTGGACAACATTGAAAAATAATTTGCCAACGAGATTTGCATCGCTTGTATCCACCATTTTTAAACATGTACGAAAACTGTAACAACAAATTATTACAAGTGTTATTATTATAAATGGCGACCACTTCTGTATAACGGACAATTCATTATCGAGTATATTTATGAAAATTGTGATAAACGATGCGGTTGTAATCATAAAAGAATCAAGAGCAGGTGGTGATTTTCGTTCGAGTAGAGCTATAAGTTTCCACAGGGGCGTCAAGTGGTCAGATGGTTATTGACACTTTTATTGGAGAATTTCAACCATTAAATATTATGGGTCGTTCGTTTAAACTGGAATTAATTCAATAACTATTTGTCGTTTATTAACTTGTGTGGAGTATATTTTAATAACAAAAAAATGCTGTAAAAGAGTTGTAATTAATTGCTCTAGACGCAGTCGGGGCCGAGCCGAGGCCACAGCAAGGCACTATTTTCACAGTTTTCCAACTATTGACAATTGACTCTTTATTATTTTTCTGGAGAAACGTGCCGAAAGTTCGCCTGGAGCGCCAGGAAAGCTGCCCGCGTGAAAAATTACCTAAAAAAAGCGGTTTTCTCGTATTCTTCTTGTAACTGATTGGAATGTATAATTAATCAAGATAATGCGGAAGAGATGAACGCACAGAGATATGCGGATATGTGATTATAAAAAGAAATCGAAAAACTAGTTTCTTTGGGCATTCTAAACGCAGTTTCATTCTTGATTTGGTTATAATTAAACATAAACAGTAGAAAGTCGTTTTGTTAACATTTTTATTAGTGTTATTTTGATAATTTTTTAAACAAACTAAGAGTGAATTTTCGATAAATCTTTGGTGGAAACCTTTCACTAAAAATAATGAAAGAATCTCAAGTTTTTGCAGATTTTGCAGCCCAAATTCAACTTTTGGCAAATCAAATTTATCCGCAATAAGGTTACTTTGATTGGCCAAAAATAATTTGGCTTGTGATCAAAATTGAGGATCAGAAAGTGGAAGAAGGAGCAAGAAGACCAACGATAGAGAAGCATTTCAAATTTACCCTCCCTGCGATCAGTTCGTTTAGCCAAGAAGCGTTCGACTTACAGAAAAATCAGTTACAATAAATGGATGCAATAAGTGGCACAAGACTGGTATAAATGAAAAAAATACATGACCAAATTTGAGAGGAAGAAACTCTTCAAAGGTCCCTCGAAGGGAGAAAGCAGCACCAAGAAGATATACATAGTTTACGGTTTGATAAGAAAGAAACAAGGGTGGAGGAGCAAATGTGTTCTTTTGTACTACAAATTCACCCTCAGTGAGCTCCCTTCAATTGTCCAAAAAGGGTTTGATTTACAATAAAAAGCTTGACTAAATTTGAGGACAGTAATGTGAAAACCGAAGAAGATTAATGGTTGAGGAGCATCTCAAATTCACCCTCCGAGGCACCCTTACGGTTTTTCTATTTTTAAGCAAGGAGGTTAACAAAAATTTTTACGTTTCTCAGCTCGAACAAGTTTCACTATTTTGCTAAGAAGCCAGAAAATTTTTGCATAACAAAATGAGCATTAGGGAAATTGATGTACTAGGCAAAGGGATGACGCGCCATTTTCTTTCGATAAAAAAATCCACTGTCCACTGGGAAATAACAAATGCATACAAAGATTCTTTGCTTATTGCACAGATCTGCTTTTGTTAGCCAAGTTCAGCATATGACCAATAAAATTCAAACTTTTGCTTGTCTGAATTAAGTGCAACTTTTTGTGAATCCCCGATGGTAATTTCGATTATTTGGAGAGTAAATTCAGAGCAGTGTGCCAACAAAACTGGCTGCAAACTGCAGACGCCTTTGCAAGGTTGTATTTGATCTGCAGAAACACCTGAGCAAATTTGAAAACAGGCCACATGGACAAAAGAAACTCGAAGAAAAGCGACAAGAGGAAATCTATGCGGTAGAGTTGAGAGAAATAAAAAAAGCAACGGTAGAGGAGCATCAGAAATTCATCTTTTTGCATAGCAAACTTATCCCTGAGCAAAATACACGGATGCAAGTGAAGCTTGAAAAGAGGAGAGACAACATTTAAAAAGCTGTTTTTTTTAAATGTTAAAAGTGCAATACAAATTTATCTTTTTGCACAGCCAACTGATCCCTGATGAAATTCGTTCGATTGGAAGACTTGAATTTGCAGTAAAAGCTACATTTGGAAAAGCAAAATACACGGATTCAAGTTAAGATTGAAAAGAGGAGCGACAACATTTAAAAAGCTGTGTTTTTAAAAAGATTAAAAGTGCAATAAAAAATTCATCTTTTTACCCAGCAAACTTATCCCCAATGAAATTAGTTCGATTAGAAGACTTGAATTTGCAGTAAAAGCTTCATTTGGAAAAGTAAAATACACGGTTGCAAGTGAAGCTTGAAGAGAAGAGAGACGACATTTAAAAAGCTGTGTTTTTCAAAAGATTAAAAATGCATTACAAACTTATCTTTTTGCACAGCAAACTTATCCCCCATAAAATTAGTTCTATTAGAAGACTTGAATTTGCAGTAAAAGCTACATTTGGAAAAGCAAAATACACGGATACAAGTGAAGCTTGAAAAGAGGAGAGACAACATTATAAAGCTGTGTTTTTAAAAAGATTAAAAGTGCATTACAAATTCATCTTTTTGCACAGCAAACTTATCCCCCATGAAATTAGTTCGATTAGAAGACTTGAATTTACAGTAAAATCTACATTTGGAAAAGGCAAAATACACGGATGCAAGTAAAGCTTCAAAAGAGGAGGGACAACATTTAAAAAGCTCTGTTTTTTTAAAAGTTAAAAGTGTAATAGAAATTGATCTTTTTGCACAGTGGGTTCAATCCTGTTCCAATCAAGTTTGAAACGCAAAGGGGCGAATTTGCAGGATCTCTTATTTCAACCTGTTAAACGCCAAAAATTTCTCCGGTGCAAACACTTTACGGCAACTCTCAAGAGAAGCTCCTTCGGTTTAGAAAAAGCCGATTTAAATTTCCACAACACTATTGGAATGAATTCTTCGATAAGCCGGCTTTAAAGATGCGCAATTAAGAATAGATCTTTGTTGGCCCAGGAGGGCAAAAAGCTTGGCAAAGTTCTCTAAATTAAGCGATCTTAAGATACGGCAGAAGCTTTGGTGATCTCTAGGGTGGCGCCGTAGACAATATTCGCTAAAAGAAGAAGAAGCTGAAGACCTCCGAGTTCTTCTACAAATCGTATTCAGCAATTTGCAAATCGAATTAGTGTGATCCTAAAGTAGTTGAATAAACTCGATTTGTGGAATACTAAATTCGATTGGCAAATCATCAGCAATGAATTTAGAATGCAATTCTCATAAATAACAGCTCATCGCCTCCATCTATTTGTCATTAATTCCCAGAATTGCAATTTTAATAAATTTATCATCTTGTAATCAATTAAAACCGAATGATTAATACTTGTGCGATTGAGAAATATAAACAAAATAATAATAATAATAATATTAGTGAGGAAAGCTAGTAGAAACTGGTTGGTGCAGGCCACCTATCTCCACTGAAATCTCAATCTTCAATAAACAAATAGAGTTGTCTATCGTTGAAGCGTATCTAGCACTCACGCACCTAGATAATAAATCAGTAAACGATTAGTAATAAAATATTTAATACTAAAATTTTTTTGTCGATTTTCAAAAGCCTTCCATTACCAATTTGAAACACAGCATTCTTCTTACGTGCACACACCATCATCATCGTCTTGTAGAAAAAAAAAACTAATCGGATATTCGCATTGTGGGACTTTATCGCTAATTTCCGGACGAACGACGCCCTAAAATCCGGGAATAAAACCACATTCACACACACACAAACACACAGTTTTAAAGGGAAAGTTTTGAAAACTGTCGGGTTTTTTTTTTGAATTATTCCCATTGAAATAATCGTAAATTTTATTTTAATGTTGTGATTTCGGAGATAAAAAACGTAAATAAATAAATAAGTAATAATAAAAAGAAAGTTGCATATTTCAATAATAAATAAATGATTTACAACATTGGATTTTATTACAAGTGTACAAACAAGATTTATTGATCGGCTTCATTATAACAACAATTAAAATGATAGTCGATTGTATTTTTAAACAATACGACGGGGACAAGAAAATCGTTGTGGCAGCAATTAAACGCTCCTAAAGAGCGCCCCACAAAAGAAAAACTACCAACCAATCTTTTATAACGATGTACATAGTTAGTCGGGCAGTTTGATTGGCTTAATCGCTAGAAAAAAGTCTTAAAGAACACAAGAAATCCCTCGAATTTTCTTTGTTTTGGACGAATACTCAAAGAACTAACAATTGTTTAACACTTGCGGTCCGAGTAATTGACAACGATCCGATCACAAGTCAACTAGAAACGATCTGGACGATTAACGAACTCTTTAAAATAGTGTTGTTATTTTTTTGGTATATAAAAAGGGCAAAAAAGAGAGCGTTAAATCAATATTTGGATCGTCTCGAATTGTCCAAAGTAATTAGAACGGAACAAGTATTGAATGGAGAGACAACAAATTAACGCTTATTTGATTGTAAATACGTTCACAGATGGCTAATAAGAACCGGCCACTTGTCAGAATTTCCCAAATAGACTCGATAACGGTACTGGGGAAATGTTTATTTTACAATTACACTCATGGCTTTGTGGCGAGATTTGTACTTCTTCAAATAACTAAAACATAAACAACATTTATTATATAGTTTAAGTCTGGTTTGGGGAATGCAAGGCGAACTGGCCTTAAGTTGAAACATTAACATCATTGAAACTCAACTGAAACGTGCACGATTGAGTGACGCTTAATTCAAGACAAAGTGTACTTTAAGTTGCGATCGAATAATGCAAGGAAAGTCAGCCCTCGTGTGGTTACTTTTTCAAGCCAAATTTATCCTTCTTTCAATGCATCTCAACTTAAGCGTACAAATTTAAGTGTCGCTTCATTCGTGGCAAAATGTGGTTTAAGTGGAATTTAAGCGTTAAGCTCAAGATTCCACGATTTATTACGCTTATGATTGAACCACACCTAAACTCAAACGTGCACTTTTTAGTGTGAATTAATGCAAGAATGAGTGTAGTTTAAGTTGCTGCATTCGTAACAAAGTCTAGTTTAAGAGGAGCTTAGGCCGTCTAAGGACTACTCGCGAATTTAAACGTATATTTTCCACTTCTGAAATCAAAAGTGCGTCTCCCTACAAGGATGAGTGTAGTTTGAGCTGCGATTGAGTAGTGCAAGTTGAGGGTTAAATCTCAACTACTCTTGTATGTGTTGCTTAACCTAAAGTTTAAGTTTCAACACACACCAATTTATGCGTAAACTTTCACGACAAAGTGTACTTTTTACAAGAAAAGCAAAGCCCTCGAGTGGTTACTTTCTTAAGCCAAATTTATCTCTCTTTCAATACATCTCAACTTAAGCGTACAAATTTAAGTGTTACTTTATTCGTGACAAAATGTGGGTTAAGTGGAATTTAAGCGTTAAGCTCGATATTTCACGATTTATTACGATTATTATTGAACCACAACTAAACTCAAACGTGCACTTTTTGGTGTGAATTAATGCAAGAATGAGTGTAGGTTAAGTTGCTGCGTTCGTAACAAAGTCTACTTTAAGAGGAGCTTAAGCCATCTAAGGACTACTCGCGAATTTGAACGTATATTTTCCACTTATGTGCGCCTTTAAGTGTGACTCCTTGCAACGACGAGTGTAGTTTAAGTAGCGATTGAGTAGTGCAAGTTGAGGGTTAAATCTCCGCTAGTCTTCTGTGTGTTGCTTAAGCCAAAATTTAAGTTTCAACGGACACCAATTTAAGCGTAAACTTTCACGACAAAGTGTACTTTAAGTTACGATGGACGAGTGCAAGAAAAGCAAGCCCTCGTGTGGTTACTTTTTCCAGCCAAATTTATCCTTGTTTCAATGCTTTTCAACTTAAGCGTACAAATTTAACTGTTGCTTCATTCATGACAAATGTGGTTTAAGTGGCATTTAAGCGTTAAGCTAGAGATTCCACCATTTATTACGATTATTATTGAACCACATCTAAACTCAAACTCAGTTCAAGTTGCGGTGAAGGAATGCAAGAAGAAGCAGCCTTAAATTTACGAATTGAAATTGGAGCCTAGTTTGTTCGAATCTCAACACAGAGTCTAGTTTAAGTTGGGATCGGAGAATGCAAGAAAAGCCAGCTTTCTTATGGTTATCGTTTTGAGCTAAATATATCCTTCTTTTAATATATTTAAGTGTTGTCTCACTCATAACAAATTGTAGTTTAAGTGGAACTTGAGCAATGTAAGAAAAATTATTTACTAACTTAAGCGTTACTCCAAGCAACAGTAAGTGTTATTTAAGTTGTGATTGAGGAATGGCTTACTACTAGATTTATTCTTCTTTCGCAAAATCTCAACTAAAAAATACACTTTTAAGTGTCGCTTAATTCAAGATATAGTATAATTTAACTTGTGGAAGTGTAAGAAATGGTAGCCCTATGCTATGATACAATTTCAAGCAAAATTTATACTTCTTTCAATACATGATAACTTAAGTGTGTACAATTAAGTGTTGCTGTATTCGTAACAAAGCCTAGTTTAAGAAAAGCTTAAGTCACCTAAGAACTACTCGCGAATTTAAGTGCATATTTTCCACTTATTACGATTATGATTGCACCACATCTGAACTCAAAAGCGCGACTCCCTGCAAATATGAGTGTAGTTTAAGTTGCGATTGAGTAGTGCAAGAAGAACCAATTTTAAGTTGAGGGTTAAATCTCATCTACACTTTTGAGTGTTGCTTAAGAGTTTAAGTTTCATCACACACCAATTTAAAGGCTAGATTGAGTGGAGCTTGAGTAATGCAAGTTGAACCGGTTTAAAGTATTTTAATGCCGCTCGAATCATTGGCAACAAATTGTACAAAACTTAATAATTTTAATAGCTCAACCTTGTTAAATATACAATTAATTGCAAACTTGTTTCGATTTAATTAAAACCCATCACTGGTAGCAGATAATTAAGATTGCCCGTTATGTATAAATGGATCCGGTCCTGAATTATGATAATAATAATAATAATACGATTTTTTATGGATGTCGTTTGATTTCTAGTTGATTGAACAAAATGTATACAATGTGCGGTTAAAGCGATACCCTAATAGTTATCCAGGACCGTATCTAGATCGTACAATACGTAACAAGGTAAGCGGAGGGCGAGCCGCCGGAATCAACCCCTAATATTTCTAACGAAATTAATGATTTATGGACGCAACAGGAATGGAACAGTACCGGACTGAAGGATGAATTGATATGATTATCTGGCGCCCATCGAGTCGGTTTGTATTTGGGTGGGTTCGAAAAAATACGGTCCTGCCTCCAGGGCCGGCGTTGACGGCGCTACAACATAGGAGGCGGCAAAGAAATGACCCGTACATTATTATTATCTGATTGAGAAGTATCTTCACAGTTGGGCGCGCCCTTTCTGCGCCTGTCAATTGTTAAAAGACACCACCAGCCTACTAGTAGTATAACAATATAAATTGTCGAATAAAAACAGGGAAAAAACGTGTGGAGATATATTAATAATTTTTTTTGTGTCTTCTCTGTTTGGTTGCCTGAAAGTCGATATTTTTACATTGAAATATTCCAGAATTTCAGCTATAAACACGGTGTGAAATTTACAGTTAATGCGATACGAAATAGACGGCTTTTTTAATTATTCAATGGCAGCAGAGCAGCTAATAAGAGATGCGAGTAGACGGGTTTAAATTAATGTCTGGACTGCACTTGGTACAATCAACGAAATGATAATGATGATGATAAGACGGAAAATATCGACTAATCTGATTTAGTTTGAAACGTTTTGTTAACATCATTAACACTGTCTGTTTGTTGGAATTTGGGGAATTTCGAATCGAAATTGACGGATTTTTGTGTGTTGTCCAAATCGCTTCATCATTGATAAGATCTTTGGTTTTTTGAAAAATTATCCAACATGCCCCCAATCTTGATCGGTTTCCGTCTCAAGTTACCCGCCCTTATCGCATCCACCTGAATGGATTTTTGTTTAACATTTGATTAGTTTCTATTAATCGATAAAAATCGCCTTATTAAATCAATTTCTTTTTATATATAGTTGGCGTCACAAAGAATTAAACCGGCAATCATTTCTACACAACAACATGATCGTTAAACAAATCCGAATTGATCGTCGGACAATAAGGGTGCATTTCAACACTTGAGGGTGCCTTTTCGTTGTCGAGGGTTTTGTTTGGTTAAACGGCGGGCGGTCTCGACGACCAGCAAAAATTACAATGTCGACAGATTTTTTGTTGTATTCAACAACTTGGGGTGGAATTTTTGGGGGAGAATTCTACCATACACCTGTATTCTTATTGTGTGGTAATACTGACCGTTCGTCGCAGCTGCAGTGCATTATCGTGTTGACTCTCCAATTGAACAATCCATATTTGGTCTCGAAAGCGCCTATCCAAAAGGGACAGGCCATATCGTGGCGGCGACAACATTTATCTGTACGTGAGAAACCACCTAAACGTGTGTACTTGTCAGCTGAGTAGCCTTTACCGCACCATTTCGTACCAGGCATGCGGAGGAGATCGGAAATGTCCCGTCTCGATCTGGACACAATCATTTTTACAAATAGTCCAGGCGCTGGAGGTATACTTGAGTGTGCGTGGAGGGGGCGGCCCAATTTGTTTTTTTGAAAATATGCTTCATTGACCCTTAATTGATGAAAAAGTATTTGATGCCAAGCGAAATTCGTGTTCAATTTTTGTTTATAACAATAAATAATAAAATTATTTATAAAATTTAATATATTATGAACTAAATCGGTAGAATATTTGCCAAATATTTAACTTATAAGTCAAATATTACTTTAATGGTACAAAATATGAAAAAATCGTAGGGAACAATTTTGTAGAAAATTTAATTTCGGACAAATCATGTTATTAGCGAAAATTCGAAAAAACCCACATTTCTTATGTTATATAGCTTTAAAGGTCCGATTGTCGAGCGCAGCGGCACATTTATACCTTGCGCACAGCGTTCTTCGACTTTGTCACATTTCGCTTGGCATCAAACACTTTCTCATCAATTAAGGGTCAATGCAGCATATTTTCAAAAAAAAAAAATTGCGTCGCCCCCTCCATGCATACTCAAGTACCGCCAGCGTCTGGACTAAATTAATAGGGGCGCGCGGACGGGACTAACAATTTTTCAAATAAAGTAAAATTCTGAATCGACAACTTGTATCTATGTGTGTTTGTTTATTCAACCATCAAATAAATAAATAACAATAAAAGTCACGTAATTTGGGAAATATTCACCGTATTGTATCAACAGATTGGCATTTTAACAATGATTAAAATCGAGAATTTCAATGATTTAAGAATATGTCACGATCTAACGAGGAAAACGTGATTTTTACGATACTTGAATATTAAGTGTGGTCGCACAAGTGCCTCGCCGCTACACAATCCGTCTGCAGATACTTGGAAATGTCATCGGTAGCTTAAGCTGCGTTCACAGTAGTCGACAGGCTCAAAAACGTACATCTTACAGAGTGTTTTCGTTAAGATGCCACGAAGAAAAAGACAGTACGAGTTCTTATCAAAAAAGATCAGGCCCCAAAGCCAGACTCATTTTAGAGAGTGAAATGCGTTTAGAGAGTGAAATGGTTAAGAAAAAAAGTGTCCTGAGTCGGTCAACAAAATCACACCATCTTTTATCTAGAGTTGATAAGACTTTTCGCAAAACCAACCAACCACACCAAGACCGAATTTGGATTGATAAGTGACAAAATTTAGCCCAATTGCGCCTAACCCTCAAAGCGAAAAAGTTACCAATTTAAAAGTATTCTCTAGCGTCACAAACTTCTTGCAAGACCAACCAACCAACCACACTAAGGCTTTTAAATTTGGACTCTTCCGGATTAAACGCGCATGTAAGCGCCAGTGTGCGCCTCGCTTTAGATAAAAATGTAAAATGGCTACCAACCTGTGATCACAATGGCAGTGCGACAACGTGAACGGTGAATAATTATGATAACTATATTTAATCGTCAATCCTGGTATCGAAATTTTACAATGATCATGTCTTCTACAACAACGATCAGTCCTCGACATACGTCCTAATTGTGTATACGTATCGGCATTTGTATCAGAACCACACCATAATGTGCCTGGCATTATTAACACCGATCTCTTGTCACGTGTTTGGCGTGTAGCCGTTTTAAATCTAAATCGAAAAAAGAATGGAAAACAAAAAATAAAACAAAACAAAAAAGTAATATAATAAAAATAAATGGTACACACACATAGATGCCCGTTTGTTTCTCGATGACACTTCAGAATTTTACGCAATTGTGCTGCTAATTGCCGGATAGAGCGCCAGTACGCGCGCTCTATTCGACAAGACGCAGCGTTAATTCTAGTAAGCGTGCAGCTTAATAATCAAAATTTACCTGTGTTCGATTCCATTCGAGGTTTCCAGTTGTTTCTTCAATTTCCTATGTAAATTCTTACAATTTCGCTTCATTATTGTAAAATTAAACCATTTATGTTGGTGATTATGAATTAATTGTGGTTGATTATCAAAATTTTCTATTGTTAGATTCGAGGTAGTTAATAAATAATTTAAATCGTTTTTAAATAGATTTAGGAACTTTTCGATTTGATCGTGCCGATGGACGATTTCGCAATCTTGCAATTCATCATTGTTGTAAATCAATTGGATTAAGGTGTGATTGTCGGTTAATTGGCGGAATTTGATATTGTCTATTGACCTGTGAACAAAAAAACGAAACAATTATTGGAACCAAAAACAGTAGAATATGTAACAGGTAGTCGAAACGACCACAAATAACCAAGTAATAAGTAGAGAGCGGATTCAATAACAAAGCTTAAAACACATATAGAGATGTCGCTGTAGGTGAAACTGTCTGTTTGAGACTAAAACTCCGATCCCTAGTAATAGTAGAAGTCGAACATTTTCAGGATAATTAATCAATGTTCAGCGACTAGATTTCGACGTGATAAAGGCAATTATTCGTATTATTTCAATGTTTCAACAACAGAATTGTTCTTTTTTTTTGGTTTAGGAGGATTGAATGAAGATTTAAAAGAAACGATAATAAACTGGCTCCGTTTCAATCTATCACTTGTAGAAATTTTTCGAATACAATATATGTAAATAGTAGGGTGAGCCAAAATGACCAACCCATCGAATTTATGGCCTCAAAAGGGCCTATATTTCTAAAAAAATTCTCCCATTGGGAAAAATTTTTAGGTCAATTTTAAACGGTGTTGGTGGCCATTTGAAATTTCCCATTTAAATAACATGCAAAAAAATTTTTATCGGGGACATTCATGTAGGGCATTAAATTCTCTAAAAGATGCTCTAGACTTGATTTTTTTAACTCAAAAATTCATATACTTAAGGGCTATGAAAGTTGATGAAAAACAGATATGTTTACTTTAAAGCTATTATGGAAATTTTCATTAAAAATGCTATAACTTTTGAACCGTTTGAGATAAAGATTTTAACTAAGCATATTCTTATAGGGCATTAAATTCTCTACCAAAATACTTTAAAGTTGATTCTTTTAACTCAAAAATCCATATACTTACGGGCTATGAAAGTTGATGAAAAACAGTTTAAGGCTATTATAGAAATTTTCATTAAAAATGCTATAACTTTTGAACCGTTTGAGATAAAGATTTTGTCTAGGCATATTCTTGTAGGGCATTAAATTCTATACAAAATTACTTCAAAGTTGATTCTTTTAACTCAAAACTTCATATACTTACGGGCTATAAAAGTTGAAAAAAACATATCTATTTTCCATCAACTTTCATAGCCCGTAAGTATATGAATTTTTGAGTTGAAAAATCATCTTCAAAACTCCTTTTTAGAGAATTTAATGCTCTACAAGAATATGTCTGGATAAAATTTTTATCTCAAACGGTTCAAAAGTTATAACATTTTCAATTTAATTTCAAATGGCTACCGAGACCTTTTAAAATTGACTTAAAATTTTTTCTCAATAGGAGAATTTTTTTCCAACATATAGGCCCTTTTGAGACCATAAATTCGATAGGTTAGTCATTTTGGCTAACCCTAATAAATAGAAAAAGAAAAAAAAGACATCCTGTAAACTCCTAAAGGTGAAAAGATACGCCCGATTCGGGACATCCTGTATAAATCTGGGTTGGGTTGGTACTTTATACGATCTTCTTGCATCCCAGGTGAGGTCCGGATTAAATAATAATTACATGCTTGTTGTTCTTGTTGTTGTTTTATTATTGTTATTATTATTTTTCTTTATTTTATTATTTGAAGAATATTTAACGAAGTTGAAACAATAGTTGATATGATAATTTTTAAATATTGAATGATCTAAGTAGGTTGTGAAAAATATTTGAAAACAATCGACTATCTATGCGGTGCTAAAATTTTTGAATATTAATAATACAACATTGTTTGTTTCTATTAAAAAACGTGTATGGTATGATCGGGTCTAAAGTTTGAAAAATTACCGAAATTTCTATGAACCGTGAACGTGCTGTATTGGAACCGTGTTGTAGGAAGGCGTGCTACTCGAAACGTTGTCGGAATCTTTACACCAACTTCTAAGGTAAATCGTTTAGTTGATAAACGGTAGATCGTGTTGTGAGACGATCTGTTTTACAAGCAAATTGGAGCCGTGTTCTACGAAGGCGTGCTGTAGATTAACTTGTGAATGAAATCATTGTGGTTTTTAACAATTAATTTGCTAGTTGAATTCATTGAAATTTGCGGCTGGTTTTATTTTTACATACCAATTCATTAATGTTCTAATAATACGCAAATGAATCAATTTAGAAGCGATTTACAATTAATTTAAGCTCGTTCCAGAGCCGATCTTTACACGAACTGAAAATTGTGGAATTCCTTGCTACATAACAACGTCCATTTGTTAATATTTCGATTTAATTAAGCGCCTGTGACTAGACATTTTAATTATTGTTGTTAATCGACAATATTTAGTTAACAGACAAAAATCTGTGAACAGACGGACACAATAGATCCCTTCTTTCTATTTTTCTGCGTGTGTGTGTGTGTGTAAATATACATGTGAAGTGGTTTTATAAAGGGCGGCGGTGGTGGAATCAACCCCCAAGTACTCTTTCAAAAACCCTCTCGATTTCTCTATGTCTCTCTACAACTTGAAGAATTACTAGCATCGGATATGATACAGAAAGTGTACCACCACTAACCACCAATCACGCAACCCTTAAACATCACCAAACTGGCCCTTTGTAACAGCGATCTGGCAAAAAATCGTTATTTTTTTGTGTGTTAGAAATCAATTAACAATAACATGAATTTACCATTGACAAAACAACGATTTAAGCCTAATGCATCGAGGATTAAGGGATGGGGGAAAAACTGCTTGATTTCCGCATCTTTTACGTCCTGACACCAATAAACGTATACTGTTGTCATAATTGTTGTCGTATTTATTCTTCCCACATTTCTTTATTTATATTCCACCCCAAAGCACAACCCTGTTGTTGTTGTGTGATTTTGATAATTTACTACCTGTTTTTTCCGGCGTTCATCTTAATCTAAATTCAGAAATATTTAAACACACACATGTGTTTGTTTATTGTATTCTCTATCGAGGCGTCGGTGGTGTTATTTTCGAAAAGCCTCCGCACCCATACAGGTCGGGGCAGTTCATCAAATCTCGAAATTTCGAACAATCGATAACGAACCGCGACTAATTATTTTTTTTTTGGGGAATTCTCAACAACAATACCACGAATTTATCATTCATCTGCCGCATTCTTGGTATTGTTAGAATTTTTCCCGATATCTTGATGTATACACGGATGGCCGCATCGGGGGTTGTTTAGTTATACTACTACCCTTAATTGTAGAATCTTCCGAAATTCGACCCTCGACACAATTTCTATGTAGTTTTAGCAATTTTAATAGATTTCAATTGTAAATCAGGGGTGGTGGGTGAGAGGGTGACAAGCATCACAGATCAAAAACTAAGTGACTCATTGCAATTTTTTTGATTCGATTATGCTATCCGATGGTATATGTTAAATCAACCTTTAATAGGGGTTGTGCAACAAATCCAACAATATAAACAACAGAAACTTACCCTTTTGCTACGGTCGTTTCTTTGCCGGTGATGCCTTCGTAGTAGATGCGCGTCTCCACTTCACCATCTGGCAGATAATTAACAATCGCGAAATCTCTGATCTCATCACATTGGTGATTTGTTAGGAATATCACAAGAATTACGACCACCTTCAAGTGGTTGGTTATGTCGAACAGATTGAGATTGAGAAACATTGACCACCCCGAAAAACAAACACGACACTTCTTTAATGATGTTGCAATCGTTCCACCACCGACATGATCCTTTTGCAAATCATAAAACGATTATAAATTGGGCGCCCCTCCATCGATTTACCGCCTAATATTAGAAGTTCGCGAAATTTATCTAAATCCGTTGATAAAGATGACGTGATTAAATCGCCTGATCAATGAAACATTTAATAATTCTTTTTGATTCGGTATCAATTAAAATTGTTTAAATCGAATAACGGGTGGCCCACTTGTAGCGAACACGCGACGTCTTGATCTTGGCCCGTTTGCGTTGATACTGAACTGTGTGTGTGCAATTGAGTTGCTTAGTTTTCTAGCCGAAACAACAAGAATGAAAAGGCGTTTTCAAACTATATATCGTACTATACACGATATTGGTGAGAGCTGGTGAGAGCGCCAACACCAAATAGCAGCCTATTGGGCATTGTCCTTTTCACTGTTGTACGCTCCTTTTCATTACGGTTACAGGCTGAAGAGACTCTATATGAATGGTTTATATGGATAAACACAGGGATATTGTGCCTTCTTTTTTCCATCTCTCGTTCGCCTCGACTTTATTTAGGTCTCTTGTGAAATGTTAATAGTTGTAAATTTTATCGTTTCGCATATTTCCAAGAATTGAAAATGAAATCAATAAAAATGATAGTTAATCATTGAAAAAACGATAAATTCCGGTCAAGTCCGTGAGTAATTAAAGTGTCATTTGTAAGTGTACTCCTCAATCATGTTAACTATGTAGGGCATCAAGCCGTACGACATTTAATAATTTTTTATTTACAGTCCCGCATAATTATCATGAATTATGTTTAAATGGAAAGTAACAAAAGGCAAATAATTAGTCACGGTTATGACCTCTGCGAATCGACAACTTACAACGCTTTCAGTTATTATTAGCAATTATTATTTCAGTTGAATACAGATTTGTGTATTTTTTTATTTTACTTAATTAAACAGATGAAAATTCCTTGAGTCACGAATAATTTACTCTTTCTACATATAAAGATTATAAATGAGCGTGAATTGTGTTAGTCACGGACGTGACCTTTTGCAATCTTTTTTTTTGATAACAGGTTGTTTTATAAACAAAGATTTAATTATAAGTTTAGGTTTCTACACGCTTCAGAATTAAGGCATATGCAGCTGTACAACCTGAAAAATTCTTTATTGCTGAAAGATAAAAAATTGCAGTTATTTAATGTTTATACATTGCTGAAATCTTGAATCTACTAATTGTTAACTGCTGAATGCTGAAATTTATGACTTTTTCAGTTATTATTAGTGTCACTTTTCTATTCGCAGATTTGTAGAATTTGTTTCAGTTGAATGCAAAATTTTCCAGCTTTTTGGTTTGTTAGGCCGCTGAAAATTTCTTTCTATCTAAATTTTCATGAACTGTATTAATCACGGATGTGTCCTGTTGGAATCCAGCTCTGCCAGACTCGATAGATTTTCAGTCGTCTTTTCAGTAAACCGCATCTGAAACTGCATTTCACGCTATTACGAAGTGAAATCTTGAAAATGTTGTCAAACAGAATTACTCAAAATCGGCTTTTCAGTTGCAAGATGCAGTAAAACCTCTCTAATACGGACACTCACGGGATTTGGAAAAGGTGTTCGGAGTAGGGGATGTCCGTATTAGGGAGGTTCCGGAATTTGAAAATTCCACCTATGCTGGCAAAAGTGTTCGCAGAGAAGGTGTCCGTATTAGAGAAGTGTCTGTAAATAGACGTTTCACTGTATTATGTTTTTTTTTGGTTAATCTAGCAGCTGAAAATACTGAAAGCTTCAGGGATTCTAAGAATAATAGAAATTATAACATTTTCGTCGACAGGAGTGTATTGAAATTGAAAATTGAGTTTCAGGCCAACTGAAAACTACATCTGAAAAATATCAGATTTTGAGTAAAACTGAATGATTCATTTTTTTACCGTCTCTTTCTTGAGACTGAAAAAGTGTAAACTGGAATTGTAAAGCTGAAAACTAAATGAAATAAAATCACAAAAATTCTCAAAATTCCAAATTAAGAAAATTTCATGGGATTTAAAGAGCTTTTGTGTCTATTTTTATTACTTTGTCGATTCCTGAAAAGTCGTATAAATAACCGTAAAATCAGATGCTGCGTTGAAAGTGGAAATTTTCAGTTTTCACATTGAACACTTGAAATATGCACGAGCTGAAAATACTGCAATTCTACTGGAAATAATCGTGTGTTGCAAAATTTTGACAAAATTGAAAGAAATATCAAACCGTGAGGGTCCTGAAAATCTAAATTTAAATCAATTTTTCAGTAGTATGAACGCTTGAGTCTGAATTTGATTTGTCTGTAGGAAATCCTATAACTGAAAAGCCTCATTTTCAGTCTTCTAGAAATTTTTGGAGATTGATCAAAATTTATAAATATTATTAGACTTTGCATGCCGCTCATTTCCTGAAAAATTCCAGCAGACATAATTTCAGTTTATCTCTAGTCACAAAAACTGAGAGCAAACTGAAAGCAATTAAATGATGCGCTGAAAATGCAGACATCGAAGAATTTTCAGGGTTCTCTGTGAATTGCTGAAAATAGTTGTACCTACAAATCATATTGTTGAGTATCACTGGTATATTAATTGAAAATCTACCTCTGAAAGCTGAAATTTAAACGCTACATCAGAAAAATCAGGTTGAAATTCACAAATTTACAGTGTAGATACTGAAAATCTGAATATCCTGAAAATTCCGATTTTGAAGAATTTGTCGAAACGTCATCGATTTCCCAATTGTTTAGAACTGAACATAAATTAAAAGTCCTGCAAATTCACAATTAAACGAATTGTTCAGGACTTTCAGTTACTCCAGAATCAAAACAAAGAAGCTTTGTAAACTGAAAAATTCTCTATTGCTGAAAAGCGAAAACGTTCTTTTATTAGAACCTGAAATGGCAGATAAATTTTACTGAATTTCTGAGAAATTCCACAAAAACTGAAATTGTTCCAATTGCCAATTTTCTGAAATAAAACAAATGCCGATTGTAAATCAGAAAAGAAGACGCAAAAGCTGTAACATAAATGCATCAAATTGTTGAATAATTGTGTTATTTTCAACAAAAAAAAATCAAATAAACACCGCTTTTTTTTCAAACAATAAACAATTAATTATAAACAATTTCATAGACGTAAGCCAAACAAATTACAAAAATAGTTTTCAAGACTATGTGTAAAACATGATAATTCTTCTCTACTCGTTTTAAAAAATGTACATAAACAATTATCGTTTATAATTTGATTATAAATGCAACAACATCAATAACAATAAATAATAAACAAATAAACGGTTTAATGTTGATGCATTTTTACATCCAACAGTAATTAACACAGACCGCTTCTTAATTGTTGTTTTTGGAACAAGAGACGGCGGAAAAAATTCTGTTTTTAAACCAACTTAAATTAACTTGATCAGTATCCTTGATATTTTTAATAAAAGCAAACATAATTCCGTGGAATTATGATTTGTTTATAATAATCGGAAAAATTTATAATGTAAACCATACGAGATGGGGGAGAACAAGGAGTGATTGATGAAAGGGCCAGAAAAGGTGGTAACGGATTCTCTCAACTAAGCAGCAACAAAATTTATTATTTAAAGCGCACAAATTTTTTTGGACGTTTTCGTCGTTTCCTAGAAAGATGCACACAGACTTGATGAATTCTCCTAACCAAATGGGCCATACTCTGGTGAACACATTTTAAGCGGCAGGAGAAAAACGAATCTTGAAATTATTCCAAGTCCTCCAAAACATAGACGCGAATTGTAAAAACAATCAAACAATTAAAATAACCAAGTGGCCTGTAATTAAATACCACTGCCGGCGTGATTCGGTGTATAGCAGCCGGGCGATTTTCGTAAAGTCGTAATAAAGTCGACCGTTTTGAAGCCGATCAAGTCAACTCTCCGGCTGTAAACAATAAACTCACCACTTGAATAGCGGACAATTCTAAACGGCTGAAAGATACCAAATCTACAAAAACACCCGCCTTCTCGATTCTGGGTAAACATGTGAATATAAAGGAAGAATTATGTAATAGTCGTCTAAATATTCAGATGATAAACTGAAACGTTAGACGACTGAAAATTGTCTCATTAACAATTTAAACGAAAACCCAAACAATACACTCTCTGGAGAATATCAAACAGTTTTTTTGGGTGTCTATTTTTAATTTTTTATATAATAACAAATTATCGAAATCATAATAAATTAGCTGAAATGACGTCAAAATTTACACAAAATTTGCTAACGATTTTTTTGTTTATTCGCAAAAATATTTCTGTCGAAATTGCTACCCTTTAGAAGGGCGGAGCTTTCGCACGGTGCATCCCTTCTTACATCATCGGTTCCAACCCTCGTTTACACCACCCTGCAAGATTTTCAACCAGGATCACAGCAAATATAAACAAGTATATCGGGGGTATCGTGTTTTGTAGTTTTGTGTATATTTTGTAAAGGGGGTGGTGACTTGCAACAAGTGGTCGGTTCGATGCTCATATGTGGAATCCGACACGTATATCTAGTTTTGTTTTGTTGGAAATGTTCAAATGTTTATTGCCGAGATTCTATACAGTGGAGGTTCTGTAATGCGATTGAGGCGATATAAATTCAGGTCGACTGAAAGGGTGAAATTGAAAGTCGTAGTTATAATTAAAGCTGTTCCGTGTGGCCGTCTCTGTAAGGCGATCTGAAAGTTTTAGATTGATTGGAGAATTTTCAGCATTCAGAGATTTGATATCGATAGATCGAGAATTTCTTCTACTTAATTCCAAAATTTCAGAATATTTGCATTTTTGTATTTTTTTTTCAGTTTTCTGTTATAATCTCGTTGATTTATCAATAATTTAAACAAAAAAATGAGCTTGATTCTTTCAGCAATCTACCTACTGGAAAATCTATAGATTTTCAGGTAACCGGAAACACTCAAATACGCAATCATTGAGTCACAATAAAGAATGAAAATCTCGAATCTTTTGCTACGATTTCTTCAGAATATGAATTTTCAGAACTAATTTTTCAGATTAGTCAGTTTTGACAGCTTTATCAAGAACGATTCGACTTTTCAGTGGTAAACAAACTTTCAGTTTAGAATTTTACAGTGGTCTCAAGTTTTTCGCGGTTCAAGTTTTCAGCTTTCAATTCGAATTATTCAAAACTATTTTTTTTTTGTTGTAATAAAGAGCTTTTTTTCATTCTTATAGAAATCATCTAACAAAGATTTTTCAGCAATCCTCAAAGAGTTAAGAAATGAAACATTCACAGAAATCGAAATTTTCAGGACGTTTTTCAGATTTTTGTCTACGAAGTCGTATAAATAACCAAAAATCAGACGCTGCCTTGAAAGTGGAAATTTTCAGTTTTCAAACTGAACAATTGAAATATGTGCTGAAAGTACTGCAATTCTACTGGAAATAATCGTGTCTTGCAAAATTTTGACAAAATTGAAAGAAATATAAAACCGTGAACGTTCTGAAAATTTAAATTTTAATCTATTTTTCAGTAATATGAACGCTTGAGTCTGAATTTGATTTGTCTGTAGGAAATCCTAAAACTGAAACGCCTCGTTTTCAGTCGTCTAGATATTTTGCCGAGATTGATGATAATTTATAAATATTATTAGACTTTGCACGCCGCTCATTTCCTGAAAAATTCCATCAGACGAGGACGATTAGACTTTTCAGTGGTAAACAAACTTTCAGTTTAGAATTTTACAGTGGTCTCAAGTTTTCAGCTTTCAATTGGAATTATTCAAAACTATTTTTTTTGTTGTAATAAAGAGCTTTTTTCCATTTATCATCTAACAGAGATTTTTCAGCAATTCTCAAAGAATTAAGAAATGAAACATTCATAGAAATCGAAATTTTCAGGACATTTTTCAGATTTTTGTCTACAAGGAATTGTTTGAAACTCACTCTTTCAGTTTAAGAAAAGTCGGAAAATATGCTTTGTTCCTCAAAAAAAAAATTGTTTCTTTTACTCTATTGAGGCAACTGAAAAATACAGTTTTCAGTTTTTCTGACAATTTGCCTGAAATTCAAATGTTCCGCCGTTTGAATTGTCATAATATTTCTATTTTCAAAACCTCAACTGAAACTTTCACTATTTTCAGTGACGCAAAAACATAATATTTTACCAGAAACTGAATTTTCAAATTTTCAATTTTTTCAAAAGTTAAAAATTCGACGAAACACTATATAGTTTGATATAATCGTCCTTATTGTATCTGTTGGCCTTGATGTAGGGCATCAAGTTTTTGTAGATAACACAATTCAAAAAGTGCTGTCTTGCATCAGAATACTTCAAAGTTTATAAGCGCATTTAAATAATGGAGTCTCTACTGCAATTGCTTAAGTTAATGCTTGATGCCCTACCAAATTAACACTGGAATCGAATAAAAGTCGCGTTCACTATTCAATTGTTCACAGAGTTCTACAACTTACTTCGACTGGCGGAAGCTGTGCTGGACTTAAAAAAAAAAGGAGTGAATTTTTTCAGCATTTCAGGATGTATTCATTACTAATAAAAGCGGGTTTTCATCGTCTTTTTCGTCGAATTAAGACTAGTCTTGACTTTGATTTGCAAAAATCGTGTTTGGTGACTCATTTATTCTATTTAAAATTTAATAATAAATCTCTCAGAATTGGGTGGGGAGAGGCATCTTCAGGTTGAATAACATGAAATAAATTCTAAATATTAACACGTTGAACTCATGGTGAACGAGGTAAATTTTAAAACAATTTGCTTGCAATGCCTATAAGCAAGCATTCAACGTGTTAATATTGGTCTCCATAGAGAAGTTATACTGTATTTATAAACTTTTATCATAATATGACATGTAGGCAACACGTTATACTTTAATTAGTTGAATGTTTTGTTGAAGATGTCGCTACCATAGCTACGCGATTGTTTGCTATTGACAGTTAAATGACAAATTTGACATTTGTGTTTTTGGCTATTAATTACATTAATAAAAAATCTATAAAAAATCGTGATTTCACCAATTATATTAAAATAAAACAATAATAAATGATAAGATTAGGTAATATTTATTTAACAGAATACAATAATTTTGTATAAATACAATTGATAAATATAAAATATCAAAACTTGTAGGTTATAATAGGCATGGATAACAAACAATTATAATGTGTGCAGCAGCAAATTTAACCGCTTTTACATATTGGCCAGCCGTTGAGCCGCACGTACCCGAAACAACTGTACAAACCTACCATCCACCCACCAATTTCCTACCGGACGGTACCAAGAGCAAATTCTTCCGTCAGTCTATGTTATTCTTCAATAATATAGCAAAACAGGAATTTTTCGCTACAACAGCGGCCGCCGCCGCCACACCAACAGCCATCACCATACAACAACAAGAGAAATCATCCTCATCAACATCATCATCACCAACAACAACAGCCACAACAATCACCGAATTAGATTCGAAACATTTCTTAGCACCATTGAATAGTGTACAATTCGAACATAATCCACAACATGTAACAACCACCACGGCCACAACGACAACGACTATACCGAAGAAGGAGCATCATGTTAAAATTAAACGAGACAATTCAGAGAAAGCACGTCCATACTTCTGTGAGGAATGTGGCAAGAGTTTTCTATTGAAACATCATCTAACAACACATGCACGTACACATACTGGGATACGGCCGCATATTTGTACACATTGTGGCAAGAGTTTTACACATAAACATTGTTTAAATACGCATCTATTGTTGCATTCAAGTGAACGGCCTTATCAATGTCCTGAATGTAAGAAGAGTTTCACATTGAAACACCATTTGATAACGCACAGCAAAGTATTTGCAAAGCTAACGAATTTAGTGATAATTTTATTGAAATATTGTGTTCTGTTTTAGGTACACAGTCGAGAGAAACCGTTCGTTTGTACGGAATGTGGCCAAGCTTTCCCCGTTAAACGCCATTTAACCACACACAGTAAATTTCATGCGGGCGAACGGCCGTTCGTTTGTGAGGATTGTGGCGAGTCGTTTGCACAAAAGGATCATCTCGTAAATTACCCATTTTCCAAAAATCTAGTCTAGTCAACAAGAGCCATTTTGGTGAAGGGCTGTAGAAACTTTTTGCAAAATTTGAAGGTGCGCCTGCAAAAATTACAAAAGTATAAACAATTTAGTGGAAAAAAAATGGGGGCTTTGGTTTTTTGCAAAATATCTGGGAAACTATTGAAGATATTCAAAATTTGAAAAAAAGATCATTAAAGAGGAGGAAATTTCTAAAATAAGTCATACTTTCCCGGAACTCTATTAGCAATATTTATAATCTTTCATTTTGAGGCGATAATAGCTCTAAAAGCGGATGGCGAGCGTTCTGATCGCGCTGACCGACACGGACTCTTGAACAATAAAAATAATTTTAACCCATTAAATATCAATATTAAGAAATAAAAAAATCGCATACCTTCTAGACACTTGAGTAAACGAAAATCCATGTAAAAAAATTTTCCCGTAATTATTTTATTAGATATGCTTTAGTTAATTAATTAATTTTTACAACTTCAAAATTTACATAAGAACCCAAATTTTTTCACTTCTTGGAGCTATTCTTGAAAGGCTTTAGAAAAGATCCCCGTTGAAAAAATTAAAAAAATTTGATTTTCCACTTTGTTATTAACAATCTAAGAGGTTAAAATTGTTAATCAACAAATACGGTTTTTTGCCTCAAAATTAAAATTATAAATCTTGGTGGTAGAGTTCTAGAAGGTATCTCATATTTTAGAAAATTTCCTCCTCTTTAAGGATCTTTTTCCAAATTTCGAATATCTTTAACAGTTTCCGAGATATTTTCAAAAAACCGAACTCCCATTTTTTTTTATTAAGTTGTTAATAACTTTTGCAATTTTTCCCCGGTGCACCTTCAAATTTTTCCAAAGTTTGTTTTCCAGGACACCGAAAATTATGATCTAGGGCTCATTCAATTCGAAATGACTTATAGAAACTTTTTGAAAAATTTGAAGGTGCACCGGCAAAAATTGCAAAAGTTATAAACAATTTAGTAAAAAAAGAGGGGGTTTGGTTTTTTGCAAATATCTCGGAAACTGTTAGAGAGATTCGAAATTTGAAAAAAGATCCTTAAAGGAGAGGAAATTTCCTAAAAAAGGCTACCTTCCAGAATTCTACCATCAATATTTATAATTTTAATTTTGAGGGCAAAATAGCGCTAAAAGCGGGTGGCGAGCATTCCGCGAGCGCTAACCCACACGGACTCTTGAACAATAAAAATAATTTTAACCCATTAAATATCAATATTAAGAAATAAAAAAATTCACATACCTTCTAGACACTTGAATAAACGAAAATCCAAGGGAAAACAATTTTTCCCGTAATTATTTTATTAGATATGCTTTTGTTAATTAACTAATTTTTACAAGTTTAAAATTTACATAAAAACCCTGATAATTGTTAAACTAAAAACCTCAAATTTTTTTCACTTCTTGGAGCTATTCTTGAAAGGCTTTAGAAAAGATCCCCGTTGGAAAAATTAAAAAATGTTGATTTTCCACTTTGTTATTAACAATCTAAGAGGTTAAAATTGTTAATTAACAAATGCGTTTTTTGGCTCAAAATTAAAATTATAAATATTGGTGGTAGAGTTCCGGGAGGTGGGACTTTTTTAGGAAATTTCCTCCTCTTTAAGGATCTTTTTGCAAATTTCGAATATCTTTAATAGTTTTCGAGATATTTGCAAAAAAAACCAAACCCTCTTTTTTTACTAAATTGCTCATAATTTTTGCCGGTGCACCTTCAAATTTTCCAAAAGTTTCTCTTCCAGGGCACCGAAAATTATGATCCAGGACTCATTCAATTCGGATTGTTCTCTAGAAACTTTTTGAAAAATTTGAAGGTGCGCTGGCAAAAATTGCAGAAGTTATAAACAATTTAGTAAAATGAAAAAATGGGGGTTTGGTTTTTTGCAAATATCTCGGAAACTATCAAAGATATTCGAAATTTGAAAAAGGATCCTTAAAGAGGAGGAAATTTCCTAAAAAAGTCTTACCTTCCGGAACTCTACCACCAATATTTATAATTTTAATTTTGAGGCGAAAATAGCGCTAAAAGCGGGTGGCGAGCATTCCGCGCGCGCTAACCCACGGACTCTTGAACAATAAAAATAATTTTAACCCATTAAATATCAATATTAAGAAATAAAAAATTCACATACCTTCTAGACACTTGAATAAACGAAAATCCATGGAAAAAACATTTTTCCCGTAATTATTTTATTAGATATGCTTTTGTTAATTAACTAATTTTTACAAGTTTAAAATTTACATAAAAACCCTGATAATTGTTAAACTAAAAACCTCAAATTTTTTTCACTTCTTGGAGCTATTCTTGAAAGGCCTTAGAAAAGATCCCCGTTGGAAAAATTGAAAAATTTTGATTTTCCATTTTGTTATTGATAATCTAAGAGGTTAAAATTGTTAATTAACAAATGCGTTTTGAAGCAATTCTTTGCCTCAAAATTAAAATTATCAATATTGGTGATCGAGCTCCGGAAGGCGGGACTTGTTTAGGAAATTTCCTCCTCTTTAAGGATCTTTTTGCAAATTTCGAATATCTTCAATAGTTTCCGAAATATTTGCAAAAAACCAGATCCCCCTTTTTTTGCTAAATTGTTTATAACTTTTGCAATTTTTATCGGCGCACCTTCAAATTTTTCAAAACGTTTCTAGAGTCCTGGATCATAATTTTCGGTGTCCTTGAAGAGAAACTCACCAAAGTAGCTCTTGTTGACTGGACTGTTAAATCGCCCAATTTTTGATTGTGTTTTTAATTTTTGTGTTCGCAGGTGATGCATTCACGTTTCCATGGCTCGTTGAATTCGTTCGTTTGTCCTGATTGTGGTGCAAGTTTTACACGTAAATTCGAATTGGTAAATCATGGACGTTTACATGGTAAACAACCACATTCCTGTTTAATATGCAATAAAGAATTCTTCCAAAAACGTACATTAGTGGCACATATGCGTTGTCATACAGGTGATTATCCATATTCATGTTCAAGTTGTGGTGAATCATTCCAGGCCAAACATGATTTAACACAACATATCAAACAACGTCATACAACAACAGCAACAACATCATCCCAACAACAACAACAACAACAAGTTCAAGTTAAACAAGTCTGTCATGATTGTGGTTGTTTATTTAATACACCAGAAGCATTAGCATTACATGTTAAATTACATACTGGTGATACATCATTAGTTAATGATTTATGTGTATTAACATCGGGTCTACAAAATACCAACTTTCCAACACCAACAACACACCATAATAATAATAATAATCATAATAATAATAATAATCATCATCATCATCATCATATTAAACAAAAAAGTTATATATGTCAACATTGTTCGAAAGGTTATAGTGCTAAGCACGGCTTACAACAGCATAATAAAAGACATCCGGAGGGTACGTGTGCCTTAAGGTCACATATATGTGGTACATGCAATAAGGGTTTCTTTCAAAAGAACCATTTATTATTACATCAACGTCAACATATGGATCCTAGTGAACGGATTAATAAAAATGTTGATTATCAACGACAGAATGAGATTAAACGGGATGATTGTATGGAAAAATGAAATTAAATTTAATTTAATTTAAAAAAATAATAATAATAATCTCTTGGGGAAATAGTGCAAAAGCGTCATTAAACAAAATACATACACACAAACACATACACAAAATTAACACGAATCTCATATTAGTCTTCTCTCGATTTATATATATTTAAAATAGGAAAATATTGGAAAGATTATTTGAAAAAAAAATAATAATATAGGAAATTGTCTTGTGATGATGGCGCATATTGTCTTGATACTGTCTGTTGTAATTTGTTTATACGTAATGGAAACTCTCAATTGTCTTAGATCAAATACCATCTCTGTATAAAACAGTCTTAAACCTAGATGGTGCACCATCACTGTATTGATAGAAAAAGACTTATCCAGGGGGCATGTACTTTCCCGTGTGGTTTTTGTTATGATTGATATACATTTGTGGCAATTTGAATAGGCTCAGTGTATTCTTGAGGGCTGTTGCAATTGTTTTTTTTTCTTAAATCTATCATTTATCAAGCAATCAGAAATTACTTGTGTTTTTCTATTAGTTTTCTTCCATATACAGTTGTGGCAATTGACGTACGCCTAGTTTATATTTGAGTAAAATCGGAAAATACGCATCCTTTATTAGTTTTTTCAACTATACAGTGTTGGCAAATGATATAGGTAGATTTGATCGTTTGCCTATTTTCAAAATAGCTAGTGAACGTAATCTTCAAAAAGATTAAAATGTGCATACAGTCACGGCACATTAAAGAGACATCTTTTTTTAACTTCTAAATAACATGCCTTCACTGTATATAAAGGATTTGATTCTATCCATAACGCGTATACAGTTGAGCCAGTCTGTGTAGGTATATTGTAAAATAGACATATTACGGACAGAAAAGTCATATTAAAGAATGTTTACGGTTCGAAAATTGGCTAATTACTGTTTCTGAGCGGTATTGCGATTGTTTTTGTCCCTTAAATCTATAATTTATTAAATAAGCGAGGAAAAATACATGTGTTTTTCTCTCTTAATTTTCTTTCATATACAGTTGCGGCAATTTAAGTACGCCTTGTTTTTACGAATTTGGTGTTTATAAAGTTTAAAGGGGTGATCGCGATAGTATTTCGCCCTTAAGTTTGCCGTAAAATCGGAAAATACGCATCCTTTATTAGTTTTTTTAACTATACAGTGTTGGCAAATTATCTAGGTAGATTTTATCGCTCACCTATTCTCAAACTAGCTAGTGAACGTTATCTTCAAAGAGATTAATATGTGCATACAGTCGCGGCAAATTAACGAGATATTTTTTTAACTCCTAAATAACATACCTTCACTGTATATGCGGGACGCGTATACAGTTGAGCCAGTCTGTGTAGGTATATTGTAAAATAAAAATATTACGAACAAAAGAGGTCATTAAAGGATTTTTACGGTTCGAAAATTATAGTACAGTAAACCAAATTTCGTATCGATTTTATGGCCTGGTTACTTTACGTGTCCTAGAGTTGCCTTACTGGATAAGGGCTTCTTCTTGTAATGTTGGCAAATGATATAGACAAGAAAGATGTGTACGTCCATTTTCAATCTATACTGTTAATATACAGTGTTGGCGATTTAAAGAGTCATGTTTTAAGACAGAACTAGTACAATGTTTTTTTGTGCACAGGAACTCTTCCATAGGACATATGTTCGTCGATTTGGTTCTATTTATAACTCTATACAGTTGGGCCAATTTAAATAAAGTTGGGTAAGGGCGAGCGCGATTGTTCTTTCGTCCCTTAAATCTGTCAATTGTCAAAAAATCGGGAAAATACACGTCTACTATTAGTTTCTGTCCATATACAGTGGTGGTAAACTATATAGGCATATTATCATTTTATCGTTTATAGAGAGAGACAGGTATACTACCTGAACCGAAGGCCAAGCCTGTATATTGAGAACGATTCGAGTTTCCATCGCGTGTGGTGTATTTGTAAATTTAGCAAAGAAAACAAAAGAATTAAGGACAGATTTCTGATTAAACAGAGAAAAAAACAAACAAACCTAGATAAAAGACGATTCCGTGTTTTAATTGTAATTTGCTGTGTTTTCGAGAAAAAAAAAACTAAACAGGAAGAGAAAAATCGAAAAAAAAAACGCTTTAATTTATTTAGTGTTATTTATTTAGTGTATTGTGTAGTTTTTCAAAACAATGGCGTTATTAATTTTTCCATAATCATCATCATTTGTTTTTGCAATTTTCCTTGCAAAAATTCTGTAGAATAAATCAACACTAGAAATATTATTATATACAGAAGAAAAAAAGCAAAAATTTGTAGTGTAGATCTCTGTAATTTAATGGTATTTTATACGCCATTGTTGTAGTTGCAGAAGAGTATAAGAAAAAAAATCACAAAAAAATTATATGAATTAATAATTAAATTCGTGGTAATAATAAAATAATTAAAACTAATAATAAGCTAAACAAAAATATCTGTAGCCATTTAGGGATGTATTAACTTATTGTTTACAATATAAACTTATGTTTAGGATTTAGATAATCAACTTTATAAGGTATGACTGTTGATATTAAACAAAAAAGAAACAATACAAAATATACACACATATACATACACAGGATTTACAAGAAAAAATTTCTTTTATTGTTGTATTATCATTATTATTATTTAGATATCAATGATCAACGAAATTGTGTATTTTATTATTATTATTATTATTAATATTATTATTAATTTTAATGAATATTGTTGAATATTTGCAGCAGATAGAGTGCAGGACAGTATTTTTATCGGTTTTATTTTTATTTTTTTTCTGTGGAGCCTATGAATTTTAATTTTTAGTTATTAATTTAATTTTTTTTTGTTTTTTAATTATTGCTATTATTCTAATTATAGTTGCAATTTTTAGATTTTATTAAGAATTCAACAAGAATTTATTTTAATGATTAACTCGAGGTGAGACAAAACATGTAATAATAATAATGTGAAACTTGTAGTGCAAAGATAATGTGGCTGAGAAAAAAAAAACAAACAGAAGAAATTAGTAATCAGTTTTTTTTGTTTTGTTTATTGATTGATTCGATTTTGGCGGATGCGCCGCTACAACAGCATCATCAATAACAGTATATAATAATTAACTACAGAATTTCTTTGTATAATTATTATTTTTAACGTTCCTTTTATCAATTAAACCATATTTCTATTTAAGTTTATTTTGTTACAACCTTTTTCATAATTATCTATAGATAAATTAGTTATTACAATTGATTATTTTTGATCGGTTTACAGGTAATGTTGTTTACGTCTAGAATTACTGATAATGTTTTTTATACACGTCCAGTTTGGACTAAAAATTGCTATTGAAAGTGGTAATTATATCGAGATAATCGTAGGTGTCTGATCAGGCTCGATTTTCTTTTTTTTAAATTTTGTATAGGGTTGGCAAGAGAAACAGGTGATCTGTCTATCTTTCTCTCTCTGTTCTCTATTTGTGTAGATCTACATCTCTTCTGTTTCTTTCTTTACTGCTCTTTCTATCTCTATCTCTACAGTCCTCTCTATTTGGCGCTGTGCCTCTAACTGTAAATGTCTCTGTCTTCCTCTACCTATAACGTTCACCCTCTGTCTCTATTTCTAACACTCCCTTTATCTCTAACGCTCTCCATCTAGCTCGAACGTCTTCCATCTATCTATCTCTAACTTGAACGCCTTCCCTCTATCTATCTCTAACGCTCTCCCTCTTGTCTCTTTTTTCTAACGCTCTACCTCTATCTGAAACGTTATATCTCTCTTTCTAACGTTCCATCTCTATTTCTAACGCTCTCCCTCTATTGATAACGCTCGGCCTCTATTTCTAATGCTCTGCCTCTATTTTTATTTGTAACGCTCTATCTCCATCTGTAACATTCCATCTCTCTTTCTAACGTTCCATCTCTAGTTCTAACGTTCTCCCTTTATTTTTAATGCTCTACCTCTATTTTAACTCTCTGCCTCTATTTCTAACGCTCTCCCTCTATTTCTAACACTATACCTCTATTTCTAACGCTCTCCCTCTATTTCTAACGCTCTCCCTCTATTTCTAACGCTCTCCCTCTATTTCTAACGCTCTCCCTCTATTTCTAACGCTCTCCCTCTATTTCTAACGCTCTCCCTCTATTTCTAACGCTCTCCCTCTATTTCTAACGCTCTATCTCTATTTCTAACGCTCTCCCTATATTTCTATTTCTAACGCTCTATCTCTGTCTGTAACATTCCATCTCTCTTTCTAACGTTCCATCTCTATTTCTAACGCTCTCCCTCTATTTCTATTTGTAACGCTCTCCCTCTATCTCTCTTTCTAACGCTCTATCTCTATCTATAACAATCCATCTCAATTTCTAACGCTCTCCCTCTATTTCTAACGCTCTCCCTCTATTTCTAACGCTCTCCCTCTATTTCTAACGCTCTCCCTCTATTTCTAACGCTCTCCCTCTATTTCTAACGCTCTCCCTCTATTTCTATTTCTATACTCTATTTCTAACGTCCATCTCTATTCTAACGCTTCCCTCTATTTCTAACGCTCTCCCTCTATTTCTAACGCTCTCCCTCTATTTCTAACGTTCTCCCTCTATTTCTAACGCTCTCCCTCTATTTCTATTTCTAACGCTCTATCTCTGTCTGTAACATTCCATCTCTCTTTCTAACGTTCCATCTCTAGTTCTAACGTTCTCCCTCTATTTATAATGCTCTACCTCTATTTCTAATGCTCTTCCTCTATTTCTATTTCTAACGCGCTCCCTCTATTTCCATTTCTAATGCTTTATCTGTAACGCTCTCTATTTCCCCTCTCTCTCTCCCCCGCTGTCTTGTCCTTACCATTACTACACCTCGCCTATCGCCAGTGCTCTCTTTCTGTCCCTATCTCCATCTCGTTCTATTTCTAGGTTATTCTGTGTATCTCTAAAAACAGTATAAGTTAAGTGCAAACATAAAATAACTTCTTATAATGCCATGAACTATAGCGCTGCAGCTCTCTATTTCTCTTTTTTAGCTCCTTCTCTCTCTCTATCTCTCTCTCTCTCTCGTTCACTATTTCTCGCTTTGCCAGTTCACTTTGTCTCTTTCTATCAGTAGCTCCCTTTATCTTTCTGTAATTCTCTATCCCTACCTACCTATCTGCCTCTAAATTCATTCCCAGCGTTCTCCTTATCTATCTCTAGTACCATTTGTTTTTCTTCTTTTCACTATTTGTAGATCAGCCCATCTCATTTTAACTAATGTACAGGAACAGCAACAAAAGGGACAGAGAAAATTAGCACGTCATGTGACTTACGTGTCTATATGTATAGTCGATAATTGAAAAATAAAAGTTACATCTGCTATCTTATTTCAAACTCGAGCATTATGGGTTTTTATACAAGTGCAACAAAGATCATCCAGTGCTATCCTAACATACATCTAAAACAAATGTAAACCAGCTATATTTATCCTGAATCGATTTCCAAATTGTTTACATTTTACAAATTTCGATTACAACAGTTTTTGTTTATTTTAAACGATAAACCTTTAATACGTATCTATCGCTCTATGAAGTGACGATTTATGAATAGAACGACAAAAAAAAGCGTTGCACACTTCTTGTTTATACGGCTTATCAATATTTGGCATTTGTACACAACTTCCTTAAAACGATTCCACACAATTCTGATAAAATTAGCGCACGTGTACGTTATTGGGAAAGCAAAAACGCGTCCATCGCGTCTTACAAAAAAAAAACAATAAACAAAAACAAACTGTTTCGCCTATTAATTAGACAAAGATAGAGAGAGAGAGAGAGAGCTAGCATAATTTTGAAATCTGCGATTTTATCTGGAAAAGCCGCTACGCATCCGCTACAATTGCGTTCTATCCAAGTCGCCTTTGTTTATCACAGGTTAGAAACTAGACGTCCTAAACAAGGATAGACTATACGATTGTCACCGGATAGACAAAGATCGATATGCGACCGTGTGTCGCATTATCGTTGAAGATGCGTCAAAATGGCGCAATTCTTGCGCCACAGCCTCCTTTACCCGAAAAACAATTTCATGCAATTCGGAAATAATTGGAATTTTTCGAATAATTTTGAAAATTTGTGCGCATAAATGCTTAGACACCAGCGCCACACACACACATGTATTATGTATTGTCGATTAAAATACAATTTCAGTATGCGCCTGCTCGTGTAAATCGTGACAGGTACCTCTCTCTACATATTCTCCTCTCTTTGAGAGACACACAAAAAATATATATATATAGATATACTTTCTTCAATAAGAACAACAAAAACAACACACAAAGAACAGTCGTTGTTGTCGTTAGTTCGTATGTGTAGTATGTTTGTTTATTTGATTTGATTTTTTGAACAAATTCATCGTACACTCGAAGAACAACAACAATTTTACTATATTGATTCGAATCAAATTATCCAATTCTTTTCATCAGTCATTTGTTTTGTTTTGTTTTTGCTCCCAACAAAAACAGTGTTTGCAAATCGAAAAAAAAACAACAAGCGATTTGATCGTTGAAAAATATTGGTTAATTTGGACAATTTCACAAAACGCATGATTTCAAAAGTAAGTGGATCTTACGCAATTATTTTTTACTTTATTTTCTGGAAAAAATTAGAAAAATCATAGCCAGCTTTGATTGGTTTCTCCTTTGTTTGTTTCATGTACGTGTGAGTGTGTGGATGTAACGCAGTAGGCTGCCATTTTAGCCCTCACATTCAATTGTTCTGTTCATTCATTATTACAATAACAACTATTGGCTCATATTTTTCGAAAAAAAAAAACCGAAAAATTCGATTATTATTGCCAATTGTTTAAAATAATGAATGATTTAAGATCAATCAGAACACCATTTTCGATTGATTTTCTTTTGTTTTTCCTATATCTATATAGTTATATACATACGCGTGTGTCTTTTTCAATATGTATTATTTAATCCCAATAATAGTAATAATAATAATATTGATTGTTGTTATCAATAACAACAACAACAACAACAAACAAAGGGAAATCGCGCCTACTATCTCTTTCTAAAATTCCATAATTGATTGATCAAAATCGGAGTTTTATACCACAGTTGGCTTTGTTATGGCAGTCAGCTGTTTATATTAAACGAAACAATCAACGACATACGTCCATTATTACTGTCTCTCATTCTTTTTCTATCGAATACACACAATTCATTAATATTATTATTGTTGTTATTATCATTATTATTAACATTGTTATAAACAAAAACTGCAACATCTACGCATTTGTTTTTATCATTTATTTGAAATTTATTATTATTATTATTGTAAAACGAAAGCTAACAAGATACAGAGCCAACTCGGATGATGGAGAGGTAGATTATTGACCTCAAAACGGTATTATTATTATTATTGTTTTTATAGTTATCACAAAAATAGCGTTATTCGTTTGTTTCATGATAATTGTGAATTGGGAGAGATATTCCGCAGTGTTAGCGTTAGTGTTTACGTTTCCGTACTGTCAAGGCAAAGATATTGTTTTTTATTTGCAGTTATCATTTGTTTTTACAGCGGCAAAGGTTATAGGGAACTGCGCCAATGATAACGCTTATCATCATTTCTAGCGTTTGTTTATTTACTTTTTTTTAATAATGAGCAACAATTTACGTGTTAAGAATAGTAGTTTTTCGACTATAGCACGTTTTTTTTTTAATGTAAATAGATAAAAATAATCCGAAAGATGCAGGCTAATTTTGACTTGTTGGTAAATAGAAGTTGGGAATATTTTGGAAATTTACCAAAAATTTGCCAGGAAAACCGTGTTTTTTCTCCCCGCTTCTGTTCAATGAATGCTTTTATTATTTTTTCGAAGTGAAAATACGTTTTGTTGTTGTTGTTGTTTTCGTTGAATAAACAAAAGTAAAATAAAAGAGAAATTCACGTTTTCCTACAATCACGCCAATGTTGCGTTAATTACGGATTTTTCGACAATTGATTAATAGCTTTCGAAAGTCATTCGTTATTTCGCAATTTGATTTTCCATAATGTGGGTTCGAGTCCCGTTCGTAAAACTGCTGGTGAATTTAGTGTTTTGCCAACATATCGAAGGCCTTGTGGTTAGGCCCAAATTTTTGTAACGTTTTGGCATTAGTAATAGCGTTTCAAAATTGATCGGCTTTGAAAAGGTCAATTTAACGATATTTTGAAAATTTTGGCTTTGATTTGCATTTTATTGATTGGCAGAAGGTGATTATTGCCTTCCGGAAATATTAGGGATAATTCATTATTTATAAGTCAATGATTTGCCAAAGTGAGTGGCATTTTTGGAATGTTTTTGGTAGCTCCAACAGAACCTTTTCTGATTTTCGGCACAATTCCGCCGTTGGCATTCTCCGTTCTTTGTAGAAAGTCTTACAAGTCAGAAATTTTGAACAGTATGTTTAGCAACAATTTTGGGCTCTTCTCGAGGCCTTCACTTTTTACACTTTGACAGCGAGACATCTTCAATTCTTGGACAATGCAAGAGACTCGAAAATTTGGACTTCGCTTGTTATCTTCAGCAAAATTTTAACACATTTCAGTTCTTTGTAGAAAGTCTTGCAAGTCAAAAATTTTGAACAGTTTGTCCTGCTATAGTCTTTGGGCTGCCTCCTCCCGGGCTTCGCCACTCGCACGCCTACTGGTTAGCAAACAAAACCACTTTACTGATAAGGAAACTATTTGAAGTGTAAAACTCAGATTTTTTTGAACTTTGTTGTCCATCGAAAAATTCTCATGAAAATATAAAAATAAATTTTTCATCCCTTAAAGCTGGTTTTTTCAGAAAATCCAAAAACAGGTAAACTTTATTTTTCTTTGCTCTAACAAATGACGTTAGTTTCATTAAAATCGGATAATGCATTAATTTTTTATGGAGGATTAAAGTTTTCCAAGGGGTGGTTTACACCCTTATAACAGGGGTAGGTGGTATCTGAAAGTGTGTATTTTTATTATTTGATATCAGGAATAACGTCAAATTGCCTTGATATTGATTGCTATCGTCCTTATATGCAAAACTACATAACCATCCGAATTTTGACGAATCTTTGAGGATCCATTTCACCCCTTAAAACGCTATAAGGGCCGCTAAAAAAATATGCGTCGCTTATTTTTCGATGGACAATAACACATCAAAAGCACAAAAAAATCGGAGTTGAACACTTCGAATAGTTTCCTTGTCAGTGGCAAAACTACTCCTAAAATCTGCCCGAATTTCGGCGCGTTTTTGCCAGCCTCACTTGCCCTCCCTAATTCCGGCAAAATTGCAAATTATAACAGTTTGAACTAATTTTCGATTCGATCATAAATCGATCCTTCCATCCGGCTATTTTGAGAGTAAATCCAATTTTACAAGTATCGAATCGAATTGGTGTGATGCCAAAAAGTCTTCGTCTTTTTTCCATGAGTTGAGCATTTCGCTAAAATTCCAATGATACATGATCTATTTTAGAACATTTTCCACAGAACAATGCCACAAATCACACATTAATGATTTCTAAAGCCAAATTACAAAGAAAATTCTAACGATTTTCTAAATATTTGTTTCAATTTTACACGCAATTGCTGTGCTTATTTGAAGTCCAAAAGCTGCTCTAATCTTAACAACAAATAAGACAGCCACCCATGTGATAAGTGATAGGCAAAAATCATTAATAAAGATGATAAGTCTATTGTTTTCAATTTGTTTTCTTTGCTTGTCTTTATCAGATCGCTTATCATTGGAAACAAAGCGACTAGATCGAAACAAACACTCTTGTGAATAATTAATTGAAAACGATCTCGTCGTAGACTGGAGATAATAAAAAAAAACAACAAAAACAGACACAGCGAAACAAAAAAATCAACGAACATATGTGGAGTGTGAGAGAGAGACGGCGGGGGGGCGTCGACCTGGACACACGAAAATACCGACGGCGGCGACGCCGACACTATACGACTTCAACAATATTGGAAAATTCGTTTCTATGACCTCTTCAGATCAAATAATTTTGACACGCCACCGTTTCCTAGGTAATGTGAAACTGATGAGTTGACGGTTCGATCCCGGTTGATAGAATTACACTTTTTCAACTCTTTTTTATTGTATTATTGTAGAACAATGGATTTGCATTTTTATTGTAACGTTGATACGTTTTAAGTATCAGCTCTCTTGTAGTAATTGAAGTTGATATATTCAAATGAGGTCAGGTTGTTTAATATGAACTCAGGAGAAAAAAAAAACGAACAGGGTCTAAGACCTTTTTTCTATTTTTAAAGCAACCGTTATCTGGTGTTTTGTTGTCGCTTTACAATGGTTTTTTTTTCTCTTTAATTTGTCGCATGATTGTCGACAAAATCCCGTAATTATCGCAACTTAAGTCATGTTAAAATACATGAATTGAGGATTCGACGAAAATACACAAACAATTGTGAACAATAAAAGTGTAGATGCGAAATTTGGCTACAAATAGAAACAGGCAAAAAAACAACAATTCAATTAATTTAAACAACCGAGCAAACAAACGAATAACAGCGGCTATTTACCGAAATCTTGTGACCATTGACTTTGTTGGAGCTTCCGCAACGTTAACGCTATCGTTAGTTGCTAGTACTAGATACCTTAAATTTGCGTCTGACAATGAGTTGCGTTTACGGTTAAGTTTAAATAATGCGAAATTACGCCCTTCTTACCGCTAGTTTCCATTTTTATAGTATAATATTTCTACAAAATTTTTAAGAGTAAATAAGGCACCTGTTCGTTGCGTTAAGTTAATGGTAGCGTTTACATCGGGGAAAGATTGCGATAACAGTAGAATAATTTTCCGCATTTTCATTAATCACATCAGCGTTGATTACAAAATTTGGTTTTGTTAAGTTTACCTTAAGAGTGCGGAAGATCACTGATTCTTTCTAAAGTATGAGAACATTGGAATCATCTAGCGCTAAGTGAGTGGTAGCAGTGGTACCAACCACAAATTTAGTTTCCGCAGTATATACGTTACCACTTTCATTGATGTTAATGTTAGTGTTTGTACTTTGAAGTAATTAGATTTTATCTGGTGTAATACGTTAAAAGTGCGGAAGATCTCTACTTGTTTCCAAAGTATAAAAAATTGCCTCATTTTCCACGGTTTTAGTAGAATATGAGGTAAGCAAAGAAACCATCTAAAACCTCACTTTGTTTTTTCTTCTGTTGCGTTAAGTTAATGGTAACGTTTATATTGTGGATGTTCCGCTATCGTGAATATAATCTGTCATGATCATCAAACGTTATCGTTGACTTTTAAAAAAGCGTCTAGATTGGAAATGCCAGTTAACGTTAAGAGCGTAGAATATGTTAACGACAACGTTTGTACTGCGGAATTTATTAGAAAGAATCGTGTCGCGTGAAAAGTTAACTTTAAGCGTGCGGAAGATCACTGATTCTTTCTAAAGTATGAGAACATCGGAACCATCTAAAATGGAAATTTTACCTTGCGTTAAGTAAGTGGTAGCAGTGGTACCAACCACAATTTAATTTCCATAGTATACACGTTATCGCTTTCATTTTATCTGTTATAGTTATACGTTAAAAGTGCGGAAGATCTCTACCTGTTTCCAAAGTATTACCTCGTTTTTCACGGTTTTAGTCGAACAAACAAAGAAACCATCTAAAACCTCACTTTGTTGTTTCTTGTATTGCGTTAAGTTAATGGTAACGTTTATATCGTGAATATAATCTGTTATGATCATAGACTTTCCGCATAGGAGACGTTATCGTTGGCTCTTAAAAACGCGTCTAGATTGGAAATGTCAGTTATCGTTAAGAGCGTAGAATAAGTTAACGACAACGTTTCCACTGCGGAATTTATTCGAAAAAAAATCGTGTTGCGTGATTTCTAACGTCGCCGTGTCTGGGGAAAACGTAATTACCTTCGATTTTCCAATTATCGTGGAATTATTGAACAATTCAATTAGAAATGTGAAGACATATCAATCAGATTTCAATAAATAATAAATGGAAATTGGGGAATTTTCCGCGTATCGATTTCAAATTTGTTATTCAAAGAAAAATACAACAAAGTTTTGTTTGTCGTTTGTCGTCGTCGTCGTCATCGAGAATCATGGGGGCCTTGAACTTGCCTCATGGCCGTCTACGAACAATGCCTCCAACCACCACCGCACCGCCGCCAAATTCTCGTTCAAATATCCTTTGTTAGATTTGCACAAGTTTTTCCAATAATTTGGTAGACACGTGGCGGATTAGCCACAAACAAACAATTAAATCGGTATCTAGAAATATTCCAAACAAGATCCAAATTAATTGCAATGAAAATCCCGTCATCAGGGGGTAGATTTTCTATTTAAATCCAGCTAACCAGAGGGGCGAGTATGACAGATTATATAAACACGAACGCAAAAATACGTCTATTTTTAGATTTTAATCTCTTTAGGGGTGGTGTTTAGTTAGCCTGCCGCCTACAAGGCCACCCTTGTTGGTTCGCTCCTTATTACCGATTCAGTGTTGTGTGATGGGCAACCTTCTTGTATTATTGGCGTAAGTTTGTTTTTCTTGTTACTGTAAAGAAGGCGGCGGGGGTCATCAAACTCGCTCAATATTTAATCGACACAGTCCAATCACCGAAAATTATTAATCATCAACCTTGACGGTAACGGAAATAAGCGGAAGTTCAAGGATTTGCAGGGGAGGGCGGCCCCCCCCAAAAAAACAAAACAAAACCAAGTCAGTTTAGCGCACTGAACGCAACCGGTGTTTGTTTATCAAAACGTTAACAGAATTATTGATTGTAACAGAAGGGGGCGATTGATCTAGACATCTTTGCACGTGTCTCAAATCATTCATTTGTCATCATCACCTGTATTGTTATTATTATTATTGTTTTTTTGTTCTGTTCCGGTAATTAACATTCAAAATTCCAGGTTGTTTTGGGCCTAGCATCATGTGGTAATGTTTGTAAAGGGTAGGTACTCTTTTTTTATGATGATTTTACAAATAATCCGACCAATCATATTTGATAATTTGTACAAACAAATAAATCTGATTGGTCGGCTATTTTTTCTATAATTGTTTATTAAACTGTTCCCATGGGTGAATTCCGGTAATATCGACTTTTTGCCTCAAGGTAATCGAAAGAGTTTACACGCTAGCATTTTCCTCGATTGTTTGAATTTCTAGAATTTCACCCCAATTTTGATGATTAATCGGGAACATCCGCAATGTCGGCGTTAACGTTAACGCAATCGCTTTAATTTACACAAATCGAGTGAATGGTTTTTTTGGTTGTAGGTGTGATAGCTCCGCATGGCCGGCTTTCACTGCCAGCAACAACAACAACAACAATATTACACCAACAATTGGTACAGCAATATCAACAACAAATCCAACAACAACAACAACACAATCAACAACAACCACAACCAACAATTATAACAATCGTAGCAGTATGGTGAAAACGTTCCAAGCTTATTTGCCACAATGCCATCGCACTTATTCGTGTATACACTGCCGGGCCCATTTAGCCAATCATGATGAACTTATATCAAAGGTTGGATCCAATTAGAAAATTTCATTATTTCGTGTTAATTAATTGTACTTTCTTTTTTGATAATAGTCATTCCAAGGCAGCCAAGGACGCGCATACCTATTCAATTCCGTGTAAGTAGTTGTTTTCAATAATATAAGGGGGAAAAAATCAATATCCGGTTGTTACTTGTAATTGCCGGATATTAAATCCCCCTTCTCACAACACGTTTCGATAATTTGCTTTAATTAGTTGATGTCAATTCAACACGTTTTTTTTTTTTGTTTTTAAATAGTGTAAATGTCGGATGTGGTCCAGCTGAGGAACGGGTCTTATTAACAGGATTACATGCTGTAGCTGATATTTATTGTGAATGTTGTAAAACAACATTAGGATGGAAATATGTAAGTATAATTTAGAAGAAGAGTTTCCGCAATTTGAACGCTAACGTTAACCGTAATTGTAAAGCTTCAGCGTTATGTTTAAGATGTTTGAACAAGCTCTGAACGTTAACGTAAGATCATAAGAAAACTTGTTGTTTTAGCAGATTTGTGGGCAGTTTGTTCTAGAAATAATAGTTTCCGCACTTTGTACGCTAACGTTAGTTGTAGAGACTGTGTCTTTCAGGTGTGAACGTTAAATGTAAACAATAACGCATTGTTTTCCCATATAAGTATCGTTATTTATTTAAAATTCTTGATGATGCGGAAGATTCACACGTTAACGGTACTTAAAAGTATAAAAATTGATTTTAGGATACTCTTTTAGAATCGATGGAGTTTACAGACTTTGCACGTTAACGCCAACTGTAGAGACTACAACTTTCAAGTTTCCACGTTTACAATAGAAAGACGCATCGTTTTCTTTAATGAGTATCACTGTTTACGTTACTTTGTTGTTACTGCGGAAGATTCTAAACGTTAACGTAAGCTGAATACGATTGCACAGGATTGGAATTAAATATTTTTTAATCACTTTCAATTTTCGAATGCAGCAGCACTCTTTTAGAATTAATAAAGTTTACACATTTTACGCTCAAATGCTATCTAGCAACTTTCACATTTTTACAACGCCGCAACGTTTGCGGAAGATTCTAAACGTTAACGTTAATTAGACGATAATGCTTTCAACACGTTAACGTAAACTGGATTTGATTTCACACCATTGAAATTAAACATTTTTAAATCACTTTCTCTCATTATTATTAACATTTGCGTGCTTTCGTTAATTATGCGTAAAGCTCCGAACGTTAACGTTATTGAGAAAGATGAAATTTTCGAACTCAGCAACACTCTTTTACGATTAATAAAGCTTACGTATTTTGCGCGCAAACGCTAGATGAAGCGATTGCAAGTTTAAAGTTTTTACGATACCGCAACGTTGGCGGAAAATTGATTCTAAACGTTAACGTTAGCCAGAAGATGAAAATTGTATTAAAATCTAACTTCGGTTTTAGAATCAATAGAGCTTCCGCAGTTTGAACGCTAACGTCAGCTGAGAGTTTTAGTGTTAAATTTAACGTTGAAGATACAAAGATTGATGTTTTTCCTATCAGTTATCAATGATGCGTAAAGCTCTAAACGTTAACGTTAGGTAGAAAATTGAAAAGTTGACACTTCAAGTTATTTTGATTCACTATTCCTTACGTTAAGTTAATGGTAGCGTTTACATCACGGATATAACGTGGAAATATTGCCATGACAGTAGAATAATTTAACGCATTTACATAAATCACATTAGCGTTGATTACAAAATTTGGTTTTATTGTAAAGTTAACTTCAAGAGTGCGGAAGATCACAGATTCTTTTTAAAGTAAGAAAAATTGCCTCTTTTTGCGCTCTTTAAAAAAAAAACTTAACAACATTGGAACCATCTAAAATGGCACTTTTTCATTGCGTTAAGTAAGTGGTAACACTGGATAGAAACAATCACCAATATAGAGTTTCCGCAGTATACACGTTATCGTTTTGATTAATCTTAATGTTACCGTTATGTTACCGTTTGAAGTAATTGCTTTAACATTAAAAATTCATCGTTATAATTAGCTTTTATCTGTTATACGTTAAAAGTGCGGAAGATCTCTACTTGTTTCCAAAGTATGAGAAATTGCCTCGTTTTCCACGGCTTCAGCCGAACATGAGGTGAACAAAGGAACCATCTAAAAACTTTGCTTTTCTTCTGTTGCGTTAAGTTAATGGTAACGGTGGATGTTCCGCTATCGTGAATATAATCTGTGGAGAAAATTGAGTTTTATACAGATTTTTGAACCGTTTCCACTCATAATAATTAGCGTTAACGTTATTTGGAAATATGGAAGTTATTGATTCTATTTTAGAATCAATAGAGCTTCCGCAGATTGAACGCTAACGTCATTTAACGTTGAAGATACAAAGATTGATGTCTTTTCTTTCATTTATCAATGATACAGAAAGCTCTGAACGTTAACGTTAGACAGACAATTGAAAAATCGACACTTCAAGCGTTAATCGTGCGGAAGACATGTCGTTAGGACAGCAAAATATAAAGTGTTTTGAAACGTTTATAACTATTAATTTAAAGTTATTGTTTGTACTGCGGAAGGTCACTTAATCACGTAAACAGAATGTGGGGTGTAAATCGAATTTGTTGCAGTAGCCCCTGTAAAATTGCCTGAACACAGGAAGTTAACGTTCGCGTTTTAAATTATCGCAATGCACAATTCGTTACGTTAGCGTTTCTGTTGCGCATGTTCTATTATTATCGTAATTCTAATAATGTTTTGTCTCTGTTTTTTTTTTAAAGGAGCACGCTTTTGAATCGAGCCAGAAATACAAAGAAGGTAAATTCATCATTGAACTAGCACATATGATTAAAGAGAACGGTTGGGACTGACCGTTTTAATTCCAATTCAATAAATGAGGATCAATAATAATAATAATGGTAGTGTTGTTGTTGAATACGAATTGTAAATCAACAGAATTTATTGGAAATAATAAAACAACACGAATGTTGTTATTTAAAGGACTAATACGAAACAATTTCAATTTCCTTGATTGGACTTAACAGCAACTTTCAATTTTTTTTCCCCCAGATACACACATTTTCACATTGAAACAAAGTGTTTTTTATTATCAATTTTCATTTGTTCTTGTGATTGGCATTAATTTTCAATAACCATGTGAGAAACGTGTCTTCGTATGTATTTTTGATTTTCCTGAAAATTTCCTGAAAATTATCGATGTTTATTCAAATGGAATGCGTTGATGGATGGATGAATATGGCTTCATTGGAAAATTTCACTAGAAATCCACTTATTCTTCACAATTGTTATAGAAAACAAAACAAACAAAAATACAGCAACACAAGCGTCTCGATTATACTTTGTCATAATTAACTGTGGTAGATATTGAACTGTGTCTGTGGTAATGAGTCTGTGGTAAATTAGAAATGACGAGCATTGATCCGTTTTTTAAATAATCACAATAATACTGGAACGGTGCCGTAACATTATAAACTGTAAAAATTCTAATAGAAATACAGATTTGGTGCGGTTGTACGTTAACGTTACAAAAACGTTGGCTCAATTGTTACGTTAACGTACCGACTGCGTCACATCTTTTATCCAACCGATTATATTATAACTATATGATAACGTTAGATATTTATTTATAATAATAATTCGTGTATCACATGGTTTTCTATTTGTAACTAGAGTTAATTAGTTTTTAATTTTTGATTGATCGAATGGAAAAGCGATATTATGCAAATGTTTTTCTGTTGTTGTGTTGATGATTTCGGGAACAATCGCTTCTCCATTGATAAGGGTCAAGTTTGTGACTCATATAGATGTGTGTGTGTGCATATAGATATTTATCGATGTAGGGCATCAAGTGTTTTTATTAATCACACAGACTTGAACCTTAACCGAATTAATATTATAAAATAATTGTATAAGAAAAATTATTAAGCAGGTTTGTAATTAACTCTGGATATTTTTATATTGAGCGGTGTTGTAATCAAAATTCTATACAAAACAAAAAAAAAACAATTATATTTCTAATATCTCTAATGTCTATAAACGATTTGGTGAAATATTTAGGGCAGCTGTATTATTAATTAATTTCGAATTAATTAATTGGATCAATTAATTATTGTGATAGTTTCTTTGTGATATTCGATAGACTTTTGTTTTTATTTGTGTTTTTGTGGAGAGTAGTCCGATGATGATGATGATGATAATAATAAGAATATGCAACTCTAGTTACTTTTCATCAAATTTTTGAAAACCAATGTAGTTACGTGAAGGATCACGCGGCAATCTCACAAATTTTCATTCATACTGCCAGTAGTTCTTAGTGTAATTGTCATTTAATTAATTGCATAATATTTATGGTAATTAGTTTTTTTTATTATTATTATTATGATTATATTTACTATTACTGTCATTATTGTAGGGTTAATTTGATTAATTTTGACGTTAGGTTGGATTTATTATTTTTGTTTAGAAGAGTTGTTTCGATTTTAAAAGATCGTGTCTCTCGCGGATTTGATGAGGAGAGGGTGAATGGGAACGACTTTTCCTGCTCATTTATTTTTTTGTATTTTGTCTCGTTAATTCGCTGTATTTTTTGTGATTCATGCGATAATTATCGTAATTAAACTCTAAATAACCAAAGAGATTTATCATTTTCCAATTTGATCCAATTTCGGCCCGGCGCATCCACCAGTTTACACAAAAAAACTTGATTTCTTTTGAATATTATTATTAGTTAAGCGATGAGCGTAAAGTAGCGGCCAATGGTTAGCAGTGGAGAGTTAAGTGCCAATTTAGGTGGAAAATTGTTGAAAATCTATGCAGTTAAGCGTAGCACCATTTCGAAATTTCCCCATTAATATCGCGATTTTCCGATAGATGTCACTGTGCCTGTTACCTGGGGCGTTTTTTATTGCATTTATTTAACACACTTGTTTTGGGTGTTACGGGTAGTTATGGTAGAAATCCGATCTACTCAACCGAGAGCTGTTTGAAATGTGGGTTGCCTATACTAAAAATGGGATGTGGCTTCAAAAACTGTCCATAGGAAAGAAGGCGGGATTTCTTTTTGGACAATAAACGCTTATATTGAAAATGGCGTAAGATTATATCTATACAACAATTGCTATCTATAACAATAAAAAATTAGAAAATTGTTCATATGCACTACTTTTGTTTTTCTTTTACGTAATTTTCATATTAGAGCGTTATGAAATAAAATGTACAAAACAAAAATAATAGGCAGTACTTTCAATTATTCGAATTATCAGAGTCGGTTGAATTTAATTAAATAATAAAATTAATTAAATAATTTAATTATTAATTAAATTTAATTAATGTAATTAATAAATAATAATGAAAACAATTATTTCTAAAAATACCAACTCTCTTCTGTTGATCATAGTAAAGAGTGGACAATTCGCGTCAGGTTTCTATTTATCGTTGGTATGACCAACTGATGCCTCTTTTTATTTTTTTTTTCGACAATGAAAATGTATATGTACATATGTACATCACACACATACACTATTGGACAAAAGTAAAGCAACATATAGTATTTTCCGTGATTTATTCTTATAACTTGAAATTTACATTCATAAAAATGTGAGAATCTCAATCAAATATATTAGTACGACTTAAATAAGTACTATGATGGCCATTACCGTTAATAAGAGTTCTTCATTAATTTTTTATATCAGGAAAATAATTATTTGTTGAAATGATAGTCGGACAAAAGTAAAGCAACATTCAACGATCTGTTCAATAACACAAAAACACAAAACAATAACAAGTAACAAAAGTATAAAACAACGTCCATAGTGCCTAATAGTTTATGCCATAACCGTTATTTGCAGTAATTTGAGCACATCTTCTTGGCATAGACGAAATTAATTTTTGTATTACGCTTTCAGGAAGATGCGTCCAAACGTCGTTGATTTTATCAATTAAAGCTCGTTTGTTTTGATAAATATCACTTCTAATTCGTCTTTCGACCTCCTCCCATAAGTTCTCAATTGGATTGAGGTCGGGGGATTGGGCTGGCCATTCCAAAACTCGTATTTTTTCCTGTCTCAACCACTACGTAACAACGCGTGATTTGTGTTTCGGGTCGTTGTCTTGTTGAAAAAGGAAGTGTAAAGGCATTTGCCATTCTGTATATGGTAACATTGTGTTTTGGAGGATCTCCCTATATGCAAGACCATCCATAATGCCATCTATAAAGTGAATTGGTCCAACGCCAGACCACGAGAAACAACCCCACAACAACACACTTCCTTGGCCATGTTTTACAGTTGGTATTACAAACTTTGGATCGAATCTGTGACCCACTGGTCTTCTGACACGTCGCATACCATCAGATTTGTAGATGTTATATCGGGTTTCATCACTGAAAAGAACCTTTTTCCAATCATCCACAGTCCAATTCAAATGATTACGTGCAAAGGCAAGTCGTGCGGCTCTGTTTTTTGCGGAAATTAGTGGTTTCTTCGCAGTTCTTCTACTATAAAGCTTCGCAGCAACAAGTCTTCTTTGAATTGTCCTGCTACTAACATTTACACCTGCAATTTCGGCTTTTATTCTTGTAGCTGACTTAAATGGATCATTTATGCTAATTCTTTTAATCAACCTGTCTGTCTGAATGGTAGTTTTTCGAGGTCTACCGGACTTTGGTACACTTTTTAGATGTCCTCTTTCACTATAGTTCTTTATAATCCTTGAAACAGTATAACGACCAAGCTCGAAACGTTTCGCAATAGAAGATTGCTTTTCACCACTACAGAAAGCTTTTACGACCTTCTGTTTCACTTCATAAGAGGTTCCAACACCTTTAGGCATCTTCAATATTTTTTATTATCACTTATTCAATAAAAATAATTGAGTACAACCACAAATTCTATCAAATAATTCAATTGTAGAAGGTTGTTGCAATACTTTTGTCGCACAGAAAATAACAACAAATTGATACGTTATGCAAAAGACATAGAGAATATGATTTGTTTTGCTTTGTTGCTACAGAAATAGCACCTGCCAAGTATAATGATCAGATATCAAAAAACGTTTCATCAGCAGGGTACTGTTTTTATTGCAAAATTGACCATTGTTTATATTTTCAAGAGTGTTGCTTTACTTTTGTCCAATAGTGTATGTACATATGTGTGTGATGTATGTAGGTACACTCACCTCAATAAAGAATGTCCTACTAATAAAACTTGTTGTACAAAGCTTGCTATTTGGGAGTTTATATAAGTGTCTTGTCACAATTGAACCCATTCTATTTAGAGTTGTAAAATTTAATTTAATTTATGATCAATGGATGGATGATGGTTGTAGATGCCCTAGGGTAGGTTCCATCTGTTCATGTTACAATATATTTATAGGTAAAATGTAGAAATTTTGCTTTTACTAGTCATGCAGCCGATTTAAATGCCAAAGTCTCCGTTAGTTTGCACTACCCCAAACCTAATATGCATGTTATCGCATATCTATCGCACATTAATTCTATAATATAAATAAATTATTACTATATTTACAATAATTATTGCAAATGTTTAAATTTAAATTTAATTTTTTATAGTAATAACAAGCTATTAATTATAAATATTACAAAAGGGTCTTTATTATAAAGTTTTTAAGAAATATAGTTAAAATGTTTATTTTAGAAGATGAATAAAAACAATAATACAGTGAAAAATATATACCGAAACTGTACAGTCACCTGTGCAATATTTTACCTGAAGCTTGAATATTTATTTGCGTTTACGATTACAAGCTAAAAGATTCTGAAAAATAGTTTTGTATTGTAGATCTGATTGGTGTACGCCTACAAATAAATACCAAATCCAATTGAAATTAATTCATACAAAAACAAATGTAATATAAAATATGTAAAATGTGTAAAATAGAATATAAAAAACATTAAAAAAATTAATAATACATAAAATGTTAGTCCCACAATGGGCAATGCTAAATATTTATCGTGAAATCAGCAATTAAAAAAAAACAAACAAAAATCCACGAAAAAGAATAAATTATGGTTGATGCTTAAAATAACTATTTTTACAGAAACAATTGTATGGCTATTTGTTTATAATAGTAGAGGGTTTTTTTTATGGAATTGGCTGTTTAATAACCAAAGTTAAGCCGTTTTTAATTTTCAGCTTTCTAGATTTAATAAACTCGTTGAGCACCTTTGGAAAATAGAGAATAGACAAATTTTTGTCCCTCTCAAATCCGGTTTAATTCATATTTGTATTAAATTTCAAGGAAAATACAACTTTTTAAAAATATTTCAAATATATTCACAGAAGACCTTATACCTGACAACTTTTACACACCTCAATACCCTTTTTCTATCAATTCCTACAACTATAAATAAACATAAACTTTACTAAAATCTATAGGATACGTTTACGTTAATGAATTGCAACCTGTTTGTGTTATTGCTGAAATATCAACATTTCAAATAAATATTGTAATTGTAAAATTTTATTTTAATTAGGGAATTCATACGCATATACGGTCTTTTTAGTTAAGTGAAAAATAACTCGGACATTTAAATTTAAACCGACTACTACCTGACTTTACATCTTACTTTTATAAGTGTAACATGGATGCATGGCAATACCCTGAATTTTGAACCAACACCATCATCTATCTCTCACCAATAAATTTTATTTTTTACAACTTGGTTCAATTGTGAGAAGATAGTTTTATGAACAGCTTTTGTACGCCAATTTCTTTTGTTAGGACATTCCTTTCTGCGTTGACTATATATGTTAGCGCTACACCAAATACTAGCACTATTAGGGAACGTTCAAGTATTACGTAACATTATTACCAGGGGGGGGAGCGGTTAAGTCAAGCGTTATTAGTGTGTTATGCTGACGAGCGGTGTTTAAATACATTGTTACGTAACATTATGTTAATATGTATCGATAAGAATCAATAATCAAATAGTAGGTATTAAAATTTATAAAAAACAATCAATACCAATCCATACAACTAAATTTAAAATAATGTAAAACAGTTATTTATGATACAAGTGTTAAAAGTGACATTTTATTTTGCAAATAGGGGAGTAACCCTACGAGCAAAATAAAATCACTTTTAACACGTGTATCATACAATATTTTTTCTACAACCACCATGTAGGTCTTTTAGAACCATCTCCAAATATGAATATATACAACGAAAATTTTTGTAAAATTATGTCACCTCAGTTTTTTTTTCTGAGGTGTCTTTAGCAACGGAAATAAACAATTATATTGTAATTCATAAAATTTGCGCATCTATGATTTGCGCATTGTCATTAATTTGTTTTGATCATGAATTCTCATGAAGAAAATCAAGAAAATGAAGAAAATTTACCACCAGAAATTGAACAAGCTGCTAACAGAAAATAAAAAAACAATTGCTTGTCGTATTTTATCGAATAATTCTGCCTCAACTTCCAATAACTGTGATGTCTCTAATTATGTTACTTTGGATGATAATTCTAATTGTTGTAATAATTCTGTAGCTTCTACAAAAGGTATTTACATTAATAATTGTTCAAATTGTACAATTAACATAAATGTTTTCAAATAATTTATTATAAATTCATAATAAAAACACCATTTTGATAAGTGTTCTTGTCAATTTACTTTAAATAACTGATCTGTCATTTTTAACACCAGTGTCATAAAATGAAACTTTTAACTCGAGTATGCCGTGTTAAAAACGTCACTTTTAATAGTGGTTGTAGAAAAAATATATTACAATAAAATATTAAAGTATAAACAAGACGCATAATGAGTGTATTTTACGAAATGGGTTACCGAGCAGTTTTTGCATCAGGGACGCAAACCTTTCAGTATATGACGTACAGAGCTCTGTAATCGTAACCTCCTCTAGCAGCCATCCCAGCACCGGTTAAAACACAAAAAGGCGGAAAATTTGATCATGGAGTGTCCGATCTATACTATCTATGTCTGTCATTTTTAACACCAGTGTCATAAAATGAAACTTTTAACTCGAGTATGCCGTGTTAAAAACGTCACTTTTAATAGTGGTTGTAGAAAAAATATATTACAATAAAATATTAAAATCATTTATCTCATTTACTTCCAAAACGGTAATGTTACATAACTAGTCTTGGGGGGGAGAGAGGTCCAAAAATGTTACGATACGTTATGATAGGGCAGGGGGGCCGAAAAATTTGCAAAAAAAGCGTTACGTAATATCTGAACGTTCCCTTATGAGTCTGAGAAAAAAGAGGACAAAATAAATACACTATAAATAAACAACGAAGCGTCGTCTAGGAAGATTCGGGTCCAACAATTTACCTGCTTATATTCCTCTCTCTGTTGGGTACTTTTGTTGTTGTACACATTAGGAGAAAGCGGAATGCCGATTAGAAATTCATTCATGAATTATAAAAATTTGCAATAAACATACTAAAAAATATATCAACTAACCAACAAGTAGGGAAAACAACAAACAAACAGTCACGGTTATTTGATATTAACAAAATAACAATAATTTGTTATTTGAACGATAGCACCGTACTTACAACTGTTGAAAATTTCAAAGTGAACAAGTGTACAAGTGCCCGTTAGGTTGATGTGACGTCACTAGCCGAACAACACTTTCAAAATACACAGTAAACTAAATTTTCGTAAGAAAAGGATGAAGAGCAGATCGAAAGAGATAGACAGATTGTATAGCAACAGAACCTTGAGAAAAAAAGGACAACTCTTAGACTTTATTGTCGTCCTTTTCGACAAATTTACAGATCTATCTAGTCCTTACAAAAAATTTCTAATCACAACAAAGATAGCCGGTATTTCGCACTTTGTCAGACTAGAAGAAATTCTTGACAAAGAAAGAGGAGGTAACATTTGTGATGTGGGTGATGCTTAGCTGTTTAGAACCACCAACTTCCTACATCTGTCTCGTCTGTTTTGTGAATCTTTGTTCCACTCATAGAAGAATTGTATTGGTTGAAAATCTGACAGTCTTCACTTTAAAATCCATTTCCTGGAAGACGGATAATAATTTTCAAAAAAACAAAATCCTAGAGCACTGTAGAATAGATTGATCTAGTTAGTTGTGTAAATTTTATTTAATTATATTAAAAAGTGAATGCAAAAAACGAAAAATTGGAAAATCACTTTTTGCATGTTTTTGGAAAAACTGAATGCATATTCAAACAAAAAAAATCGTCACACACCACACAATTAACATAGTTATCGGATTTTAGAGCGAACTTCTCTTCAATTTCTAAATTGTTGCTGGAAAACGACAAATACGATTCGCACGGAAACGAATGGGACCATATGCACTCTTAAGTGCGAATTTCGCAAGTAAAGATTTTTATATTCTCAACTCCAAGGGCAGTAGATCGATTAACTTTGTGAATATATTTGCACTTCTCCATAAGCTGTCAAATACCATAAAGTGACCAATTTATAGAGAAATTTTGTTTAGTTTTTATTATTAGTGCTTGAACCCACGGAAATGGGCATTAAATAAGGATAATTAAAGGTTGACAATCATGTAAAGAAATTTTTTTTTTTGGAAAATAATGCTACACTTTGTCCAACAATTAAATATAAAATTTCAAATGACAGCAATGTGGACTAACCTTCCCAACGAAAAAATAGTTCCTCTTTTAAAGCCCCAAAATTAAAATTCTCCTTTATTGTTTTAACCTGAAAATCGACTTAAAAAGAATTTTAGAATCTCTAAAGAAATATAAATTATTGAATTTCAGAGTTAATATTGAAAAATCAGTAGCAAAATATGTAAACAGAAGCGTAGGATTTTATTCGAACAGTAGTGCCACAATAAAGCATAATTTTTGGTTCAAGTAAACATGTAACAGTTAGGAACTTTTCAAATGTTAAGTTGCACATTGTAATTTGAATTTTTTTTTTTTTACTTTTTGGACGGGGTTTAGAATTATTGGATTACTGTGCCTGGCGCATCCACCATTTTCTCCTTTAAAATGTTAATATTGTGATTTATCAATAGGTGGCGTTTTGAGCCAAATATACAAAAGTATCTTGGGTTGCCTACACATCAATACCGACGATCAATGACCTCGAAATACGTTTACAATCGATAATACCGTATCATTTTTTATGGTGGATAAATAATTCAGAAGAAACGAACTATTAAAGTTTCAAGGTTAAACAAAATAGATTTGACTTTTAATACATTAAATCAAATCCACTTTAATTAATTCATAAATTAAGTAGATTGACTAACAGATCTTTTTAGGAATATTGTTTAATTTAGATGTTAGAAACTAAATAAAATAGAATAAATTTTAATCAATTATTTTAGGAATTCTTTGCAGTATCGAGTTTGAGGCCCTAAAAAGGGCCGATTTTTTTTCCATTTCTCATTACGTTATAAATCAAGTCTAATCCATATTTCCATTGTCCGTTTATGATTGTTTCTCGGTCTTCTTGGGCAATAAAACGGCTTGAATATTCGGCAACACACCACCCTGTGCTATCGTCACTCCAGATAGTAATTTATTCAATTCTTCATCGTTACGTATCGCCAATTGTAAATGTCTTGGAATTATACGTGTCTTCTTATTATCGCGAGCCGCATTGCCCGCCAATTCCAATACTTCAGCGGCTAAATATTCCATAACGGCAGCCAGATAAACTGGTGCACCGGCGCCAACACGTTCAGCATAATTGCCTTTACGCAATAAACGATGAATACGACCAACAGGAAACTGAAGACCAGCACGATTTGAACGCGACTTGGCTTTACCTTTAACTTTACCACCTTTACCACGGCCAGACATTTTGTTCAAATTAAAAATTTAACGCAACAAACACTAATACAACGCCTAGAAAACAGCGAGCGACTAATCAATTTTTCTTAATTGCGCGGTTTATATAGACTCAGCAGTACGTCGTAGATGTCATTAAAATTGCTGATTTCGCGATCCGCGGCGCCATTATTCAATATAAGCGCCAGCGCAACTAACGGCGGTATTCAGTTTTCGTTTCTCAACCGACTAGTTAATATCGTGTTAGTGCTGTCTGCGTTACAATAATGCCGCCGAAAACAAGTGGTAAAGCCGCTAAAAAAGCTGGTAAAGCTCAAAAGAACATCTCCAAAGTTGATAAGAAGAAGAAGCGTAAGCGCAAGGAAAGTTACGCCATTTATATTTATAAAGTTTTAAAACAAGTACATCCCGACACTGGTATTTCAAGTAAGGCAATGAGTATCATGAACAGTTTTGTTAATGATATCTTCGAGAGAATTGCTGCAGAAGCTTCACGTTTAGCTCATTACAATAAACGTTCAACAATTACCAGTCGCGAGATACAGACAGCTGTACGTTTATTGTTGCCTGGTGAATTGGCCAAGCACGCTGTTAGTGAAGGTACGAAAGCCGTCACTAAGTACACCAGCTCAAAGTAAAATCGATGATGGAAATGCAATGGAAAATGGTTTTTGATTATTTTGGACTTCAATAAATTTAAAAAAAAAATCGGTTCTTTTCAGAGCCACAAAGCTAATAAAACAAAGAATTCTTGATAATATTTAAAATAATTTGAGAATTTTTACTTATTATAGAAAACTCAAATTTAACTCTTATTCGATTTATACAGCACTGGCGGCTCTCCTGGGCACATAGGAGAAACGTTCGCCCCTCCCATCTGTAGCACTTGCATATGAGTTAGAAGGAGATAAAGAGAATGTAGGTGGTGAAAAAAAGCAGAGTGCAGATGGGGTAAAAAAAATGAACAATAAATATACAATACTTTTATTGAAAAAATACATCTTTGTATTTATTCTTTAAAAATAAAGTAAGGATTCTAAATTCTTCTATAACTGTTGTTGACCCTATCATAAAACCAAATTTGTAAACTATTCCCGTTTTTCTATTTCAAAGAAAATACTTACAATTTTACGAATAATGGCATCTTGTGAATAGTCCCTTCTTTGTCTGATGCGTTTGATCGGGGATGTAATTTCAGAAATTCTGATACTGTGTGACAAAGATACCGAATCTCTAACATGTGGATGTTGACAATTTGTAAAATATGGGATATTTGTGGAGTTTTTGTTACAATCGAAAGTGTTCTGTTTGGTCAAGGGTCTAAGGGTGGGTGGTTGCATTTTTAATTCTTTCACCACCTACATTCTCTTTATCTCCTTCTAACTCATATGCAAGTGCTACAGATGGGAGGGGCGAACGTTTCTCCTATGTGCCCAGGAGAGCCGCCAGTGCTGTATATAAAAAAAATAGCGCACATTATCAATTTAAACTGGATGATTAATATAATCTGTAAAATTAGATCTATTCTAGAAAAGAATTGATAAAATGGTATAATAACCTAGTCATAAAATCAATACAACTGACGGAACAGCTGTAAATTTACGACCCTCATTTTTCAATAACAACGTTAAAAACGGGTATAGTCTTTCTAAAAATTAAGTATAGAATTTCAAATTGCAGATGTTAGGTTGTAGGCAACTTAATGTGTGAAAAGTTCCTAACTTTTACATGTTTACATTAAACAAAAAGAACATTATGTGGTGGCACTTCTGTTTGAATAAAACTACGCATTTTGGTAATTTTTTTTATTATTAACCGTGTAGGTCGATATTTTATATTTCTTTGGAGATTGGTAAAATCCTTTTGGAATCAATTTTCTGTTTAATACAATAAAAAATTACATTTTGGGGTCTTAATAGAGGGCCTATTTATCGCTGCGTAGATCAACTCCATTTCGATCATTGAAATTTTATATTTAATTTTTGGACGACGTGTAGCTGAGTTTTTATAACGACGCTTTCGTCTTTGACCGTTAATTTTGAAAAATTACCGTTAAATATTATATTAAGGCGGTACAGGACGTACAGTCCATTTAAATAGTTTTGTCTCAAGGGCGATATATATATAGCTATACAGTACGTAATATAGAATCCATTCTTTTTTATCGAGACTGTACTTGTTGCCGTGACAACTCACATGAACACAACACATACGAACTATGGCTGTCTACTTTTTCATGTTTTATGTTCTTAAAAATTAAATATTGTTAAAAATAAGAATCCTTGGGATAATTTTTCTTTTTCAATAAATTCGGCATTATTTTCTTTACATATATGTCGTTTTTTAGAATTGTGTCATCATTTTTTCATACATTAAAATACTGATATGTTAGGTACGTGTGGACGCTTTTGTATTGTTATAATGTTAAATTGGTCATTTTTGATATTTTTTTTATAAAAAAACTACGAACCCTAGATCGCTGAAATTTTTAGATAATATGTATGGTGTATATTTTTATTGATCCTGAAAATTTCAAGATGTTTACATCATTTCCGTTTAGGTCCTGTATCTCCTTAAGCGACCCTAAGCAGAATGTTAACAATTTACTTTCAACAAGAATCTTCAATTGTGATAAATTTCTTTTTTTTTAATCAACATAACTATGACGCATGATTTGGAGTACATTGTTGCCAGTTCTTGAGTTTTGTTTATCATCTTCTAGCGTATAGTCGGACAAACAAACAAAATATTGAATCACTATCAATATGTACATAAATACTTATCTGGAAGCGACAGATAGTCGGAACATCTTCTCAAATTTTCAGTTCGTATAAAGATCAAATTTATTTTAACTAAATAGTAGACTAAATTTTGTATCGATTTTATTAGTCTAGACAACATCTGCCATTTTCTCTTCAAGGTCACCGAAAATTATGATCCAGGGCTTATTCGATTCGAAATGACTTATAGAAACCTTTTGAAAAATTTGAAGGTGCGCCCGCAAAAATTGCAAAAGTTATAAACAATTTAGTTAAACAAATATGGGGGTTTGGTTTTTTCCAAATATCTCGGAAACTATTTGAGATATTATAAATTTGAAAAAAGATCCTTAAAGAGGAGGAAATTCCGGAAAATAAACCCTACCTCCCGGATCTCTACCATCATTATTTATAATTTTAATTTTTAGGCGAAAACAGCGCTAAAAGCGTTCCGCGCGCGTTGTCCGACACGGACTCTTGAACAATAAAAATCATTTTAACCCATTAAATATCAATATTAAGGAACAAAGAAATTCACATACTATCTAGACACTTGAATAAACAAAAATCCATCGCAAAAACTATTTTCCAGTAATGATTTTATTAGATATGCTTTTTTTAATTAACTGATTTTTACAATTTTAAAATTTACATAAAAACCCTGATAATTGTTAAACTAAAAACCTCAAATTCTTTTCACTTCTTGGAGCTATTCTTGAAAGGCTTTAGAAAAGATCCCCGTTGGAAAAATTAAAAAATGTTGATTTTCCACTTTGTTATTAACAATCTAAGAGGTTAAAATTGTTAATTAATAAATGCGTTTTTAGGCAATAAAAATTCTTTTTTTTTTAATATTCCAATTGGTTCGTATTCTTACTATTTAAAGTTACATAAAAATGATTTTTTATAATTTTTTACTCTAATTATTTAAATAATTGTTATAAACAAATGCATTGTTTATAAGATAATTGAATCTTTTTTTGGATTTTAATCAGCAATAAATATTATGATTTTTAAGAACAAAATCGTTTCTTAAAAAAAATGTTATTGTTTCCATACAAATTTTTCACGGGTAGGTATACTTTGGCTCTTGGACTATTTTAGTAATTAATGTAGCAAGGACGTTATCAGGCAAATAACGCTCGTGGTGCATTCATGAGTTTGTATCATAAGTAAATGAAACAATTTAACTTTTTTTCGTTTTTATTTTATTTTTTATTTGACATGAGAAATTGAGGTTATGACCACTTTTTTTATGATTGCAAAAAACATTGTTTATCCTAGCAACGGGTCTTAACGGCGGGCTATTACTTTTTATAACGATATAGCAACGCCATAATGGCCCGTCGTCAAGTAAACAATTATTTATGAGATTTACAATAGGGTAATTTCGTTTAAATCTTTTGTTACCGAATCTATTGTTAGGCAATTTTGTGGTTTTATGATTTAAAACGTCAATCTCCTAAGACAACAACCTAACTATACAACTAGTTGTGTATTTCCTATTGCAATATTCTTGATTGAAATTATTACAGCAATTGTGGAGATTCAAAGTCAGAAAACCATAAAATCGATTCAAAGTTTGTTCTACTATACTTTTGTGTATGAGAGGAAACCTTTTAAAGGCACCTGGCGTCTCCTTTGACAACCAGGTAGTGTCGGAGTCTCCACATACGTGGCATACCGACTAAAACCTCTCATAGTTCCAGGGTGCGAGTCAGTAACTCTTCTTTCCCTTGTCGGAACTGTCTACTATACTTCGATAAAGTGTAATCAATATATACTAGAAAGAGACAAGTATATGAGCGACTCGGGAACGTTCACAGCTGGCTGTAAATTATTAAATTAAATTGATTGGGAGACGATACTATTTTCTTTAATAAAAAATTCCGTTCCAGTTCCAGAATATTATTAATAATAATCTTAGTAGTTATAGATATTGTAATCAATAAACAAATAAACCAAAGAAAACAGTTGAATTAATAATGTGGCAACGTTGCAATTCAGTGACGTAGACAATAAACGACTGCGATTGGGCGTTGCCCCGACAGACGCAATAGCGCATAAAATCAATAAAACTCACAAATTCCTGTACAATTTATGATATGCGCCACTTTATTATAATTGTAAAATCGCAATTACAATTAAGAAAAATATATCATTTATCTTAGAATTCTTTGTTTTATTGTTTTTGTGGCCCTAAAAAGGGCCGTTTTTGTCCATTAATCGTCACCATAAACCATTGTCAGCCAATATATCAAACGTTTCAAATTGATTTAACCACCAAAACCATACAAAGTTCTTCCTTGCCGTTTTAAAGCATAAACAACATCCATAGCTGTTACGGTTTTACGCTTAGCATGTTCTGTATACGTTACAGCATCTCTGATAACGTTCTCCAAAAATACCTTCAGAACGCCTCTGGTTTCTTCATAGATCAAACCGGAAATACGTTTGACGCCACCACGACGCGCCAACCGACGAATTGCCGGTTTCGTGATGCCCTGGATATTATCACGTAACACCTTACGGTGCCGTTTTGCACCACCTTTTCCCAAACCTTTACCGCCTTTACCACGACCAGTCATCGTATACTCGATTGTTCGATTTACCGCTACTTTCACTAAACGCCACGGCGCTACAATGAAAACTAACGCTTTTGTGTATGAGAGGAAACCTTTTAAAGGCACCTGGCGTCTCCTTTGACAACCAGGTAGTGTCGGAGTCACCACGTAACGTGGCATACCGACTAAAACCTCTCATAGTTCCAGGGTGCGAGTCAGTGACTCTTCTTTCCCTTATCGGAACTGCACGACTTCACTTGAGCGTGAAGCCGCGAGGACGATGACGTCTATCTGCGAACATAAATTCAGCATTAATCGCAAGTGGTGGATGGGTAGTGGTATCTAGTGGTCCTGGCAGAGGGCCATTTTTGGCCTCTTCACTCGCCACCGATCCTCCTCGTCGTAGTCGAGGGCCTCTCGCACTAAGCGATTTGGATGGTCGGAAATTGTGGAGAAGGCCTTTGTGGCAATCTTGAGGAGATACTCCTGTACGTCCGGCATGTTTGCCTCTCGGTGTAATTGGGTGTTTCTAACGAACCATGGTGCATTGAAAGCCGACCTTAGAAATTTGTTCTGAAGTATCTGGAGACGATGTATGGAAGATTTTGAAGCGTGACTCCACGCTAGCGAGCCATAGCTAAACGTGGGTCTGATGATGGATTTGTACAGTCGAAGTTTGACTTTAGTGGATAGTTTGCTACGGCGGCAAACTAACGGGAGTAATTGGGCATTGGTTTGCTTGAAGCGAGTTTCAGCGTATCGAAGGTGGCTCTGGAAATTCAAACGTTTATCTAGGAAGACGCCTAGATATTTTACTTCCGGTTTCCATTGTATGGGTCGGTCATACATATGGACAAAGTCATAAGGTTGGACGATCCGACGTGTAATCAGTAGCGCTGAACTCTTTTCTGGATTAGCCTCAATCCGCCAGAGGCGCATCCAAGATTCGATATCGTCTACTGCTTCTTGCAGTTTAGACGTGACCAAGGACGGATATTTAGCTCTCACGTAGATGGCCGTATCATCTGCGTATATGGCGAGCTGTGTCCTTGGGTTTTTGGGTATGTCGGCTATAAATAAGTTGTAAAGAAGTGGGGACAGCACGGAGCCCTGAGGGACTCCGGCTTCCAGGGGTCGTTCACTGGAGAGTTGGTCGCGAATTTTCGCTCTGAACTTCCTGTTGTGGAGAAATGAATGTATGAGTTGCACCATGGCGGGGGGAATGCCTGACTGATCTAGTTTGAAAATTAGACCATTGTGCCAGACAGAATCGAACGCCTTGGATACGTCTAGAAAGACGGCGCCAGTGACATACTTCCAGTCAAGACTGACGGAAGCATACTCCGTGAAGCGGAGTATTTGAAGAACAGGGGAGTGTTGGGACCTGAAACCGAACTGTTCTTCGGGTATAATCTGCTTTTCAGTGACGATTTCACTCAAACGCGTGTATATAAGCCTTTCCGCTAGTTTGCCGACACTGGACAAGAGGCTTATTGGCCGGTAGTTCTGAGGGAACTTCCGGTCCTTTCCTGGCTTTGGGAAGAAGACCACATTGGCGACTTTCCATCGCGAAGGGAAATGGTGGAGACGAAAAATGGCATTGAATATACCGGCTAAGGCTGCAATAGCTTTAGGCGGCAGGCATTTAAGAGACTGATTGGCAATGTGATCTGGGCCGGAACTAATGCTCCGCGCCGGGTGGCGCCCAATTTATTGGCTGACGCCGCGCGATAATCCCGCCTCGCTGAACCTATAAAAAGCCGCGGTTTCGGCGGGATTAGCGTTATTATTGTGTGTGTAGTGCTGACGTCCGCATCGATTTCAAAAACGATTTAAAGATGGCCCGTACTAAACAAACTGCGCGTAAATCCACAGGTGGTAAGGCGCCTCGTAAACAATTGGCGACGAAGGCCGCCCGTAAGAGTGCACCCGCTACCGGTGGCGTAAAGAAACCGCATCGTTACCGTCCCGGTACGGTGGCGTTGCGTGAAATTCGCCGTTACCAGAAGAGCACCGAATTATTGATACGTAAATTGCCGTTTCAACGATTGGTACGTGAGATTGCGCAAGATTTCAAGACCGATTTGCGTTTTCAAAGTTCTGCTGTGATGGCCCTGCAAGAAGCCAGCGAGGCGTATTTGGTTGGTTTATTTGAAGACACCAATTTGTGTGCCATCCATGCTAAACGGGTCACGATTATGCCGAAAGATATCCAATTGGCGCGTCGTATACGCGGTGAACGTGCTTAATTTGTTTTTTTTGGACATTTGATTATGGAAATGGAATATGATTTTGGAAAAAAACGGTTCTTTTCAGAACCAAAAATCAATAATACAAAGAATTCTTTTAATAATTGATCATTTTTTGGTATTTTATGAGTATTACGGTTGTAAAAAAAGTTTAGATATAGTAGGGTGCCACTCGCCACCATTTTTACATCTTTTCTATTTAAACCATATCCGTTTATTCAATTCAGGTAACCTTTTTTAGCCCTTTTAATGTTTATTTTTTATTCATATTCGTTCGAAATTATAAAAATTGAAACTAGTTTTTCAACAATTTACATTTGTAAAAAAGAAACGCAATTACCATAACCCCACCCACTGGAGTCCGTTAACCCGTTAATATGAACAATACAACGTTGCCAGATCTGTTTCTTATGTTAGTTACCTATAAACACACAGCCCAACATTGGTAAATCGCGATCAGTTAAAAAAAAGCAAATTAAAGCATTATATTACTGAAAGTTGGCACAAAAGCGGTTATAATTTGATGAATGGATAATAAAAACTAAAGGATCCCAAAATGTTTACAACGCTCTCTCAAATTTGGCAACATTGTAATACCTTTCAATTGCTCATTATACAGGATGTCTCCAAAACGTTGGACTATAACTTGATAACTTCTTTAAACTGAAAGTAATAGTTATAAATTGTCATTGACGCATGAAATCGCTACCGAATTTGGCCAACTATACATATTTTTTACTTCATAATAATCCGTTTTATGTCCAAAAAGGACGTCCATAGGATAGTTAGTAAACAAACCTTAGTCTTTTTTTTTACAAAAATTAGCATTTATTTTTACAGAAAAAGGTATAATACTTTTATATAAGTTATGTAAGTTAATATTAGAAAATTGCGTTAATAATAATAATAAAAATAATAAAAAAAACAGTAATACATATGAACATTCAACAAAATAAAAAACTCCACAAAAACTCTCAACTCACAATTACAATTAATTCGTTGATTTTAAACCAACCCCTGTGCTACGATATGTTGTGTGTTTATTTGATATGTCCTTTTCAAATGCACCGTAATTTGTCGAAACAGTATCGTTGATGTTCTCTTTATCGGAACCGTGCGAACCTCCAGGTGTTGCTGGTTTGTTCTTCTTAGTAGAACGAAACTGTTTAAGACTGCGTCTTTTATGAGAGACATTCAATTTCGGCATCTTGTCTAAAAAAATCAAATAATATAATATTAAAAAGCTAGCATAAGAGAATTTGTGTCTTAAAATAATTCTCGTCTCGCGATTACTATAGATTTTCGATGGCTTTGCAGGGTCTTTCTTATAAGCAGAGCTCGTACAAAATTACGGATGGTATAGTGAAAATTTTCTGCTAACAGATTGATGTTTAAATTGCTAAAAACCACAAAAATTACCAAACAATAGATTCGGTAACAAAGGAATTGATATATTGCCCTGTTGTAAATCTTCCAAAAATGTTGTGTTTGAAAATAACCACTCTAAAGTCCTTGGAATATAATCTTTGGAAGTTTTCCATTCGAAATCCAAATTTTCAAAATATCTTTTATACTTTTTACAATTCCATAATTGGTATTTATGAATTTTTAGATAATTTCCTTGAGTACGGATTTAATTCGTGATTCTATAAGTCGGGTTTTTTAATAAAATTTGATTCTGAAAAATCTCATTATGAGTACGACAAAGACAACACAGGTTTGTTGATATTACTGTCTTAACAACAGGGGGCGTCTAACTAAATAATAAACATAAAAAACTCCTCATATTCGACCTACTCTGACCACACAATTGTTTTATCGTATGCCGTGAATAGGAGGAGACTTCCTCCCACACTTCTTCTTATGCATCTAGTTGAATTAATTTATCGGTATGTTCCATTTAAAAAAACATAAAAAAAACAACCGGAAGGAAATGTACTATCCGTTATTGTGTACCAGCTCTCCTTATAGGAAAACCATTATAAATGAGCCACCCTGTACAATAAGAATTTTAGAAAATTTTCAAATATACAATAGTGGCAACTGAAATAGGCACACCTGGAAGAATTGGATACGACACTCAAGTCCTGTATTTTTCTATGAAACAAAACTACGAAAAGGGGCACTGTACAAAATAAAGAAAAATTGGTACCAAGAGTAGAGCAAGAAATATGATTTATTAAGAGTGACAATTGAGGATGCAGTCCGGATAATCGAGATTCTATTATAATACCAATTTTGCTAGTAATAAAACTTACTTGCACTTCTCGGCGAACTCTTCAATTTTTTCACACTACCATCGCCGCCCATACGTGGTGTTGCCATTAATTTACGTTTCGCACTACCTGGTGGAACACGTAGTTTTACCGGTGATGGTGATAACAGATTATTCGTTGATGGAAATAGATTCATACGTGATTTTGTTGGTAATAATGTATTGGATTTTTCTCTTTCCAATTTCCGTGCACTCAATTTATTTTTACAGTGTTGTTCCAAATCAACGTGCAACGAATTCAAATATTTTGGTATTTCATCACCAAATATTAATATAACACATCCATTATTTTTATTCTTATAATCATTATGTAATTGATTTAAATCCTGTTCTAATTTTGTTAATTTTTTTGTTAATTTATTACGTAGCTTTTCTTCCGTCAACAATTGACCACCACGGTTCTTATAGCGATCCTTATTATTCTCACATTTCAATTGTAAATCACAAAATTCTTGCCACAATTTTCGATATTCTTCTAATTTCGATAAAATCGTTTTATTATCATTATAGTATCGTTGCCATTTACGTATTTCACATTCATGTAGATCGAATAAATCTTCGGTAAAACAATCGGAATGGAAATATTTGAATACACGTTGTTGTTCATCGGTTAAACAACATTTCAACCATAATTCTTGTAATGTTTGACGTTGCTCTTGAACAAATTTCTTGATATTTTCCTTTTTCAACGATTCACAACGATTCAATTCAATACGATAATTTTGTAATGTTTGTAATGATGTTAATTTATTATTGATTGTTAGAAAATGATCACGTTCAAATGGATCATATTCTAAGATATTCCATAATTTCTCAATTGTTTGTCGTAAAATGCCAATTTCATCTTTTGTTTGTTTCATTAAATGCAACAATTCACGATTGAAATCTTCAAGTTTATCAAATTCTTTATCTTTAAGTAGAAAATTATAATCTTTATTATTGATGGGCATTAATAATATTACACGTTCGAAATTTGTACGGCCTTCATAATCTAAATCGTTTGCATATTGTAAAATTTCGTTATGTAATCGATCCAATTTTCCAATACGTTCTTGTTTCTCCAATTCTAATCGTTTCAGGTATTGTTTATAATTTTCAACTTGTTCATTTGTTGGTAATGGTGATTGTTCTGGTAATAAATTCGGTTTACGTCCAAATTCATTGCATAATTCTTTTGCACGATTGTTTAAATCTTCAATAATCTTCAAACGATCCTTTAACAAGTCCTTAAACCTGATAAAAACAGAAGGAAAAGTTGTTACAGTTGTAATACATTGCTTAAAGTACTACAAATTGACTTTTTGAAATGAAACTTCTTTAGGCGCGCATGGGAGTAAATTTTTTTCAAAGCGTAACGAAAATGAGAGTGGGAGCGTCGCTTATAGTGTATCAGTTCTGTCAACTGTGTAAAATAGACACAAGGTCTAAAGTTGGTATTAATGATCGATGTACAGCGCCCTCTGGAACGAAACTAAAATTTCCAGGCCTACCGCAATTTATGATTTTTGGATTTACAGTTGGTGTAGGACAGCCTTTAGTATTTTATATTCAAAAAGTCATTAATTTTGACATTTAAAACGTTAATAATAACAGTAATGCATGGCCCAGATTAACATTTTTAGACGTCAAAAAAATTATGTCCGAAAGTTTTTGACCGCAACTGTATAGAAAAAGAGAACTGCAGAAAAAAATCGAGCCTTCAGGCAACTACAGGAAGAAAATAAACCAAAAAAAAAACAAACTTTATCTCTAACCTAAGAAGTTTCACATCTAACGCGCGGCGTTCCAAACACTCAATTTTTTTTGTTATTTAAAATATTTATAAAATAAAGTTTTTGGTCAGGTCAGTAGAAGAAAATATGTGCGATAGGCTATCAGAAAACGTTTCAAAGAACTTACAAACTACTTGATTTTCATATTTTTTTGGATAAAATGTTCGAGAAATTCACTGCCAAGAGAATTTCAGGCGATTTATTCGCCTAATCTTTGAGCAGGTTAAACTGTTTTAATTATTCTGTAACTTTTGGAAATAAGTTTTGACAAGCGAGTTCCCGTCCACATCGCTGGCCGTTTTTGGAAATAACTTTTGATAATTTTCATCTTAAAATGTAAATAACAGAGATTTTAACCTCACTGTCTTTGACGTTTTACAATAATTAAACAATAATTTGTTCAAATATTTGGATATTTTGCCAGATTATTATGTAATAGTAAATAGTAAAGCTGATAAAGTCGTTTTGTAAGCATAAGACATTTTTATCATGAAACGGAGTATAATTCGTTATTATGAGTCAAAATGTATGCATCAAAAAATATGACAGGGGTCATTACTTGGGACTAGGTAATTGTAGAATTTTGACATTTATAGTTGGACAAATTTTGTAACAATCTTACGACTTAATGACTTTATAACAAATCTAAATTATTGCCATATTATTCTCGGTGTTTTATCATGAAATAGAGTATAATTCTTTATTTTGAGTCAAAATTTATGCATCAAAAAATATGACAGGGGTCATTACTTGGGACTAGGTAATTGTAAAATTTTGACATTTATAGTTGGGCAAATTTTGTAACAATCTTACGACTTAATGACTTTATAACAAATCTAAATTATTGCCATATTATTCTCGGTGTTTTATCATGAAACGGAGTATAATTCTTTATTTTGAGTCAAAATTTATGCATCAAAAAATATGACAGGGGTCTTTACTTGGGACTAGGTAATTGTAGAATTTTGACATTTATAGTTGGACAAATTTTGTAACAATCTTACGACTTAATGACTTTATAACAAATCTAAATTATTGCCATATTATTCTCGGTGTTTTATCATGAAACGCAGTATAATTCTTTATTTTGAGTCAAATTTGTGCATCAAAAAATATGACAGGGGTCTTTACTCGGGACTAGGTAATTGTAAAATTTTTACATTTATAGTTGGACAAATTTTGTAACAATCTTACGACTTAATGACTTTATAACAAATCTAAATTATTGCCATATTATTCTCGGTGTTTTATCATGAAACGCAGTATAATTCTTTATTTTGAGTCAAAATTTATGCATCAAAAAATATGACAGGGGTCTTTACTTGGGACTAGGTAATTGTAAAATTTTTACATTTATAGTTGGACAAATTTTGTAACAATCTTACGACTTAATGACTTTATAACAAATCTAAATTATTGCCATATTATTCTCGGTGTTTTATCATAAAACGCAGTATAATTCTTTATTTTGAGTCAAAATTTATGCATCAAAAAATATGACAAGGGTCTTCACTTGGGACTAGGTAATTGTAAAATTTTTACATTTATAGTTGGACAAATTTTGTAACAATCTTACGACTTAATGACTTTATAACAAATCTAAATTATTGCCATATTATTCTCGGTGTTTTATCATAAAACGCAGTATAATTCTTTATTTTGAGTCAAAATTTATGCTTCAAAAAATATGACAGGGGTCTTTACTTGGGACTAGGTAATTGTAAAATTTTTACATTTATAGTTGGACAAATTTTGTAACAATCTTACGACTTAATGACTTTATAACAAATCTAAATTATTGCCATATTATTCTCGGTGTTTTATCATGAAACGCAGTATAATTCTTTATTTTGAGTCAAAATTTATGCATCAAAAATATGACAAGGGTCTTCACTTGGGACTAGGTAATTGTAAAATTTAGATATTTATAGTTGGACAAATTTTGTAACAATCTTACGACTTAATGACTTTATAACAAATCTAAATTATTGCCATATTATTCTCGGTGTTTTATCATGAAACGCAGTATAATTCTTTATTTTGAGTCAAATTTGTGCATCAAAAAATATGACAAGGGTCTTCACTTGGGACTAGGTAATTGTAAAATTTTTACATTTATAGTTGGACAAATTTTGTAACAATCTTACGACTTAATGACTTTATAACAAATCTAAATTATTGCCATATTATTCTCGGTGTTTTATCATGAAATAGAGTATAATTCTTTATTTTGAGTCAAAATTTATGCATCAAAAAATATGACAAGGGTCTTCACTTGGGACTAGGTAATTGTAAAATTTTTACATTTATAGTTGGACAAATTTTGTAACAATCTTACAAGTCAATGACTTTATACCAAATCTAAATTATTGCCATATTACCCCTATAAATTCCGTTGTAACAGAAAATTTCAAACAGTGATCTTTTTCTTTCGTTTCATAAGGTTGAAAATTTACTAACAGTAGTTGTATAATCATAAAGTCATTTGTTGGGTAAAATCATTACAGTATTTGTCCAACTCTACTTACTTGGCTATCTGGATTTCCAATTCATCCAACAATTTAGCCAATGGTTTGTGTTGGTGATCAACTTCAGGTATTGGTATTTGTAGATCCTTACAGACATTCTCTAATAATTCCATTGCACGTACTAGTTTATCAACGAACTTTTCACGTATTATATCCATGTCCAATATTAATTCTTCATATAAATTCGTAATACTATCAATAAATAAATGACCATATTCATTATTATTCTTCATATTTGTATCGTGGATTTTACGTAAAACACACAACCAATTTAAGACGCCCTTCTTTGTTAGTTTTAATATTGTTGCTAACAGCATTTGGCTCCAAGGGTCGGTTGCAATCCTAAATTAATAACACAATCATCAATTATTATTATTGCTGATAAAGAACAAACAAGTTGCTTAGATCCGGCATTGGGTGGGGTAGTTTATTGGTTTTCATTTAATACTTCTGGTCTAGTGCCCTGCATTTTCAAGGTCAATCATGGTAATCCCTAGAAAATTCTTCGGTCAAAAGTGCCGAGATTATTTGAGCCTCATTTGTTTGTATCTCGTAAATGAACATATGTGTGGTTTTTGTTATGTTAATTTTTACAACACTCTTTTAATCGATTTTTATCGTTTCTATGCCGTAAATTAATAATCGTAATAAATTAACTTACAGATTTTCATCAAGATCCTCCATTTCGTCTAATTTTCGTCCACAAACAGAGTCTGCCATTGTACTAATTGCTTGCAATAATCAAAACGAATTATTAATAATTTTTAGATCGAAAAAATGCGTTAAAATTGATAAAATTTGTTGGCAGTGTCTTAACCGTTTTTCTCCACACTTTGTTTGAAAATTTAACAACAAAAAAAACAATTGATACACATGCGTGGCACACCTGTCACATGAAGTTATCTACGTTGTCCACGATTTATTCTCACAATTTCGTTTAATTTTCAGTGATCTCCTATAAATTTAAATTCTAGAATGTTCTAAGCCTTTAGTTATCGGATTTTGTTAGAATTGTTTGAAAAAATCGATAAATTTTATCACAATTCCGATTTGACTGCCGCTGGAATGTCGTTATCAATGCTACCAACTTTAATTTGAAATCAATATACCGCATGTCCTATTAAATTGTACACGTATCGTAATTGTTGTATTTATTAATTTTCAAACAATATTTTTCACTTCTAGGCGAAATTACCTAATATTCTGTTATTTTCAAATTCAAAACGTTTTATTTATTGATTAATTCGTAATAATTTCTTGTGAACAAATAGAGCTACAAATAGAGTTACAGTTTCATTCTGATTCTAACAACGTTGTCAAATTTGACTATAATTCCGTAGTTATCGGATTAGAACTAACTTTTTCAATTATTTCTCCTTTTATTTTGATAAAGTTATTCACCTCGTTATAAATTTTCTGATTTTAATTATTTTATTATCAATGCTTGATGTGAACGAACCGATAATTTGTTATATGAGTAATTATTATAATTATTGCAACACTTGCTTGATGCAAAAAGTTTAACAAATCACTAGATTTATTTAGAATAACAACAAAATATATTTGTTGCATTTTAGAATTTGTCTGAATAATTGTACTTGTAACAAATTTTCAAACATTTCATTTGAAATTAACGAAATAATTGATGACAATATGACAACATGGCGGCTATGTTGAATTGGTGTGAAGTTGGCGTTTATTTGAAATTATAGTCCGTCTCATAATAATTCTATCTCTGAATACATGGGACCGATGCCATCCAGAGCTTAATAATAATTATTTATCTTCTTCAGCGAACGGGCGGGACGAAGTCTGCCGGGTCCGCAAGTTAATTTATAAATTCAAAAATCATAAATTGCGGTAAGCCTTGAAGTTTTAGTTTCGTTACAAAGGGCGCTGTATATCGATCAATGACACTTAGATCCTAGTGTTTATTTTAAACAGTTGGCAGAACTGACAGAGTATAAACGACGCTATGGCAACGCCCCCACTCTTCCCTCTCAGCTATCTGTTAGAGGAGAAGTGTTTCCCCTCACGGGGTCTCGCTTTTTCGTTATATTGAAAAAATTTACTACAGGTGTTAAAAGATCTTTGTCAAATAACTTTTACAGTGTAATACCGGCCCAAGATTCGACAGAAAATCGATACATTGAGCCGGCATTACACTATAAAAGTCTTGTTTGAGCTATATTATAAAAGAAATAAGGTCAAGTTTTATTTAAACCGCCTTTGATAAAAGATCTTTGATCACAGTCAGCGTTTGCGTAGTATATTTTATAAAATATTCTAACACAGTTGTAGCATATGATGGCGGACAAAAGGTGGTCAGTGGAGGCGACAAAACTCTTCATCCGCGAATACAAGCACCACAGTATGTTATATGATGTGCGCCAACGTGACTATAAAAATCGAAATAAACGTTTGGTGACTTATAGAAAAATTGCCGGTGTTCTCCAAGCAAATGGACACCGGTACACGGTTGACGATGTTAAGAAGAAAGTGAACGGATTGAGGAGCCAGTTTCTTGCCGAAAAAACAAAGGTGAGCCCACATAAAATAGTATATTAAAAAACAAGTGTCAGAAGTCGACAATATACGACTTCTGGCACGAGTTTTTTATAATATTTTGTCTATTTTGCCCATTTTGTGCCCTTTTTTTTCAAAAAAAATTACGAGATTTGAAATTTAGGGAAATTGGTGGGAGTTGGTGTTACTGATATAACAATTGAACATTGTTTGATTTTTTTGATTGATTTATTAGTGGTTGTATATGTTATCAAAAATTACTGTGTATTTTGTTGATTTTGTTTACGATTTTGACAGTTGTCAAAATCAATACCAACGTTAGGGAAAAAAATTGCTACATTTTCCATTTTTACACAAGTATCGGAATGAGCTCATTTCGGTACAGTAGCAAGTTTAAAAATAGCGCTATTATTAACGAAAAATACAAAAAAACTGAAAGTGCTTGGAACGCCGCGCGTTAGAAGTGAAACTTCTTAGGTTAGATATGGAGTTCATTTTTTTCTTGCTTTATTTTCTTTCTGTCGTTGCCTGAAGCCTCGTTTTTGTTCTGCAGTTGTATTTTTCGGCATTTCGCTTATCTCAAATTAACGCCGTTAAGGTTGTTGAGAAGAAAATTCGAAACAATAAGAAATTTTTCAAAATTTGACAGTTTATTATTTAGATAATAAGGAATGTCTTGTCAAAATTTGAATTCATTCCTGTTCTTAGTTTTCGAGAAAAAAAATGTTAAAGTTACACTTTTGAGACGAGTTATTACATGGCGACACTGATTTAAACGTTTATATCTAAATAACCAGAATTACCAATTTCACCAAAAACTACCAAGATATTTATCGAAGTCTTAAAAATAACTATGACGAGTTTCAAAAAATTCCTGTTCTTAGTTTTTGAGATATTTAAATTTTTATACTGAAAAACATGACAAAATTTAGTCAATGATATTAAACTTGGCAACGTTGCTGCATGAGAAAAAGTGGGATGAGTGCGCGCTATTCCAATTCAAAACTTACCTTTATAACATTAATAATTGCAACATTCAGTTTTTGAAATAAAATTATTAAATTCATTAATAATTAACATTTTTAGTAAATAAATATATTATTGATTTATTTATTTATTTATTCAAAATTTATAAATCTTTCTTTTGGTTATGTCAGTAAGTACCACTACACAAGAAATATGTAAACACTGTGCAACGTTGCCGTGCTTTCTACCTCATATTGTAAATTTTTTGAAAATTGTTAAAAAATATTTAAATTAATAAAAACTCTTTAGAATATTAAAGAATGGAATTAAATCATTGAAAAATACAATTTTTTCGCCAAAAAAATATATTTTCATCAATTTTAATTAAAAAATTTTTGTTTATTTAAAGTTGGCAACAGATACTTCTGCCCATGTATTTAGATAGAACGGAGTCCCCACTCCTGCCTATCCCCACGGCTTTTCTCAACAACCTTAAGTAATATTATAAATATAAAAATTATAAAACGGAGTAAACTTTGAAATTTTAGTTTCGTTCCAGGGGGCGCTGCACATCGATCGATGACACCAACTCTAGACCCTAGTGTTTATTTTACACAGTTGGCAGAGTATAAGCGACGCTATTGGCAACGCCCCTACTCTTCCCTCTCAGCTGTCTGTTAGAGGGGAAGTGTTTCCCCTCACGGTGTCTCGAATTTTCGTTACATAGGGAAAATACATTGAAAAATGTTTAGACCCAAACGCGGCTAAAGAAGTATCACTTCAAAAATTATATTAATAATTGGGAACGGAATCGGCCCAGCACACAAGATTCTAGTGTAAACGGCGCTTCATCTTTATCGCGACGCAAATTCGCGACTATACGTATTCCATGGGCGGAGCATGTGGGCTTGCCAATTTAATTACACATTAATATCAAGTGTTTATTTTGTCAGATTGCTAAAAGCATACGGAATGGAGCCGATGGAGACGATATCTACAAACCGACCGTTTACTGGTACAAAATGCTACATTTTTTGGACAATTCAGTAGCACAAGACGACTCTGCATCCGGTTTAGATGATTCAAGCTCACAATCAGTCGATCAGAAACTCAATATCCATCAAACTAATTTGGTAAATTTTACGATTGCGTCTTGATAATTTTAAAACGCTTTTTAAATGACAATATTTTCCATTAGAGTGAATTGGACGTGTCAGAGACGATGTTATCGACTGACGTCAAACAGGAAGATGATGCCAATACGGAGAGAACATCGACCAGTTACGATTATTTCCCATCGGAAGCTTCCGAAGCAAGGACGGAAATCTCAGAAGATGTACAAGAAAAAGATGTTCGACAGTTTGATCGTTGTGATCCGTTGGATACGTTCGCCAAATTCGTTGCAGATGAATTGAAGGGCTTGCGCAACGCTAGCAGTGATGCTACAGTGGCTCAGGTTAAAAGGAGAATTCAACGAGTTATCTTGGACGCATGGGATGCAATAGATAATTTGTCTGATTAGCACTTTTGTTTTTTTTTCTTTTCCATTGGACTTAGGAAGTCGGACACTTGTAGCGAGAGGAGTGTTCCTAATTTGGGCCCAAAATTTGAAGGCATCGGGACCATTTCAGAAATTCTTAGAGCCGTTTTGGTCTTGTGCTGTCAATTTTAGGATTTGTCAATAAAATCTTTGCAACTTGTATTATGAAATATGCAACAGACGAATGAATTATAATTTCAATTATTTACATGAGTAACTATAGTAAATATTTTTTAGTAATAAAAACGCGTTTTATGAAGAATTATTTATGTTTTTGACAAATTTCGATTTTCTTTCCCTCTCTTGCTCTGTAATTCCCAGAATAACCAAAAAATATTAGACTATTTCGCTAATTTACGATTCGTTCCCATTTATTAAAGACAGCCTGTATAAATACCATAGTTATGTGCAATGATGGCAACCGTATCAAGAAGTCCTAAATATCCCTAATATCAAATTTCATTTCCCTTTAAATTAAGAAATATCACCCAAATATATACACTTAGTAATTTGCTTAGTAGTTTTATGTTATACAGGGATATTATTGTGTAAATTAATAGTTCGTTTGCCATAAAAAGTGTAGAAATTTGCTACATTCTAGGGAAATTGTGTTTAACTTTCTCAACTGTTGGCTGCACTGGCATATGTTGTCAAATTATTGGCCGGCAACGTGTTCCGTCGATTTCGCTTATTTTATCGTAAATCCAACGAAAATTGAATCAAGATGAGTACGATTCTGGAGAAAATTGCAGCCATCGAAGCTGAGGTATCCACAAAATCACGAAATCCCCCAACAAAAAAAAACCTAACCTCAACTAATCGATTGTTTTTGTAGATGGCAAGGACGCAAAAAAACAAAGCAACAGCCGGCCATCTGGGTTTATTGAAGGCGCGTCTGGCGAAATTACGCCGTGAATTGATAACACCAAAAGGTGGTGGCGGTGGTGCCGGTGAAGGTTTCGATGTTGCCAAAACGGGTGATGCCCGTGTCGGTTTCGTTGGTTTCCCATCCGTTGGTAAATCGACACTGTTAAGTACTCTAGCTGGTGTGTATTCGGAGGTGGCCGCCTACGAATTCACCACATTAACAACCGTACCCGGTTGTATTAAATACAAGGGTGCTAAGATCCAATTATTGGATCTACCTGGTATTATTGAGGGTGCTAAAGATGGTAAGGGTCGTGGTCGACAAGTCATCGCAGTGGCGCGTACGTGTTCGTTGATTTTCCTTGTGTTAGACGTATTGAAGCCGTTACATCACAAAAAATTGATTGAACACGAATTGGAGGGTTTCGGGTTACGGTTGAATAAACAACCGCCGAATATCTATTTTAAAAAGAAAGATAAAGGCGGTATCAATTTGAATTGTATTGTACCACAATCGGAATTAGATGCTGATACGGTTAAATCGATTTTATCCGAATATAAAATCCATAATGCTGATGTTACGTTGAAATATGATGCAACCAGTGATGATTTAATCGATGTAATCGAAGGCAACCGTATCTACATACCGTGTATATATTTATTAAACAAAATCGATCAGATTAGTATTGAAGAATTGGATATTATTTATAAGATACCGCATTGTGTACCGATTTCGGCACATCACAGATGGAATTTCGATGATCTATTGGAGAAAATGTGGGAATACCTGAAGCTCGTACGGATGTAAGCCTTACCATTCACTAATCAAACAATAATATTAATAATAATGATAATTATAGATATACGAAGCCGAAAGGACAACTACCTGATTATAACTCACCGATTGTATTACGTGCCGAACACACATCAGTTGAAGATTTTTGTAATAAATTGCATAGAAGTATTGCAAAAGAATTCAAATAGTTCGTGTCATTTTTTCTTTGGATTTTTTTGTATTAATTTTATTGTATTTTTATTTTTCAGTGCTCTTGTGTGGGGCTCATCTGTGAAACATCAACCGCAAAAGGTCGGCTTGGATCATATATTGTGTGATGAGGATGTTGTGCAAATTGTGAAGAAAGTGTGATTGTGTGGCGCTCAACATTTTAAGTGTTAACTAGGTTTGTAAGAACGGAACGTTTTTTTCGTATAAAATCCACTTTTTTTTTGTCGTTTCTCTAATGACAGACAGTAAAGAATTGAAGCTTCAATTGTTGTCTATTTGTTGAACCTTCTAATTCCACACAGTGTCGTAGTTAAGCTCATGTGCGCCCGGGGCAAGATTTAAATTTTATGCTGGGGGACAAAATTTCGAGGAAGAGAAATAAAAAGATTCTTTACGCGCTATCGTAATCGAGTGCAAGTTGCTCGGCTCGCAGGCTGCCGATCTCCGAGTTCACCCCCGTTGAAATTTGCACCTCTGGCAGCCGCCCTTGTGGCCAGCATATAGCTATGACGCTGATTCCACAGTAAAAATAAATTTTCAAATGAAAAGTGGTCGTGGAAGCAAACATTTGGCTAATGTGTATGCAGCCAACAATGCACACGTGTATTGAAAGTTGCATACATATCCTTTGAAAATTTCGATTATCACAGTCACGGAGTATAGATATAGGAGTCCGAACGTAATGTTAAAATTATGGCACGAATTTAGGGACAAAACTTTTGCCGGCAGAGCGCGCTACGATCGGCAGAGTACTCGTTATTCTCGTTAAGGACGATATAGTGATCGCCTGGACTTAGTAAATTTCGACTTTTAAGCCATATGGTTGGGGTGCACAAAGAAAATTTTCTACCGTAATTTACATGAATAGCAACGGATAATTTACAACTCATACCAGATGCGGACAAAATTGCTATTCATAGAAATTACGGTAGAAAATTTTCTTTGTGCACCTCAACCATAAAGTAATTTGGCTTATAAGTCGAAATTTACTAAGTCCAGGCGACCGCTATAACCACCACTATCGCGACCACTATCAGTACGCTACTGATCTTAGCGCCGCGAGTGACAGAAAAATGTACTATTCTCTGGGTTCATTTTTATGTACATAAATATCGTGAAAAAGCCTATACCGTTCGGACTCCTATATCTATACTCCGTGATCACAGTAAAAAAATAAAATTGCATCTAAACCAGTCATGTGCAACTTGGGCAAGACCTCAGGCCAGGAAGCAAATATCACACCGTATCGCGGTTGCTTGTCTTCATCTTCATTTCATTTTGTCTTCATCTTCATTTTTCTATCACCAGGATTATAAGTAAGGATTCCTCATTGTTAGCAATAATTTTCGTACTGAACGCAACCTATAAGGGTTTAATTTCACAAATAACTCCCATTTGATGTAGTGAATAGTCTAATATACCTATAAAAAATTAAAAGGGCCGGAAAAAGTCACATTGAGGGCCGGATCTGGCCCGCAGGCCGTAAGTTGCACATGCTTGCATCTAAACAGTATTCTAATAAGCTTTCCAATGACTTTTCCTCATAAATTTAATATATTTTTAATTCAATTGTTTGCTAGCAAAAATCAGCAGATCAGGTCGGGTTTTTCGAAAATAACATTGCGTTGAGTTACCTATTGGCATTTACACTAAATTTCAAGCCTTCAACTCGTCGCAATATCAGTTTTTCGATCAAATGCGGCTAGTTGAAAAATATGCTAGATGTATGCAACTAGATATACATTACAGAATAGTTCTTGATGTATACTGTACACAGTGAAGGCCAAACAAGTAGGGTTTGAGAGAATAGTCTGCTAAAGCACTTACTGATGGATACGATCTTGTTTTTCGCTGCTAACGAGAGCTGTGCGTTGTTGGGAAACTATTGCATTATATTATGCTGTTTGTGGAAAACTTCAAGTGCTACGGTACAATACATATCTTTAAAGAAACCTAATAGGATGTTTATACAGTAATGGCACATGAAACAGGCGCATTCGAAGATATCTATCTATTCAAAAGACAATTGAACACTTCATATTTTACTACGATCGGCACAACCATTTATAATCCACGCCTGTGGATCTAAGTTGCTTGAGGCAATCGTTCCACTTAAAACCGTTTTATCGATATACAAGGAGAATTTTTAAGACGGCTGTGATAGAAAAGAAAACAAATCACCACAACCTACTGTTATTTACAACTCTTGTTGTGGGAAAAATTATTTTTAATTAGAAAAATTCAACAATTCGCAAAAATCGACTGAGCTATTTTATTTGTTAATAAAAAAAGTAGGGGTGAACATCCGTAAATACCGGTGTTTTTTTTGTTTTATGTCTTCACTATGCGCAAAAGGGATTTTTTATCAAAATGTCTAGCAAAACCCTTAGACTTTCTGAGATTATTCGTGTCGCCGCCCTTTATCAATGCGGCCACTTTTCTATTTAATTTCAAATTAACAAAACTAAAGACTACCTCGGTCCCAGTGGCGTAACGTGGTTGGGTGCAAGGGGGTCTATCATGCCCCGGGCTCCACTTGCGGAAAGCGGTAAATACTCCCCAAGATTTTCCAGAAAATTTCACTTGTTTATTTTGATCGATTTTTGGTAAATGTATTTTAAATTAGTAATCTAAGTAACATAATTTTTTTGAGGGGAAGGGGGCGCCAATAAAGCCTTGCGCCCCGGCAGCCAGTTATGTTCGTTACGCCACTGCTCGGTCCTAGCTTTGATCGCCAACAATTTAAATAAATAAAGAGAAACAAAAACACTCTTTTAGGATCTTTAGTAATTTTGGGTAAGTTGGTACATGTTCCTAGTAGCTGTCCCGCGGCCGGCTCACTATTTTTAACTGCGGCCGTTTTGGTATGTACACATATAATAGAGCTATCCAGAATTAGGGGAACCCGGGGTATGACGGGGTACCGGGGTAAGACGGGGACCACCAATAATTCCAAAACAAAGTGCTGAAATTTAGGGAAACAAATACCTAGTTGTTAAGTGGCGTCCTCTCAGTCCCTTTGTTCTACGTGATATAGATTTAGACAGCTATTTTGTTCTTGTAAACAAAAAAATCGAAATTGCGCCATTTGCATGTAGTTCAACACAACTTGTGTTAAAGATTTAAACGTAATAACTTTTGTTATTGTTTGGACGGACGTTTGTCATTGAATATGTAAATCTATATTGAATAAGGTGAGTAATAAGCTTTGTGCAAATTATTACTTATTTATAATGTATTGAATAGAATATCATACACGTTACTTGTGGGGTAAGATGGGGTTAACCTTCTAACACTAGTACAAACTCGGACAGCAATGAAGCTGCCACCACATCAACACCACAGCCAAGTTGCTCAACGTTTGCACTTACAGTTTCACCGCAACCCAGCTGCTCATCTTTTTTAACTGTATCTTCAGTTAAATGAAGGGTGGATTGCTTGCCAAGTATGTGGAGAGAGAGGTCATTGTACCTGTGCAGGTATTGATGACGATGATGAATATGCTGCTCATATCAGTTCAGGTTGCCGACCTGACAAAGGGTAAATAGGAGGTGTACCCCGTTTTACCCCGCACATGGGGCAAGACGGGGACTTTGTTCCTTATTGAATAATGTTAATAGATCTTGTAAATCTAGGCATTATTCTTCCTTTTTCGGTTTTTGTTCAATAAAGAAATATTTTATCATCTTATAATTGCTAATAAAGGGTTGAATTTGTGAAAATTTTATGCTTAATTTTACTTTTAACCTTAAGGACCCCGTCATACCCCGGGTTTCCCTAACTCCACCGAATTTTGCTTATTGAATCCTTATTTTTGAACGGTTGTAAAGCCAATCTCTTAAGGCACCGCGGCTAGTATACGAACAATTCTCAACTGTTAGAAGTTATATTAGAATTGTGCAACTCTTTCGAAATCTTTGAGTTCCAAATAAAAGGCCATTCTTTAGGCAAAAGTTAATTTCCCAGGAGTCGTTGATCTGGTATCTGGCAAAAAATAAGCAACAAGCTTTCTGCCTGACCGTTTGCAAAGCAGCGGTGAACTCACAACAGGTCATAACGGGTCATTCAATGATTAGTGATAATCTATATAAGAATTGAAAAAAAATCGATTATCTTATAGCAGTCAGCTTATCAGTTGATTGTTTATTAAAATAACACAATTTGTTTTTGCACATAAATTGATTAACTTTGCCTAATGAAGCTAGAATTCTCCATTGATTTGTGGTGATGATTCCGGTTCGCCTTGAATCATTTTAAGTCTATTCTTGTTAAATTGACAAACTATTTAGATTGCGTTAATATATTTTTTTCAAGGATGCCAACCTCATAAATACACAACACCAGGATCTTATTAATAATTTATTCAGGTCAAAAAGAGATTATATTTTCACAGCATATCAGTAATTCTTAAGGATAAAAATAAAGTAGTCTTTTTTTTATGTGTGTCTTGATCAACCCACTAAGGCTTTACATTGCTGATAACGTTGTCCGTACAAATCAGTCAATTGGGCACCTTTACATCCATAACCGCCGTACTTGTGGATGGCTGCGAAATCATCACAATCGATCTTACCATCACCGTTACAATCCTGCAACAACAGCAAAAAATTAAATCGATAACGAAACCAGTTGGGTGTCTTTTTGCGAGATCTAAAAAATACCTGTTGGAATTTCTGCATGTATCCTTGTACGGCTAACGCGGCACAGTAGGTGTCACGGGCACAATTTGCATAAGCCGTACTTGATTCGGGTGATTCATTCTTCACGGTAGGTTTACCAGCATCGGCCCAATACGCCCATGTTATACGGAATGGGCCACAAACGTCACCTTCACATTGACTGGCCGTATCGCAGGCAGAGATCGCTTCGCATATACAGCCGAGACATTGTTGGGTCACCGGCAGGTTGGCCTGGCAATTGCCGTCTGCAATTAATAATAAATGGAAGTCATTAGAGAGACTTAACGACCAAAAAGTAACGTTGCTAGCAGTGACTTAAGGTACTGAAGTCGAAGTAATAAAATGAGGCGTTTTTGACTTTAACCACTTAGGTCATTACGATCCTGACAATTTCGAAGACAAAATCTTCCAGAATTCTCCAGTTTATTTTTAGTAATTACTAAATCAAACACAATCGTAACTGAACGCCTTGACTTTTCGCTATCAGCGATCTCACCTTTCTTGGAAAATCCTCGTAATTTCCCAACGGTATCCTCATTTTATAAATAACAAACACAAACAAAGTAATAACTAATGATTAGTGGGACTTACCGGTAATTAGGTTGACAAAAATAATTGCTACAACCAATTTGAACAGCATCTTGTTCGCGTGTATGTTGTCGGTACGAAAGACACTAACTATACTGAACAAAATCATTGGCTTGTTTACAATAAATATTTATATGTAAATCAAAATTTATAGTTGTTTTTAGAAATTTGTTGGACCTTGTCTAGATAGAGACAGCATACGATTTAATAACAACAGAAGGTTATTAATGTTGGAGAATTCAATTTGTTTGAAATGTAGACTTTTAGATCCGCCTTGAACTTACTTAAAACACCTATCATTTTTTTTCCATCATCTATTCTTCTATGATGTCATTATTTTGGGATTTTTTTAAAACAATTGCTACATATTTTTGTTAATTGGCATTTAATGAGCAAAATCGAGCGAACTATTTATGCATTTTTAAGTATTTATTTCTAATTTATTCTGGAAATCGAGAGACCGGATCAGCGTACAGGAGGATGTTTAATAATTAATTAGCGTTATTTCCATTCGTTGAATTGAGTCAGAAATTTCGTATCCAGGATGTAGCCTTTTATTTTCAAAGGATTGTTTCTATAGTTGGAAAGGTTATTGTTAGAAAACTTTGGAATTTTGTTTTGGATTATTTGTCTCTGTTGCTAATTTATCGATTTGTTTGTCTTTGGCAGAATCACTTAGTATTCCGAACGAATTTCAATCTCAAACACTACCGTTATTGTAGAATTTGTTGACACAGCATTAATAGAGATTGAGATTGAGGTATAGATTGTATCGAACCATTTTTATCACTAAAACGTTCTTCTGCGGAGTCTTTGTTCTATGAAATGTTAACTAGAGGGCGGATTTTAGTTGAAAATTATTCGATCGTACTTTTACTTTTTCAAATTTCTCACATAAGGGCGCTAGCCCAAATTATCAAATCAACGGCTAGAATACTTTTTTAGGCAAGCAAAACGCACACAATTAAGTGAAAAGAAATGTTTCGCTTGTGCCGATAATATTTCGAGCGATAGAAATCGAGATTAACACAAGGATTATGTCAGAATATTCTTTTCCAAAGTACTTGTCCGAAGGTGCTACAGTGGACCGATTTTATGGTCTGATGAGTTTATGGATCGTAGAATTATTGCAATAATTTTAACAAAGAAGAAAATAGAAATAGCTTTTCATTTTTATTATTTTCCTTAATAAATTCATTTCCAATAGAAAACTTGAACAGATACTTTGACCACCGACGATCCTTTGAAGATGTCCTATTATTGTTATCATTTTTTATCAAAAGTGTTTTAGAAGTACTGGCGATCGAAAAGGCACCAGGCCGTAAAATCGCTACGAAATTTGGTCGACAATATACAGCATTAATGTAAATCCGGCGACGAGTTGAAAACAAAGATCAAAATTATAGATATTTTGCCGGTGTTTAAAATAGATCCATTTGCACAAGTTATAAAAGAATTATTTATAATTTGATGACTAGCTAAATAAGAACTGTGTTTAGCAATCAATCGAAGGCTTTCGTGTCTTTTTCGATGACACACAGTTTCTTACGTCTTCGTGTTCAAAGAATTGTGAAGAATTTTGACCTGACAAGGTCTCAAAAAAACCGTCATTGCTTAATGGTATTGTCCGTGTTTGATATGGGCGTACACACTGGTCAAAAAAAAAATATTCTAAATAAAAAACGAATGTTATTTAAATCCTTTTTCCTAATGGAGATTAGTGGAGGAAATTTACGAATTACTGAGAATACAAGAAAAAGCGACTTTTCCGGAAAATTCTTGAACATCCAGTTGCTTATTCTATTTTCAAAAAGACAGAATCTTCATTGGTTTTCGAGAGCGCCTTACAATTAGAACTGAAGCAATGTTGTCTGAATTACATTTTTTGTTTAGATTTTTCATACGAATTCTATAGACGTGCGCAGGGCCGGCCCAAGATAGTGGCGTAGGGACCCCTGGCTACGCCACTGTCTTGGTGCAAGAGGGTGTACCATGACCATGATAAATTTGTCAGTTATGCCAGTTATGTTCGCTACGCCACTGGCCTAAGACCATAGCAAAACAGGCAGTTCCCGGAGTGGCACTTTTTAGCGGATCCTATACTGGACGTCTAGCATTTTCTTCAGAAGAATATGAAAGTATAATTGAAAAAAAATATGAGAGAACAGTCTTAACTCTGAAGAATTTGTTCCATATGGGATTAGGGTACAACCTTAGAACTCTTTGGAACTGCTGCTAATTGCAGAAGATTCAGCTTGGAAAAAAGTTATTTTTAGAGCAGTCAAATTCTATGTTAGATCTTCAGTCCTGGTAGATCCTAAAAAGGATGCACTTTTTGGAAATTTTTCTTAGTCGGAATTTTAGGATAAAGACAATTGCCTCTATTTTGAAAGTACAAAAAGTAGCAACTCTGCAATTGAATTCTGGCTAAGACCTGGAGTTTCTCAAATCCACTGTTGGAGTTTTTTTTTTGTAGTTTCCAAATGCCTCCTTATCCTCAATGCGTTCACCTGTATATTGTTACTGTGATTACATTAATCGCGTGTATACGTTCTTGATAAAAACCGAACAAAGGACACTTACTTAAGTGTTAAGTTGTTTCGAAAAATGGTGTTTCTTTTTTGTTAATTAAAAATTAATTGTATCTAGTGCTAGTGTCAGTGTATGTGTCGGTGCCTTTCAATTAATCGTGTTATTTCTTCTAATATTTATAGCTTTTCTTTCAATTTCTCTTGCAGTTGGAAACACTGTTTTTCTTTCTCAACAGTGGTGCCTCATACGAAAAGGTCGATTTTTTCATTGTTTTGAATTCTTTTAAAACCAAATCCTTGACACTTTTCTATGGAACACCAAACTATTTTATTACGGATTTATTTAAAATTCAACAGAGAATTATCACAATTAATTTGGATTTTTTTCTTGTTATCAAAAGAAACAATTTTCAATCAGAAATTTAGTTAAAAACATTTTTGATAAAGAGGAAAATAATCAACGTAGACGCCAAAGAATTATGTAAAACTATTGCACCCATTTCTTGTGCTCTAGGCACTTTTTTTCTTAGGGAACATTGAAAAACGAAACTGAAACAATTGCAACGTGGATCCGCAACTTCACTAGTTTCATAATAAATCCATCTCTGCTGATAATTTTTGAAGTGAAACTTCTTTAGGCGCGATAGGGTCGTAAATTTGTTCGGAGCGAGAAGAAAATGCGGGACCCCGTGCCTGTCACTTCTGCCAACTGTGTAAAATAAACACTAGAGTCTAAAGTTGGTATAATTGAAAGATGTACGGCGCCATCTAGAACAAAACTAAAATTTCCTGGCCTACCGCGATTTATGATTTTAGTATTTATATAGTAATTAATTAAAAGACAACTACAGAAAGAAATCGAGCCTTCAGGCAACAACAGAACGAAAATACACCAATAAAAAATGAATTTCATCTCTAACCTAAGAAGTTTCACTTGTAACGCACTTTCAATTTTTTTTCGATACTTATTACTAGACTGCGCCGCCTGAAATTCTGTACTTACAGATCGATCGATTATACATTGTTTTCGAAATACTAAAGAAAATATTGCCTCGATCGGAGTTGCAATATTTATTTTCCACCCCAATTCGTGTCCCCATTGACTCGATCACTATGCCAACGCTTTTTGTTTGGATTGTTACAGTCTGTTGACATTATCCACAACAACAAAACAAAATCTTGTTTCTTATCATTCCAAACTTAATTATGTCTGAAAAACAACAATCAAACAATAACAATAATTTACGTCTAACTGGTGATAAGGTGTGTGATATTAATTAAGTCTGGAGTCTCTTGGAAACCATCAAAAATCAATTGTTTTGTTTTTTTTTTTGTAGATAAATCTAGAAGTTCGACCTTTAAATAAACTGAATACGGCTACAACAAGAACGAATAATTTATTAAAAAAATATTACAACCGACCCGTATCAGCGGTGCCACTGCTAGCTTTAAATGAAGTAATTCTGATTAATTTGAGAAAAATCTAGAATTAATAATTAATTTTATTAGGATGATATTGTCGATGAGGAGGAAGTCAAAAAAGATCGTCCATTTTCCGCCGACTTCCTGCCAAATACGAAACGCAACAATTTAGAAAATCTAACATCATCACAACTATTACGGACGCTATTATCAGAACCGATAAAATCGTGGCGTCATTCTACAAAAAATGATACAACAAATTCGGATAGAATTGGTAAAAGTGTTGGTAATAAAAAGATACATTTCGTGGAAGAAGAGCTCAACGATCCTGGTATCGACGCAATTCACGATTATCTAACAATAAAATATGAAAAATCCGATAATTCGATAGATATTGTCGGACAAATTGATAACAAAGCTAATAATCAACAGATTTTACAAATCCAGAATTGGATCGATAATAATGAAGCACCAAAAGTGCCCGAATTGTCCCAAATCGATATCGATGAATTGTTCAAAGATGAGATCGATCGAAAATTTGATAAATATTTTGAGAAATCACCGAAAACCAGCCGGAAAACTACGGATACTAAGAATCGCGTTAAATTCGTTAATACACCAATCGAAACGCCAGAACCGACAATTGAAAACAATAATAATAAACGGAATTATTTGGATTTTTTGGATAGTTTGGACGATTTTATCGATACGGAACCGGAAAAAGATGCTGCAGCAATTACAACAAACACATCAAGTGAGAGTAACGAGGATATTGCGTCGATTCTTGAAGTGTTGGAGGCCGAACATGAAAAATCGCGTAATTGTAAAACAATTCACAATATCCACAAATAATCGTAATTTTTTTCCATATATCTATATAGAAAAGAATATGAAATCAATCCAACAAATAATCGATAAGGAGATTACACCAAAAATCGTAATCACTGATGTTGATCATGATAATAATAATAATAATGGGAATCGAGGAGATGAAATTGTAGGAAAACAAGACGAGAATGATGCTGGAATTGAGCAGGAGATCAAGAAAATCGACGATAAGGAATCTCCGGATTTACTCCCGGACAGGACAGTGGTGCAATCGGCGAATTATAAGTAAGATCAAAAGTTGTATTGTTTAGCAATTGCTATCATCATCTCGATCTTCGGTTGTAATAGAAATCGGTGTAGTCTAGGCAACATCTGCCATTTTAGTGAAATTCTCTTAAAGGGCACCGAAAATTATGATCCACGGCTCATTCGATTCGGAATGACTTTTAGAAACTTTTTGAAAAATTTGAAGGTGCGTCGACAAAAATTGCAAAAGTTATAAACAATTCAGTAAAAAAAATGGGGGTTTGGTTTTTTGCAAATATCTCGGAAATTATTAAAGATATTCGAAATTTGAAAAAAGATCCTTAAAGAGGAGAAAATTTCCTAGAAAAATGTCTTACCCCCGGAAATGCGACCTTTTCGGCATATACTTGAAGATACTTGAACTGGCTGCTTGCTCAATCTTTAATCAAATCTATTTTAGACGCTTTAAGTTTATTGCAATGTTGTTTGTTGTCAACAGGGATTTCTTACGTAATTGGCAATGTTTAGTTTTAAATCGTGTCATTAGACTAGGCAACATCTGCCATTTTAGTGAATTTCCTTCTAGAAACTTCTTGAAAAATTTGCAAGTGCGGGGCAAAAATTGCAAAAGTCTTAAACAATTTAGTAAAAAAATGGGTGTTTGGTTTTTTGCAAATATCTCGAAAACTATTAAAGATATTCAAAATTTGAAAAAAGATACTTAAAGAGGAGGAAATTTCCTAAAAAAAAGTTTTACTTTTTGGAACTCTACCACCAATATTTATAATTTTAATTTTGATATGAAAATAGGGCTAAAAGCGGGCGACGCGCGTTCCGAGCGCGCTGACCCACACGGACTCTTGAACAATAAAAATAATTTTAACCCATTAAATATCAATATTAAGAAATAAAAAAATTCACATACCTCCTAGACACTTGAATTAACGAAAATCCATGGAAAAAAAATTTTTCCCGTTATTATTTTATTAGATATGTTTTTGTTAATTAACTAATTTTTACAAGTTTAAAATTTTCATAAAAACGCTGATAATTGTTGAACTATAAACCTCTAATTTTTTTCACTTCTTGGAGCTATTTTTGAGAGGCTTTCGAAGAGATCCCCGTTGGAAAAATTAAAAAATGTTGATTTTCCACTTTGTTATTAACAACCTAAGAGGTTAAAATTGTTAATTAACAAATGTGTTTCTTTGTCTCAAAATTAAAATTATAACTATTGGTAGTAGAGTTCTGGAAGGTATGACATGTTTTAGAAAATTTCCTCCTCTTTAAGGATCTTTTTTCAAATTTCGAATATCTTTAATAGTTTCCGAGATATTTGCAAAAAACAAACCCCCATTTTTTTTTAATAAATTGTTTATAACTTTTGCAATTTTTGCCGGCGCCGCTTCGAATCGAATCGAACAAGCCCTGGATATTGATTCACTAAAATTGCAGATGTTGCGTAGACAAATAGAGTAGTAATAGTTAGACGGATCGAGATTCAGATTCTTTCAGAATACCAATTTTTTGCACATATTTTTGTTATCATCGGGGGGCGACTAGAAAGAGTTATTTACTTTACAAGGTGGGAAAGTGACACTTTTCACAAGAGCGGATAGTTTGGATCACGAGGCGAAGGCCGAGTGATCCAAATCCGCGAGTGTGAAAAGACACTTCCCACCGTGTAAAGTACAACATTTTTCTTAATACTAACGACCTTTGATTTAATCTAATTTTTTAATATATTATTTATATATACAGGCTGTCTCGTAAGAAATGGATTACCTCACGCGCTTGTGTTTTCAATTTTTTCTCTGCTACAGCACGCACCTGAATGGTTATTGAATTTAATTAATAGTAAATTATAAAAGACATTTCGAATCAGGATTTAATTTCATATCAGACTCTGCAAGGTGGTTCATTACTTACGAGACATTCTGTATATATTGAATCTAGAATTTTATTATATATAAAAATAGAAACATTTGTTTACATTTTTGACATTCTCGACAATTCGAGAAGGCCATTGTTATTATTGTTATTTTTTTTTGACCCCGAACAGCATGGAACAGCACAGTCAGACCGAGACCGTTGCCGAGTAAAGTTGGGGTTGTAGACGATCTGTGGTATAATAGACGCAATTGTTTTTAATCGAAATTTAAATTCAAATTAACCGAAATTAATTTAAATTGAATCACTGGGAATAATTAATATATAATTTAATTGAAGATAGAGGCATTTTAACTCTCAGTTTTTTGTTTTTTTTTCTTATATTCCAAAATTTAATCTGTGTATTTTTGAATTGCTAAAAATATGTGGTATTGAGAAAAAAAAGAATTGCGTCGATTTTGTCCCACAAAAAAACTTGTTGAACATCATTTTTAGTACCCCTAATAGAAACTAAAAGTCAATAGTGAAGAAAAGTCACTTTTCTTCACTAGTCACTTTTCTTCACTAGTGAAGAAAAGTGTCACTTTACCATTAGGTTATTAGTAAAGTAAAGTCAACTTTCAACTGTTAGTATTAAGAAAACATTATTTATGCATAACAGAGCCGTTTCGTAGTATCCTCTAATCGTACGGTTTAGAAACTAAAACGGGTTCATTTATAAACAATTTATGCTGTAAAGTCGTTTCCGATGTTTGCAGCCGGCTTTTGTCGTTTCTGGATGAAGTCGATCAGAACTGTGTGAAACCACTGGATCAAATCAAGCCGAATCTACCAACATTTGATAAAATCGACATCAAATTGGATACAGTTCCAAAGTAATTAAGTTTTAAATAAAAATCTTATTTTTTTGTGTATATGTTAAATGGTATTTTCTAGATTTGAAGACTTAATTCTCCTCAAACAAGACGAATTAGCACGTCACGTCATCGATTTGTGTTTACGTTTGAAAGACAAATCATCATCAATCAAATTATTACAAAACGAATTATCACATTTACGTGAACAAATCATTGAATTAAATAAAAAGCAACATAACGAAATTCGAACGAAATTGAAAACACAAAAGAACGAATACGAATCAACCATTAAACGCCATCAAAAATTCATCGATCAATTAATCAACGATAAGAAATCATTGAATGAACAATGTGAAGGTTTAATTAAAGAAATCAAAATCTTAGAACAACGCTATCAAACCAATTTAAAATCAATTGAACATAAACATGAATTGGAAATTGAGAAATTGAAGAATATCCAAACGATTAACGAGAAAATCCGCCGTGAACGTTGGATTGATAATCGTACACAAAAAATCAAAGAACAAACAGTTAAAAGTATCGAACCGGAATTGAAGAATATGGAGAAACGACAACAACAAGAATTGTTGGATTTGCGTACGTTACATAAACGTGAAATTGAAGATTTGGAATTGAAGCATGCCCGTAAAATGCAACAACAACTCGAACATTTACGTATGGAAATGTTAGAGGAACGTGAACGTATCGTGAAGAATGAACGGGAAATTTTACAGAAACGCTACGATAATCTGATTGAAAACGAACAGAAATCGTTACAGGAACAACGTAAACGTTTAATCAACGAACATCAACAACGTTTTAAAGAGTGTGAAGAACGTGAAAATAACGTTATAAATGAACGGGAGCGATTCATGAAACAAATACAGAATGAATATGAGGAACGTTTGGAGATTATCACACGTCGACATGCCAATGAGGTTGATTTGATCAAAGAATCGATTAATATCGAATTAGAACAATGGAAGAATAATTATAAGAAACAACAACAAATCAATTTGAATCAGTACGAATTGGAATTACGTGAGAAATTACGTAAAGAACGTGATTTCGAAATTGAGAAAGTCATTGAACGTTTAGAGAACGAATCGAATGAGCAACGTAAACAAATCGAACAGACCACCGAGAATCGTTTGAAACGTTTAAAAGACAAATACGAGAAGGAAATTAATGATTTGGAAATGTTGGAGAATGAATTAAAATTGAAATTGAACGATTACAAACAACAAATCATCAATAATGATGATATTATTATCAATTTAAATAATCAAATCAAACAACAACAGAAACAATTGGACGACAATCAGAATTTAATTGAGCAATTACAAAGCGAACGACAACAATTCAAGGAGATTGTCCGTAATGAGATGCAGCACGAAATGGAGACGTTGAAACGGGAATTGATGATGGTGAAGGAGGCGCGCGATCAACAATTACAACAACTCCATTCCAGGTATTTGTTGATGGTCCCAAATTTTAAGAATCCATTTAAATTGTTGCATTATCAAATGAAGAATTCTTTTGCAGAGTACGCGTTTCAGTGGCACGTAAAGACGAGATTTTATCGGAATTAGCGCGCGACAATAAGGATTTACACGAGAAGTGCGTTTATTTGGAAAGTATGTTGGAGCAACAACGGAAGGAATATCTGATCAAATAATCTACCCTCTATTATAATTATTTTTATTTTATATTTTAATGAATTTAATAAAATATATTCGAACAAAGTGTGCATTTTCGGTTTGCTATAGCGCAGACGTCCCGTACACGTCGGTAATAAGCGACCGTCCGTGTCAGTTGCTCCACGTGTTGCGTTGGCAGCGTATCGGTAGCGTCGATGCGTTTCGCAAGCTTTGCACGACGATTTTCTCCGTAATTCTGTACAATTTTTTTTTGATTAACTATATCGGTCGGTTTAGAGAGGTTGGATTTGTACAGATGGAAGAGGAAGAGGACCAAACCAATAATCATCGCCGGTGGATCGTTTCGGTTTTCTGCAGCCGTAGTGGATTGTTTGTTGTGATGACAATTTATACGTTATTTGGTGCTTTAGTGTTCAAGACGATCGAAAGTGGCGATTCGGACGATGTTCCAACGCAAGTCCAGCGTAGTCGTGAAGATTGCCTACGTGAATTGTGGCTTATTACAGGTAAGAGATTATTGTGGCCGTAACATTGATTAGTTTTGTCATCAAATATACTCGAACTGTCAACGTTTTTTGTTGTACGTTAAGATCGATGACATTAAGTGAAGTTGTTAGAACAAGTCTGATGATGTGGCAATTTTTTCCACGATTCGTTGTCTTGACACCACTTTCGTCCAGTCCACTCAGCGTATAATGGTTGATGAGTTTTGTGGATTTGGCACCGAAGAGAAAACAACTGACAGCTTCTCGCCTGAGATAAATTAGGCTTATAAGTTGAAAAAGTGCGGGCTAAAGTATAATGCGCCGTTAAAGCGGATAGTCTTCATTGTTTTCGGTTTTTTTGGTAGTTTTCTGTCACCAAAAATGCGGAAAAACGCCAATTGATGGATCGCTGCTATTTCGCAAATATTCGAATTAATTTTTGGGGTTGTTTTGAGGGATTAATTCGATTAATTCGCCCTCTTCTAGTAGCCGACAATTTGATCGGTTCCAATCTATATAAACTTGGCACTTTACCGAAAATACGATCTCATTACAAAGCATTATCTGCAGATTTAATCAGCGTTGAGAGCAAAGTTCAACTTTCATCTAAATTGGCAAACGTTAGATGTCTTTCTAATTTACTTAAGTTGCTGTAATGTCTCTATTACGTCTCCAATTTACAAGACGTTGTTAGTCTAGTTAATTTACTAATTAGTCTAATTAACAACCATCAGATACAACAAATTTCAAAGTCGTTTTTGCCGTTAATTAGTGCTTCTTTTATGTTTAATTACGTTTTATAACTAATTCAACGAAATGTGTAAAATTGAGGAATGACCTGGACGGAACGACCAATTACACACTTCTTGTTTCGTATAATTGGCAACGGTAATTGTGCTAATTTTTTAATTGAATAATCAAGCTTCAAATTTAGAGAGAAAATTTGTTAGAATAACATTTAGTAATCAATTTATTGTTGGTGTGAATTGTTGGAACGGTTGTTTGAAATTAAAGAAACTGAATTCGAACAGATCATCTTTGATCTTATTTAACGATGAAATTTTCAATAAACAACGAGAGACGGTGTTTGTTGTTGAGAGATATTTAGAGAATGTCGCATTCTTTTCTAATGAAAAGAATTCCCGTATAATGCGAACTTTTCCAGTTCTACTTTGAACGTTTGACTTCCTTGTTTGTTGGAGGAACTTTAGAAAAATCGGTTGATTTCAAAAATTAATCCATTGAGCCGCAGAAGCGCTTAGAGTCGATCGATTTGTTGTGTTGCTTCTAATAATCTTGTTATTAATTCATTTGATAAGATGGAACGGAAAGGAAACAGCTTAGATTACATTTAGAGAATGGGGTTTTCGTAATTTGTACCCATCTCATTTTAATCCTGTTTGTATTCGCTTGTGGTATTCTGAAAGGTTGCTTTATTAACAGGTGAACGTCAAAGTTGTTGCTCACTAATGCTCTATGAATAATGTAGCTCATCTCCATAATAAACTACCATCTTGGGAGTTACTCCAATTATTCCTATTCCTAGGATACAGACACAATAAACGCTGACGCGGACTGCGGCAAGTAAGATAACATCTCAAAGTCGGTCGGCTCAAGTCGAGCAGTCGCTGGTCTGGTTAACGCGAACACAATGAAAGCTGGCAGAAACAGATTTATATATGTTTTAACATGGGAAATGCTGATGCATCTTTTCTTCGACAATAAGCACGGATTACCATTATAAATTTCTTGCCGGTCTCGATTGTTAGTAGTGATCGGTAGTTTATAGTAGCCGATAGCGTCATACATAATTCCACTATTGCCAGATTTAGTGAAAATTCATTAGACTTAATGATTTAATGGAATCTAATGATTTAACAGAAAACTTTTTTCTAGAATGTTAAATGTTTTTGTATAAATAAAGTAGTAATTTGTAGAACTTCCTTCTTCGATGTTGCATGAAAATGAGAATTTGTCTCTAATATAATTCCACACTGTTAAAAATTTTCTGAAATTTCAGAAGCTAACGTTTCTGAAATTTCAGAATCAATATTCTGGAAGTGTTTCAAGTATAATATTATTCTGAATTTTCAGAATCTACATTCTGACAGTGTTTCAAGGATAAGATTATTCTGAATTTTCAGAACGTATTTGAAATTTGGATTATTTTTAAGAAAATTTTCTAAAATTTACAAACTAACATTTCTGAAAGTATTCCGAGAACAATATAGTTCTGAATTTTAAGAAAGTAGTTGGGAATTCATAAAGCAGCAGTATTTGTAAAAAGATGCTCTGCAATTACGTAAGCTACTTTATCTGAAATATCTGTTGTATTTTTGTGAAAATTATTCATAATTTCAGATTATCACCTGAAAGTTCAAAAATATAAAAAATATGAGAACAAAAATGAAACCCTTACTATTATAATATTTGAATTTTCCATAAAATGTTAGAATTTTTGAGAAAATTGAAAATTTTCAAAAGTTCTGGAAGTTATTGTTTTTAGCCCAAAGAATCATTCGTTCTGAATTTTCAAAACCATGCATTCTGAATTTTCAGAATAAAGTATCGGTGAAAAACTTTTTATATTTTTTTTTCTGAATTTTCGGGAAAAATTTTTAACAGTGCAGTTGAACCTATTAACTTTCTAGAAATTATTAGATTTTGATCTGGCAACACTGCTTAACTCTGCTGTTTATCATTTAAAGAGTGTTGTTGTCACATGATTTTTTTCTCATAAAGTTTCTGCTTACCCCTCCACGTAGCAGATTGTTTTTAAAGGGCCTAAAAATATGCTTTGTCTAAAATTTATGATTTTTTTCCGTCCGATCCTGTATACAAGCTTTTGAAAACGCCGATAAATGTAGTCGTCGACGTAGGCTTTTGTTGTGTTCGTATTTTGTTGCCGACTCGCTGGTCAGCACCGAACGGCGCTTCCAGTAACAGGCGTTTGTTGTGTCTGTAGCCTTAGAAGTAGCGATCGATTGACAAGAAGGATCCCAAATTTTTGTCGCTAAAGTTGCAAAAAAAAAATAGTTAAAAGTCAATTTGCAATAATTCTAAACCATGTGGAAGAAATGTAAACAATATATTCGGCTGTTTTGGGCATTTAAAATAAATCGTGTCTCATAATTATTTTTATTTATTATTTTTCCATTACAAAACTAGTTTTAACTGCATCCCACACGAATCCATTTATTTGTTCATATTTATATTTAATTGTTGGGAAAATACAGACAATAATAGGCGTTCACATATTTGGTGCTGATTTGTTTAAGTCTGTTACATCATCTTTCAAAAAAACGATAAAAAAATAATAGGCGCATCCACCAAAATTTCGTGACTTCCATAAGTAGCTATTTTTATGATTTCTTATCAATTAAAAAAAACAAAAAACAAGTAGCTTGACTACAAATCCAGTCAAGTAGAACAAAACCAAACAGTTTAATTTGATAAATACCATAATATTCACAAAATACGAAATATATAACAGACAATCATCGCCAAGGCAAGTCGTTTAGGTTCAGCCCTACTATATTATAGTTGGACAAACCTTGTAACGATTTTATGGCTTAATAACTTTTTAACTAAACATTTTCACAGCATTCACTTCCTTTTCATTTCATTGGGTACAGACACAATAAACGCCTATTACTGGTAGGTGCCAAGAATGAATACAGGGTCAGACTGAAAAGCCATATTTTAGGCCCTTTAACTCCCATATTCAATGATCGCATGTGTATAGTGGCGTCCAATTTTGATGTCACCAAAAAATTAAGGAATCCATCAATTTCTTGAACTTGAAGTCAAAATATTGATGCATTATAACGATAAGTGCGGCTCTGTATCTATTCCGATTAACAAGACACAAAAACAATCTGTTACGTGGTGGTGTTAGCAGAAACTTTATGTGAAAAAAATCATGTGACGACAACATTCTTTAAAGCATAAACAGCAGAGTTGAGCAGTGTTGCCAGTTCAAAATTTCATATGAAATTTAAATCATTAGATCTAATGAATTTCCACTAAATCTGGCAATAGTGGAATTATGTATGACGCTTTCAGCTACTGTGAACTACCGATAAGTACTAACAAACGTGAGCGGCAAGAAATTTATAATGGTTAACCGCGTTTACTGTCCGAGAAAAGATGAATCAGCATTTCCCATGTTAAAACATATCTTAATCTGTTTCTGCCAGCTTTCGTTGTGTGCGCCCTAACCAGACCGGCGACTGTTCGACTTGAGCCGACCGACCTTGAGATGTTATTTTACTTGCAAGTGTCCGCGTCAGCGTTTGTTGTGTCTGCGCCTATTTTCAACATAACATCAGGCCATGAAATCGTACAGAATTTGTCCAATTGCTTGTAAGCGTGCGGTTTTGTAGAACATTTTTAATATAGAAAATTTTAAGGCATTGCCACTTTAGAATTAAAAAAAATGCAGATGACTAACGAGCGGAACTAAAATTGTCACAAACCCTAGACGCTTTTTTTTTTTGATCAAGGACTTACATCAAACGAGACTCTCTTCTCTCTCTGAAGATTGTGCTTTCTTTCAAGAATCTCGCAATTAAAATGGAACGGTGACACGTAATTGTTCGTTACTCACAAAAGAGACAAAAAGTGCGGCAGTACAGTTGCAATTATTGTTAATTGTTGAGCACAAACAGATGTGTTGTAAACAAGAGATTTCATTGGGAAAATTGAAATTTTCGCTTAATAAACTCCGGATTGATTGTCTGTATGTGTGTAATTATTTCGATATATTAGTCGAGAACGTTTTCAAGCATTAATTGAAATTCTAAATCGAACAGATGTTCCATCCATCACGAAAATTAATAGAAATTTATACGGTTGGCTTGATCTAAAACTGTCAACTCTCCCTCACCGCACACATTCGAAACGTTTCGAAAAGATTCCCCTACATCGATTAGAGGGTGAATGTGGGGAAACTTTGTCACGGCCCGTTATGTGCAGGTGGTTGCGGTGTCACCCAGTTTGAAACCATCGAACGATATCGAGTGCTATTCTCAGGAATTTTAACCTTAAGGAGAGAGTAAATATTTGTCGATAGGCAAAGAGAATTATTACACCTGAAATAGTGTCTCACGATTGTTGATAAATCGCTGTTTATTTTTTGTTTGCATCAAGTCGAATCCGAGACGATGTAAATGGGTTGTCTGCGGCGTCAAAATTAATTATTTTATCCGTCTACATCACGTATATTATTCGAATGTAGCGAAATTTCCGCATGATGTATAATTGGTTCATTGTTTCTTGTTCCGTCAAGCGTCAATTCTATTCCAACATATTGTTTGGGTGAATTAAAATTAACACCACAAAAAATCTAGTTTGTTGTTGTTTCGTTGAGTTAAAAGTTTTCGTTTCTCTTGTTTTGTGTCAACTTTTAATCCACAGAAAAGTTGAAATCCATTCTGATAAGATAGTCTCAACTTTACTGTTGCACACAGAGAATTTCTTACAGTTTTCATCAATGGAAAATCTCTCGATAAGGTGGCTTAGTTGTTGATTTAATTTTCGGGGCGTCTATTGACACAAAAGAATGGGAAACAAGCAACATTCCGGTTACAATCCAATTTATCCAGGGTTCTATAAAACGTAGAAGATCGATGTGGATAATTGGAATGCATACATTTACGATCAGGCGACGAATTCCTTAGAGTAAATGTTTTGTTTTAATTACAAAGGTGTGTGAGGAAAACGATCAAAATAAAGATTCTTTTGTATTTTCATTTAATCTCGAAAAATTATAAAAGTAGTCGATGATGACGGAAAACTGTAGGTAAAAGGTGTATTTGTCACGTAAAACCAATTCTATCAATGTTACTGTTGATTTTTGTTCTTTTCCGCCTGTAATCCGATAGAAATTTGTTAAATCTTCTCTACTGTATGTACATTTTCAATTGAACTGTTTATTCGAAATATTTACACAAGCAAATAGAGCATTGTCGGGGCATATTTATTGTTTGTCTTCCGTATTTGCATTTCGTATTGCATCAAAATTGTCGCTTCTTCTCCATAATTTGCTTTCAATTCAAAATTATTAACTGCGAATCAAGCTTCTGTTTAAACAATATTTTTTTGGGGGCCTGTAAAGCTGTAAAAATTGCATTTTATTCGTTATCATCTAAAACTGTGTGTTTTCCGCTTAAAATTGTTCCCATTTTTGTTTGCGTTGTAACAAATGGTGGATGCGCCGGGCCGTTTTACTGCTCCCATCCGTTCCCCTCTAACGATCGTCTATTTAATGATGGCATCGTTCTAATCAATTCTTTATTAATCGATATACATTAAATATGCTTTCAGTCGTGTTATAAATTAGTTATTTTTCAAGCCCGAATTCGTAAATTGATTCCGTTAAAATGTGGATTATTGATGGGTTTTATTAATATTTAATGAACTCCATCGTTTACCGTATTATTGATGTATTTGTATTTAGGTTAAATTCCACTAAATTTCCATAATTGACCCCTCTTTAATGAATTTATAAATTGTACTGCCTGATTAAATAAAATAATTGTTTTTCAATAGCAAACATTATGGAAAACTTTTAATAGAAGTTGGGCATTTGTTATTGGTACGTATTGTAGTTAATTTGATAGATTTTTCTTTTAAAAGTCGAATACGAGGAATCAATACAACATTAGTTATTGAAATGCACTCATATATCAACGGTAATGGATGATTATCAGTTTAGTCACGATTCACAGTTTATCTTCCAATAGATTGGAAAATCAATTCGCATTTATTCAACTAAAGATTTTCGGTGACGTTAATGTTTTAGAGGAGTATATCTCAACCCGGGTCCAGACGAGAGCAATGAGCACACACAAACAAAGCGAGCACACGTAAATGCTCAAGTGTGGACGGTAAAACGAACGCGAGCGCACACAAACAACCTGAGCCGGCGACTGTCGGTCTTTTGGAATTGCTCAAAGGAAATGTGCGCCTTGTGCGTGTTTCGACTTGCTCTGTCTGGACGCGTTTCGTATTAGTTTGATATTGTTGTGGGTCCGCATACAACTGGAGCAGTACGAACACTAAATATAAAACGCACAACGAACACACTAGATTCTTGTTTACGCACACAACGAGCAAATACATATGCGTGCGCGACTTATGAGTGCGTGCTCAGGTTGTACATGCTCACGTCTGGACGCGGCTTCTGATTAGTCATCCCTGATAAATTTAAAGATTCCTCTGTGGTTGCTTGATTTTTTCTCTACTGAGAGTTAAAAATGATTATTTTACATGACAATAAAGTAGCAGCTGTTTCACCATTTTTGGTTTTGATTACCTTAATTTTCATCGAATTCAAAGACTTTATTGATTAAATCGCAAATAATTTAGCACTACGACGTTTGAGTGATTAACATTTCCAAATTTATCTACGAGCGAAAAGATGTTTTTCCATAAACTCGATGGATTGCGCCGAGATCTGCTTAATCAGTCATAAAATCACTTCGATAGCTGTAATACAATTGTTGAAGCTGCTTGGATTGAATAACTTTGATCAAATAATCTCCGATTTTCCTTCAATGTTTCCTGGTTTTAATAAAGATCCAAGATATAAGGTGCAACTGCATATATTTGATGAATTCAACAATTTGATGCAAATTTCGCATTAATATTGCCACTTTCAGTAAATATGAATAAATTTACAGTTTTAATGTTTCTTCTCTTGTGTAGTGGCATTATTTCTCTATTGGGAATTTAGTCTAACTGTGTGGTCTGTAATTCTAGCAATTACTAGTCCAAGCTCCTATTATAAAGTCAAATTATGTGCCATCAGAGAGATATTATTGCATTATTTAAGCACTACAGACGAAGACGTTTAGATAAGAAGAGGCAGTACAAAATGAAAGCGTGTTTCATTAAAAATAAACAAAAAGGCTTAAGGGTGTCCTCTGGTTTGACGTCCTGATTTTTGAGCAATATTTGGGATTTTTTTGTAAAGACCAATGAAGAGATAGAACTTTGAACTTTTTACCAGTTATTTATACATATTTCAAGAATATACAGTTGAATTTTTAGCTAAAAATATTTAGTAGAATTAAAGTTATAGTGGTCTGAAGACACCCGCCTCAAAAAAATGGACGCCCACTTCCTCCCTGATATCAGCTGATAGGCTTATCCGAAACAAAAAAATCCAACGGGGCTTTAATCTGTATACTTAAATTCATCGAGTAGTCTACGATCAAAAAGAAATTTTGAAAATTGGATGTTTGACAGACTTCGGAACAAAAAAGTTCGAATTTCATGTATTTTTTGTCAAGTTTTTGAAACAAAAACAATAGAAATTTTCAAAATTTTGGGATGATAATAGTCCACTCAATGCGTCTATATGTACTGAGTAGACCCTATAAATTTGAAGTAAATCGGCCAAGCCGTTTTTGAGATATGATGGAGGAAAGTTTGAAAAACATGGTTTTGAGAAAAACACGTTTAAAGTTTCAAGCGCTCCGCTAAACGCTCCGAACACCTGTCCCTTCTAACTGCTGTATCTTTTTAATGGCTTCGAATATCGAAAAATCACTTTACTTCCACATTCTAGACATATTAAGGAAACAATTTATGTAAAAAAAAATTCGATTTTTTGAATCTGTTAAACCAGAGGACCCCCTTAAAAAAATGTTCGCAAATTGTCTAAGAATTGCAACAATATAACCAGTTCATGTACTTTTGGGTCATAATTCTCAAATGTCGACCATAATAATTGCGACGCAGCCCTGTTACATTCAGAGTAAAGCACACAAAAGTCAAACTGGTGCGCGAGAACAGACCAAATGACAAAAAAACCAATTACATCTGGGATATGTCGTGAATTGCGTATGTTACACAAAAAATAACAAGTGGTAGGAAATAATAATTAATAAATAATTTTAGAATTATTAATACGATTTTCCCAGTTCAATATCTTGTGTATTTTCAATCAGATTTCGACGATATTCAACTGCACCGATTTACATAAATCCTTGTGGATATTTTACGGTTATTGAATTCGGGATTCAATGCATACGAAAGACTTTGTCGCACACTCATTTGGTCAAGCAAATCGAGCACGTTTCTTCGATGTTTTCTAGTGTCGAAAAAACGGACGACTTTATCGAATTGAATTGAGGTCGAATAAGAGAAAATTGACAAATCGATAAAGTCTAATCGAATATTAAAGAGATTTCCGTAGACTTGATCGACGTGGAGGAATCACAAATCCGGTATGGATTCAGTACGTGATATTTCCAATACAAACTGAATTTCTTCATCTTCCCTTCGTACACGTCTACAGAGAACAGATGTGGAATCTTTAATATTCGAATCAAACTCCATTATGTCATTTCTTTCATTATAACGACTTTTCGAGAGCCAATTTTCTTATTATACACTTTTTCAACTTTTGCAATTAAGGGAGTCCTCTGGTTTGACGCCCTGATTTTTAAGGATTCTTTGGGATTTTTTTGTTAAGACCAATAAAGAGATAGAACTTTGAACTTTTTACCAGTTATTTATACATATTTCAAGATTATACAGTTAAATTTTTAGCTAAAAATATTCAGTAGAATTAAAGTTATAGTGGTCTGAAGACACCCGCTTCAAAAAAATGGACGCCCACTTCCTCCATGATATTAGTTGATTGGCTTAAATGAAACAAAAAAACCCAGCGGGGTTTTAATCTGTATACTTAAATACACCGAGTGGACTACGATAAACAAAAAATTTTGAAAATTGGATTTTTGACAGACTTCTGAACAGAAAAGTCCGAATTTCATATATTTTTTGTCAACTTTTTGATACAAAAAAAAATGAAATTTTCAAAATTTTGGGATGATAATAGTCCACTCAATGCGTCTATATGTACTGAGTAGACCCTATAAATTTGAAGTAAATCGGCCAAGCCGTTTTTGAGATATGATGTAGGAAAGTTTGAAAAACATGGTTTTGAGAAAAACACGTTTAAAGTTTCAAATATCTACAGTTATAACTAAAACGGGGTACTTAAGAAAATATTTAGTTTTCAGGGGTTTAAATATGCTGAATCTTCCTCTTTTTAAGTAGATAAAAAAAAAATTCAGCTGCCATAATTCTTTTTGCGAGCAAAATGGGGTACCCCTCCAAAAAGTAAGGAACATTTTTGTTTACAATAAAATTAAGTTAATAAATAAAAATCATGGACACAATGTCAGAATCGTAATGTTTGGGTGTCTCAGACGAAGATGTTGAATTTAATTGTGATTATTGTAAATAGATTTTAGGAAATATTAAATTAATAAAAAAAGATAACTTAAAATAATGTTAGAAGCAACTTTTGAGTATTTTAGAGACATTTAATGGGAAAACCATATTTGAGCTGAATTTTTGGTGTACCCCGTTTTGCCCACATCCACCCTAAGTATTTATTTGTTCAGAAGGGTCTCAGGTATAGAGCCGACAGAGAACAATAGGCTCATCCTCCAAGCGCTCCGCTCAACGCCCCAAACACCTGTCCCTTCTAACTGCTGTATCTTTATAATGGCTGCGAATATCGAAAAATCACTTTACCTCCACATTCTAGACACATTAAGGAAACAATTTATGCAACAAAAAAAATCGATTTTTTGAACCTATTAAACCAGAGGACCCCTTAAAACTGGCAAGTGCATAAAATTTTGATTTAAAAGTTTCTCGCTTCTGAAAACTTTAAATTACTTGAGTTGTACTTACTTGTTAAAGATGTAACGCATTGAATAGTGAACTAGTTGATGGTTCTGTTGAAAGCCAGCGATATGAATCCCTCGACAATCTTCAATCTCTTATACGTGAACGAAGCCATTGCATATCAATGCTGTTTAAGGAAGACAGTTTGAGATTTCCCCTAGGATTCGACAGCCTTGTTCTAATTGCAATATAAATCTGTTTAAACATTTCATTATGTATCTGTTTAATTAGTAACGCTTTTAACGTTTATTAGTCACGGTCCGGAAGTGAAACAAATAACTGATTAAAGCATCTCGTTCAGTATTTGCGTTTAATTATTCGCTATTTACAAATTGTCATAAAGTGAAGTCTAAAATAGAAGTGTTTTTCGGCGTTTCACCACTGGGAAAAATAGTAAAATATTTGACTGAAAATTTGACTTAATGAGATTTTCGTTAATTATCAGCACGACAAATTTAATTAAGATTGATGAAAGTAAAATGATTCATTATGTTCCCCAAGTGTGTTATAAATCTGATATGTAATTATATATTAAAATTTCGAACTAATTAAGTTTGATAGACAAACTCATTATATACACACATTTCCTTCCTGTAATGTTTAGTAAATTGCATACAATCCGTATTGTGGTGGTTGTAATACACAATTTCGCTTTAGAGAACAATTTCACAACGAGACGCGTGCAGAGTCCTCAAGTTATCTGTTTGAAAAGTTCACCTGCTAGCAGGGCCGGACTGAGGTTGCCAGATAACAGCCTACGATACGTTTTATTTTTTTTCCCTCCATCTCAGATCCTTAGAAGTGTCTAAATAATAAACATAAAAAGCTCCTACTGTGACTACAAAATTGTTCGATCGTATGCCGTGAATAGGAGAAGACTTTCTCCCAATCAAATAGGAGGAGGCTGCCTCCCACTCTTCTTTTCATGTACCTAGTTGAATTAGTTTATCGGTATGTTGAGGTTTTATTTCGTAACAGAGCATTGTTAGATTGCTGCCAATACCCCGCTATCACTGATAAATTGTTATCTATGGCTTTATCCATTTCAATTAAAACTTTTGATGAATTGCAAAATTGTTGAATTTGCTTCGCATGGGATATTATAAAATCCACTTCAAACTACGTAATAAACTTGAGACAGATTATCATCGACATCAACAAGTTTTAGTAAACCAAAGAAGCTTTAACTCGACTTTCGTACTTTTTACTGATTTCAAAAGATAAGCTATTTCCGATTCAAATGGAAAGCGGCGCCGAAAACTAGCTTACCTAACAGCACAGCTCGGACCGGCGCTGACTGCAGTATTTGTTCAGTTCTAATTTCAGTTTTGTCGAATTGATTAAGATTTGTAATGCAGCATAAAATATTGGATTTAATAGGAAAGTGTAGCAATTTTATTAATTATTCAAACAAATTTACAATTTATTGCTTAACGCATATTTTATTATTTATCGGAAAGCAATAATTCATTTTTATTACGACTTCAATAACAATTATTTTAATTGTAAACTATAACAGTAGCTGTATAAATTTTATTTGATAAATAAACAAGTCCTGCATCACTAACGATTAATGCTGGAAAAACAAACAGTTATTATGGAAACCAGCTACTTTTGCTTTTTTAATCGCTTGCAGGATAATGGACGAGTTATCTTTAGAACTTTCTCAAGCAACATTAACTTTTCCAAGTTAAAGTCAGAACTATAATTTAGATAGAAAATGATGCATATTTTCGTAGAAACATGCATCAAAGTCTAGACAGTAATATATGTTGATGTAAAAATAAGATTAAGCTCCCCAAGGAGTTGAAACGTTTTCAATAAGAAATTCATTTCGTATTTGAATTTTGCGCTGTTCTACCAATTTCATTTCCATAAGAAATTGCGATAATTCTTGGATATTCTTTAGATATTTCCTGAATGAAGGCCGACAAATGTCGGCTGTGTTACTTGTGGTTTTAATCAAACCGCTACAGGAATAGGTCAATATTGACCAATTATTTATTGATGAGCTAACGTTACAATTGACTAAGATAAGAAGTAATCTTTTTCTTGCATAAATAGAGGAGGCTAATCGACTTTTTATTTGCGTTTATTCTCAAAATTTACGATTGAAAGTGGATGTTAAAGATTTTCGAAATATCTTCGGAGCAACCAAACAATGTAGTCTTTTAGAGGATCTTGTATGTTTTATTTGAGGATTGAGGCCTGAACAGCTACTTTAATCAGTGTAAATTTAAAAAAAAAACGGAATTCAGGGTTCGCGTACAGATCTTCGGAATGAGGTATGTCTCTAATTTTCACTAAATTATTAGAAGAGTTGGCGAAGCCGACTAATCTTAGACCTTGCTGTAACTTTAGAATCCCAAAGAACAAAATTTATGCACATTTATTTTTTATAAGCGACCGTTTCGGCGTATTCGAATTGAGACTTTCAAGAAATGTTATTTTTAAGCTTTATCAATTTTGGCTCTAAAAATTTTACTGTTTAAGATATCTGTGCGTTTGGGGCGCATTTTGAAGCTGAAAGACATTAGTCTTCGTGTGACAGATAAAAATTTGTTCAGATAATACCTGTAAATAACGAGATGATGCTGAAGATACGTCTTTTTTTACTCAATTTTTGTGTTTTTTAACTGACTCCAGCGTCTCGACTGTTTAATGTAATTGACTGAAATTAAGTGCACATATTACAGAAAAAATGCAGCCAATAATCAACCCGAATTGCCCACTTTTTATATACAAATTCTTTGTTTGAAATTTTGAAATTTGAATGAACGTGTTTGCGACATAAAGATATGAAATTTACAGGATCTTCAGTTACAATCTTCAACTTCAAATATCTGCAAGACTCGTTTCGTTATTTTCATTCCTAGTATGTGTACTCCACAATCCAGTCATAAGTTTCAAGTTTCAACCGCAGCTGAAGACCACTAACATTAGAACGTTGGCGACAATAAATGCAACAAGAGAACACTTCTCTGCGTAATAATATAGTTGTTGAATCCCTTCAGTGGCTCGTATATAGTTAACATCGTAATTTTCAACCATTTTACAAATATTTCTACACTTTTAAGCACACACTTGTCACATTGAATTGCTCACAAAAAGTATATTTAAAAATTGTAGGAAATCTATTTGCGAAAGCCTAGAAATTTCTATAAAGCTGCATTTATTACAAATTAGAAACATTGTGTTTGCCTTCAACAAAAACGCTATTGGTGTGAAATTCCAACCGTATTGCTTACGTCTGGACGAACAAATTGCATTGATCGATCATACAAGTATGCTTAAAAAAAGACACAAAACAGATAAGAGCTTTGTATATGAACGCAAACCTGTGTATTACGGTGGCCTGTTCCGAATTTCATTCAAATCGTGTTACTTTTGCGGAAATAGAATAAAATGATTGTCAATAATGTGCATCGAACAAAAATCGACGTCGAAACACTGTTTACAAGAAAATATTGTTCGTTTGCTAGGCTGAAACATCTGTCGATACATTACGTTTATCGAATTTTTAATCCAAGAAGATAGAAATTTTTCCTAACAATTTCTAAATTGTAAAAAAAATATCGCCAGATTGTTTGAGAAATTTTAGAAATTTTCATCAGCATATCGAAAAAAGTTTATTTTTAAATGTCATAAAATCGAGTAGTAATAGAATGGAGTCCTAAGGCAATATCGCTACGAGTCGCTTTGAAATTACCATGTTAAATTGGCCAAATCGAAATTGAATTGGGAGCCCATCAAACACCTGCAGTCTTCTATTTGAATAGAATCTATCAGATTATTCAGCTGATGTGCTGTTTAAATAGTAGATGAGCTGTGACGAATTCAAATACGTAACCGAAAGATTTGTGTTGATTGTTTCTTCTAAGCGGCGAGACGAGCAACGATGTAGATCAAGGCAAATATGCCACATAATCCAGATTGTATTCCAAATCCAGAAATTCACCGAATTACCAATTCGGTTCCATTACAGCCTTGTCCATTGAATATTAAAGATCTGTAATTGTCCTTAACTTTGAAATGCATTTTTTTTTTGAAAATATGCTTCATCGATCCTTAATTGATGAGAAAGTGTTTGATGCCAAGCGAAATTCGTGTTCAATTTTTGTTTATAACAATAAATAAAAAAATAGGCTTATCAGCTCAATAATTCCGTAATTATTTATAAAATTTTATATATTATGAACTAAATCGGTAGAATATTTATCAAATATTAACTTAGAAGTCAAATATTTATCGTATGCCGTATTTGTTTATAATAAATCCATTTGTTACTAAAAAAACGGCCAATTCTATCGTTTTATCATTATATTACTTTAATGGTACAAAATATGAAAAAATCATAGGGAACAATTTTGTAGAAAATTTAATTTCGAACAAATCATGTCATTAGCAAAAATTCGAAAAACTAACATTTCTTATGTTATATAGCTTTAAAGGTCCGATTTTCGAGCGCAGCGGCACATTTATACCTTGCGGACAGCGTTTTTCGACTTTGTCACTATATAAATAATTAACTAATTGAGATAATCACCTGATTCTAATTTTATTTTGTTTAAAAATTAATTGTTTACATTAAATTTATGAAAAATTTCATGAATTCGATTAATTTATATTTTAAAATTAATTTTAATCTATACGCGTAACACTTCAAAAAATAGTATTCTCACATATTTTTTTAATTTATTAGAGATATTTATTTTCAATAACATTTTTAGTTGTTCGAACATGAGTTAGCCAGGTACAATTGTAGAAATATATTTTTCTACCGTGATTGTCGAATGAAAAGAAAGAAAAGGTGAAAATCTTGGACGTGTTTCTTATTTATTTATAATATATCTTACTAGAGAGAAAAATGTTTTAAATAATTGATTTTTGAAATTTTATCTAACAAGTGTCATTTATTTTCAATAGAAGTAACTGTTTTAAGTAAATTTGTCATATAATTAAAAAAGCTGTTATGTAACAATTTTTCGAATATCCTGTAATAATTAAAATACATTCAAACTGAGAAGTAATAAAGTTTCGACATTTTTTTAACAAATTTTGATTAGAATATTGAATTTTGAACAAAATACAATTAGAATCAGGTGATTATATCAATTAGTTAATTATTTATATAGTGACAAAGTCGAAAAACGCTGTCCGCGAGGTATAAAAGAGGCGCTGCGCTCGACAATCGGACCTTTAAAGCTCTATAACATAAGAAATGTTAGTTTTTTCGAATTTTTGCTAATGACATGATTTGTTCGAAATTAAATTTTCTACAAAATTGTTTCCTATGATTTTTTCATATTTTGTACCATTAAAGTAATATAATGATAAAACGATAGAATTGGCCGTTTTTTTAGTAACAAATGGATTTATTATAAACAAATACGGCATACGATAAATATTTGACTTCTAAGTTAATATTTGATAAATATTCTACCGATTTAGTTCATAATATATTAAATTTTATACATGATTATTGAATTATTTAGCTGATAAGCCTATTTTTTTATTTACTGTTATAAACAAAACATTTTCTCATCAATTAAGGGTCAATGAAGCATATTAAAAAAAATATAGACTTGTTCTTATTGAAGTTTCGTCTCAAATGAATCAAATGATTTTCTAATGCAAGCTGATACTGAAGATCGCTGCTTGCAAACAAGATTTTAATATCGTATCGGAATGCAATGAGGTGAGATTTGTTTAAAATTGAAAAGTGCTCCTCTGGAATTGATTAGGAACAAAATCATAACCCTTATCTTTCTCTTATCTAACCACAGCATAAAAGGCAAGATTGTTTAACAAGATTGCCAACTATTTGAGAATTTTGAGTTATTTAGAACGAGAAATTGCTTGATGAAGGAAGGCATTCCGCACTTTTACTTGGGCGGCTTTGTATTCACAAAAGAATAGTGATAATGTGTGCTTTTTCGAGTCTTCTGAAAAAAGCAGAAGGTAACTCAAATATGGCGAATGTGTTTTACAATAACATGACTTTCTATTTACGGATCTAATGATCTGAGTTAGATAACAGAGAAATCAATAAAAAGACACACCTTTAATTCGATCACTGTTCGGAGACAGTAAAACAGATGCCTATATGGCTATTTATTACTTTTTCTAGTCTTCGTATCTATGCTTGATTGACAAATAAAGTCGCCAACAAAACAAATTGCTTAACTATACGGATCTAATGATCTGAGTTAGATACCAGGGAAATACACGAGAAGACAAAGCAGCAAACGTGACACATCTTCGTTTCTATGTTTTTACAGATTTTAATGACTAAAACAGGAAAAATCTTCACGAGAATGACAGGAATTAGACCCAGCCGCTACATCATTATAATGATAGATCAATTTTTAACAAGTCATCAATTTTCGGCCTCTTTATCGTTAATCTTAACCGATGTTGCCCTCAAGTCAAAGCGTCTATTTTCTGAATAAATTCGGCGAAGATTTTGACTCGATAACAAACCCAATAAAAAGCGCCCCTAAAATGATTAGGCAAATTATACGTCTTCAATAGTTTCGTTGGGTAAACAATCGATTGAGTTTAAAAAAATAACAATGGAAGCAATGAGAGGCGGAATATCGAAATAAATACGATTGGAGCACTAAACTGTGTATTCATTAAAAGTTTTGGTCTTTTGTTGGATATAAAACTGAAATCGGCTTGTCTTTTACTAGAATTGCAACAATTTTCAGGGATTTTTACATTAGTAAACAGTTGCCGCCCAAATAGGACCATCAAGCCGATATAAAAAAACTCCAATTTTGCTACAATAAGTCACTGAAATAACGACGCTTTTGTTCCAAGACTTTCAGTAATAATAAACGACAAGTTAAATAGTTCAGAGACGAAAGTCTTTATCAGTTAATTACATTTTCTGCTCTATTTCGCTAAAAGTAGTTTAGAATTTAATCCAATTATCTTTGTAATTACTGTAATTATGCTGAAATCGTTTGAATGCCTTTACGGCACTTTACATTAGAAAAGAATAGAAGCTAGTCTTGCCGGCAATATACGCGTCTTCAACTTTATAAAATTTCCTAATAATGGAAATTCTCATAATACAGTTGATAGCTTTAAAGCAAATTTCATAGAGCTATATTAAAAAAGTTAGTTGGGAGAGAAAGAAGTAATTTTGTTGAAACGATCAATCATTTGTTATGATAGCGCCTGTTGCTTTTTGGGCGACAATTTCGGAACTCAACATTTGGAATATTTTAGTTTTAAAGCTTACAGCAATGCGTGCTTGTCGTATAAAAATCGACACAGTTGACATTTATCACAACATTTATATGTATCTAAATTATTTCCTTTGTTACTGTAATTTGTGCTTTGATTTATTTCGAATAATACGCGACTTTCCTGTCTAGAAACAATTCATTATGAACGTACCCTTTCTTTACCAACAAAACCAAGTCCGATAACGTCGGACGATAATTGCATCTTACGGCGACCACAATAAATCGCTTAATATATGTATTTACGATGGAAAAACTAGAAAAAGTTGGTTTGTAGCCACCGATTCGATTAAATACCGTATGTGTCCGCTTGTTTGTTGATTTCGTGCGCTGAAATGTTCCCTGAACGATTGTGCTTCCAGTCAAGCGTTTGCAGAGAACCAATTTACGATGAAATGTTCATTTGGATAATGTAAATACAACACCGATTCAATTGGAATCGAAAAATTCATTCGAACACATTTTGCTAAACTTGTAAACGTATTTTTTTTGTTGTTTCTATTAACTAAATTGAATTTAAATTGTATTTGAAATTAATGGAAAACCAACAACGTAATCAAATGATTTTTATAATTAATATTCTTGGATTAGAAAAATGTAAAAAATTAAAAAAAAAACTATTGGTTTTACTGTCTATGGGTACAGACACAATAAACGCTGACGCAAACAGTTGCAAGTAAGATAACATCTCAAAGTCGGTCGGCTCAAATCGAGTAGTCGCTGGTCTGGTTAACGCGAACACAATGAAAGCTGGCAGAAGCAGATTTATAAATGTTTTAACATGGGAAATGCTGATTCATCTTTTCTCGGACAATAAGCGCGGATAATCATTATAAATTTCTTGCCGATCACGTTTGTTACTAGTGATCGGTAGTTTCTAGTAGCCAATAGCGTCATACATAATTCCACTGTTGCCAGATTTAGTGAAAATTCATTAGACCTAACGATCTAAATTTCATGTAATGTTTGAACAGAAAACTTTTTTCTAGAATGTTAAATGTTTTTGTATAAATAAAGTAGTAATTTGTAGCACTTCTTTCTTCGATGTTGCATGAAAATGACAAATTTTCTCTAATATAATTTCAGTTGAATCTATTAACTTTCTAGAAATTATTAGATTTTGATCTGGCAACACTGCTTAACTCTGCTGTTTATCATTTAAAGAATGTTATCTCACCACGTAACAGATAGTTTTTGTTGTGTCTTGTTAATCGGAATAGATACAGAGCCGTACTTATCCTTATATTGTATCAAGAGTAATATTTTCACTTCAAGTTCACTAAATTGATGGATTCCTTTATTTTTTGGTGACACCAAAATTGGACGCCACTGTACACATGCCATCATCCACTATGGGAGTTAAAGGGCCCAGAAATTCGCTTTGCCTAAAATTTCTGACTTGATTCAGTCCGACCCTGTATGCAAGCTTTTGAAAACGCCGACGTAGGCTTTTTTTGTGTTCGCATTACGTTGCCGACTCGCGGCTACTTACCGGCGCTTCCAGTAATAGGCGTTTAATGTGTCTGTACCCTACTAGAACAGAAAATGCAAGAAAAAACGTTTTCCAGAAGATGCGAACATATACTTACAACAATTTGGTTGATGTTGCGATGAATATAAACCGTTTTCAATATTTGTTGTACTTCAATGTAGATAAATAAGCACAAAAAACGGAATACGATACGTTAAAAGCTTCCAGTGGAACGAGAATATTTTTAAAAGTAAACGCATGAATTTTACTTTTCAGTCTCATAAATTATTAACGTTTAAAAATTTGTCGAACCAATCATTTTATACAACTGCGACTTGTTAAAATGTATTCTCCAGTCCCAGATTTCAGTGATACAAGCTTTTGTTGTGGAAATATTACAAATACAGTTCGGCTGGTTTTCTTGAGAGAAAAACAGAAGCCGGTTCATCAATTACCATTGTTGTTTTATTAATAATATCGAGACGAATTTATCTGCTACCGTTAGTCATACAAAGAACGAACAATTTCAAATATTTCAGCCTAATAAGAGATGTAAATTTTATTTCAAATTTGTTCTACATCAATGAACTCGTTATTGGGGAGTCGATTTCTGCTTTATTTCAACTACAATAAACGGGAAATATAATCAAATTTCCTCTTCGGTTGTAATATGGAAATGTTGAAGGCAATATTGGGATATTTTCTGCAAATTTTCAATACAAAAATTATAAATTCAATTGAATAAATCAAAAAGTCATCGTTTGGATTTCTATGAGATTTTAGGAGCTTTTCAGAGTCGGTCTTCTATAGTCGTGTCTTGTAAAAGTTGAACTATTACAGCCACATTCTCGTCCAACTTGCAGCTCTCAGAAATATAAAAAATCGGCTTCGCATTATGCAAAGATAAGTCTGAATCATCGATGATTGTAAATACTAAACAATTATTACACATTTACGAGTATAAAAATAACAATAAGGAGGAATCAACAAGTTGATAGAAAGCTATTGTTGGACGAAAAAGCTCTTATAACGTTTTACGATAGTTATCATCTGCGGTATAGCTTACAAGACTATTGTGTCTGTCGTTCAACGAAATAAGTTTATTTTCGATACACTTGTCAGTAATCGTTTCAATGCAGCAATACGGGACAACAACAAAATCTTGCTACAGAACTTGAAATTGCCAACACGGCGCGCCCTTCAATCTAATCTTCAATACTTATGAATATTAGCTTTACAAGTCATTTTTTCTAGTGTCTGGTTTTGAAGTTGCAACTTTACTTCATCAAATGTGCGGTAGAAAACAACAAAAATTCAACACAAAGTTGTATATTCGCTTTAAATAATCAATAGGAAATCCTCATGGATAAAGTTAAGAATCGATACCGACTAGACATGCAGGGCATAAAGCTTTTGAAGTACATGTAAACAAATCGAGATGAATACGTTGATAGGGCATCATTCGTCTTCAATTAAAAAACGTTAACAATATGCCGACAATATGAATTCAAAACTGTCGGTCAATCAGACATTTTTCTATATTTATTCGATGCTGTTATCGAAAAGAGCAACAACTAAATTTCATAGTATTTGCTGATAAGAACAAAACAACTATAAAGTAAGATAATTTCTCCGCTTAAAACTTTCGGTATTATAGATATGAAAAGGTCGGATTAGCTGATAATTACGATTGCCGAAACAAGAATTGATAACCAACTTTATACAGGCAATGACTCCAGCCGTGAGAGCTTAACATTTAAGTTTGCCCTTTTGTAATGTTTATCTAATATTCACCGAGGACATGCAACATTTGAAAGTTAATGAAATGGAAATGATTCGTTATCAGAATAAAAAGAAAATTGTAGAGATTGCCCAAATTTCACTTTAATACTTGTTTATTTTAGGTTTGACAACTGTACACTTATTTTAATGCTGATATCGATTAAATTCGAGTAATAATAGAGAACGAACAATTATAATTAATGCTATTGTTCGTTTGGAAATGCTACCGATTTAATATTAGAATACGACGATTGAAACCACCACTTTTAGTCGATTATTTCGATCAAATAATAGCGGTCGAAGGTAGAGATATTATTCTATCCAATGCGTATTGTGGAACAACAAAATTGTCAATTCTACAGGGGAAAACGAGCTTAAAACATGTTTAGTATATGAAACTTTCTAGGAAGCTCTCACATATTTGTATTGTGTAGTAAATAAATTCCACTGATCAATAGAGTCGATGGATTATTAGTTTCAAATCGGGTGTTCTCTTATCATTATGAAACAGTGTTTTATGGCGGACAGTTAATGGGAAATCACTGATAGGATTTATTGGGCACAATACATGGTTTTGATACATTGAAAGCACGTGACCGAATCAATCCATTAAATTTATAATCTGTTAAAATTTCACAAAATCTACTCACATAAATTCTGATGCAGACGGTTTTTTTGTCGGTTGATTCCATGGCAAATATTTCTTGATCGGCTACATTAGGGTGGTCGTTAAAAATTAAATTTTTTCAGCCGCCTCAAAAAAACCTTCCTTTTGATGAGAAAATGCAAGGGAATTTTTTTCTTTTTTTTTGGACAACAAGAACACGTGCCGCACGCCCTTTGAAGATTATTTCTTCATAAAATTACAGTTTTTTCAAAATATCTCTTAAAGTAGACGGATTTGAGAAAAAATCATTGAAAGCAATTTCATAGAAATAAAATTCTCTACAAAAAAGGTCTCTTTTGATTTTTTCATAAAGTTCATATTTATGGAGATATTTTCAATAATGAACTCAATAACTCCATAAAATCAAAATTTTCAGACATATAAACGTATTTTTTTCTTAAATAAAAACCATTTTGTAACTTAAGTCACATTTACAACCATTAATTTAATGGTTTTTATTTCCGAAAAAAAAGATGTTTATACGTCTGAAAATTTTGATTTTATGGAGTTATTAAGTCGATTATTGAAAATATCTCCATAAATATAAAGTTTCTGAAAAAATCAAATGAGACCTTTTTTGTGGAGGATTTTATTTCCTATGAAATTGCTTCAATGATTTTTTCTCAAATCCGTCTGCTTTAAGAGATATTTTGAAAAAACTGTGATTTTATGAAGAAATAATCTTCAGAGGGCGTGCGGCACGTGTTCTTGTTGTCCAAAAAAAAAGAAAAAAATTCCCTTGCATTTTCTCATCAAAAGGAAGGTTTTTTTGAGGCGGCTGAAAAAATTTAATTTTTAACGACCACCCTAGGCTACATATTAGAGACGAAAAAATGCATTTTCAGTATGATATCAAGACGAGACGGAAGGCCTCTTTCTCTCAACTAACTTAAGGCTCTGTAGTTGACCAAGGCTTTGTGTAAGCCACAGCATTGATTGAGATTTTTCCGTCTTCATGATCACATCGTAGATTGTTTGTAGAGCTTCTACAGAAACTAGAACACAATTTAATAGCATCAATTATTATTAAGATGAGTTTTTTAATCAAGCTCAATTGAAATTAATGTTATTCTAAAAAGTATTTCTACTTGCAATCGCTATTGTTACTGTATATTTATTGACAAGCTCTTGGGAATCGTCTGTGTTTATTGATATCATTATTATTAGTATTATTTACAAGTTGTGCTATTATATTGGGAATAAATATTGCTAGAAATAGCCTAGAGCTAAATTAGATCGTTTCAATTGAGATCTGAATGTTGAAATATTATAAAACATGCTACTGTTTTGTAATTGAACACATTCAACCAGTACTTCAGACTCGATGCAGAGAATAATTCATATTTAGCTCGATTAATTAATTAGCGATTGTCTAGACCAGAAACGGCCAACATTCGTATACTTTAGATCTATTTCTGCTCACAAAGATGTGTTGCTATCGACTTGTTGCCATATCCGTTGATGAAGAAGGGAAAAAAATATGAAATACATAAGGTAAATAATGTGGAGAGACGCCACTATGGGAGTGATGTTACATTTCTAATATTATCCAATGATGGCTCGTAACATTGCTAACATTGCTCGTCAATAGAGATTTAATTTAAATTATGTTTTAAAAATGATGGCAAAGTTTTGTACCGTATCCATATTAACATCTATTACTAGCGAAAAGAAGGCAAAATAAATACAGGATCTGTTTTAATAATTAAATCAGGTTCCTTTTCCCGTGTAGAAATTTTAGTTTGGCCCCGAACAAGGCATGCCGAATTCCAAATGTGAGCCAAGATAAGCAGCCACATTAGGCCCGCGTCACAAACGTAACGCAGTTGCGAGTTCGTACCTAATTAGGTGTAAGTTTGGAAGCCTAATTGGGATCGAATTCATTGCACTCGTACCTGTTCGATAAAGACACCTCTGACGTCGATTGTCTCTAATAAACTAATTACAACAGAAAACTGACTACTTCAGCTGCTTTTTAGAGTTTTTATTCGCTCGTGCAAGAATCAATTCAACGATCGGCTAATGAGGCAATTCCAGCCTTCCTATTTGAACATCATTAGAGCTTTATTTAATGCAACTAATAATGAGTGTTTCAAATGATTGTTGAACGAACAAATTCAATTACTGAAGTATCGCAATTTCTGTTTTCATCAATAGAACTGAACTGGATTTAATGGATTTGTAAAGTGGAAATCAAGTATTTTAATTGAGCCACAAAATCGGGAATTTCAGACTTGTTAAACAAATTCTGAACTTTAAAAAATATCTGATTCTGGCCTCAAATGTTTCTTTACAGTTTCAGCATTAAAAGCAATTTCGTGCCAGCGGAATTTAATTAATTAGTAATCACGCATTCATCACCTCCTTGATATGTGGTTAGCATGTCTAATTAAATTTGAATTAATTAACTAAACGGTAACAAACAAGTTGGGAACGATTCGACTTTTCTTAACATTCCGACTGTTTACGGCCAATCCTAAACAAATTTTACAAGCTGAGAGCAAGCCACTTTCAACTCAAACTAATCCTGCATCTATTGGAACATGTGGTACTTAATATTATTAACAATCAGAGCGATGATTGGAGCGCCCATCGCATTAGCTGCATTACTAATGATTGATCGATTAGTGAAAGATTTTCTGGTCAAATTGATTATTGCGAATAGTAATCAATCAAGTGTGGCTGACAACACAAAACTGGACTTAGTCGTTGGGTAAATCTACATTTTACGATTGAAAAATAATTCAAAAATTGCAACTGCAAACACCCAAAAGAAGATCTGTATTTTTCAATACCGATAAGATCGTTGCTATATGTGAAATTCACAAAATTAATGGATGGACATTATTGCAACTGCTCGATTTATTGAAATCAATCTTTTCACGTGTGCAATGCGAACAACAAATCAACACTTTTCATTTTCCATATCAACGGTTAGCGATCATCAATCGATCCAGTTCACTAGACTTTTTCCAGTTATCCAGTTATCATTGCAACCAGGATGGAAAGCAGCTAGAAAACTGTCCATTAAATTGAATATATTTTGGATCAAATCAAACTGACAACAATTTTTTTATCTTTAATGTTATCAGATTTCGTATCAAAACTAAATAAGTGTAATCACAATAAAAATAATTATAGTTCCGGTTATTTACAACAAAATTACCGACAATTACATTGGGTGTTAACAGATAAAACACATTTTTTCTGAAATATGCATTCAACTGTGAAATTCTCTTATATTTAAACATCTGGACGATAGTCAGAACGGATCGCTGCTACAAGAATTGAATTCGAGATGAAAAATATTATCCTATTTATTATCGTTACAATTTGTGTTACTGTCGCCTGTGCACAAGTACAGGTAAGTAATTGTTTCGATTTTATTAACATTTCAAACAATATCATTCGGTATTGATATAAATAAAGGAAGTGGCCGATGTAATCCAGAATGTATTCAAGAAGGCTGCCGATATTTTCAATCAAGCTATCGATTCAGCAACTGGTGTGGCTAAAAGTGTTTTACCGAGTGGAAAAGCCGAATAGATGGCCAATAAATCAGTTCCAATTCACCTAGAATTCCAGTTTTGTTGGGAATTGAAAACAATTAAAATTTTTACACTTCTAATGTTGATTTTTATTATATTCTTATCTTATTTCTATTAGCGAATTGTTGGAGTTGCTTAATATTTTACTGTTTTATTTTAAAATAATGATGAGAAAAGTATGTGTTAATATTATTTTTGCATAATCGGTCTTCGACTTAATTACTTTCATGCTTGGTCAAAACTCGCAGTTTTCATAATTTTTACTGTTCAGATATTCGAAAAGACGCATTTTCTTCAACAGAAAATATAGAGTTTGATTATGATCACTCGATTAATAAATTTGGTAGTAAACTCTCCAATACCTAGCTGGATTTTTGGCGAATTTCCTGCTCTAAAATATGAAAACCGTTATGTAAATGTTGTTTATTTTTTATACCACATATAATACAGGACAGAATCGTGCGTGTTTATTGCACATAAAACGGTTCTGTTGTTAAAAAATTGAGCCTGCCAACATACCTAAAACGGGATCTCTCTCTACAATTTATAGACACCGTATCGTGTATAATTCTTCTGCTTCACTCGACTATTCGTCAAAGAACGATAAGTGAATTGAATTAGGAATTTATCAGCCCAGCCTTAGATAAATGCATATAATTAACCTGGAGCATCCACCATTTTTCTACTTAAAGCTACAGTAAAAAAGCGGTTTTGACAATTAAAGAAGAAGTTTATTCCTTTCCAACGAGGGTCTACTCAAAGAATTGCAGATTTCATAGTTTACCAAATGAGCAATGATATGAGCAATCGCTTCATATCACAATAAATTTATTCCCATATTTCCTCAACCTTTTACCTTCCTGTTTTAACGGTTTGTGACACAAAACAGTTTATCTATGTATTGGAAATTATGAAAATAAGGAATTTTGTCAAGAGCTTTTGCTTAATAATTTGAATAATTAATAGACTATATAAAATTGTTGAAAAATCATTAATAATAAGGTAAAAGATAGAAATAAAGTAATTAGTCAACTAATTGTTGTCAGTTTTCAACAAGAATTGAATATTGTCAATTTTTTATTTCCAATTGATTGATATTGACTCGCAGCAACTGAAGCGAGGGAATGGTGGATGCGCCAAACAAATTTCGCTATTTTTTAGATAAATAAATACATTAGCTGTTATGAACTAGTGAGCAGTGAAACTTTTAATCATTGATCAAATATTAAATAGCAAATTATTCATATACAGTAGGTTGAGCCACGTGGAGGGATTATTAACTGGCGGGAGCATAGTTTGAAAAATGTGATCCTCGATATTTTGCCGCCACATAATAAAAGATCTCTCAATATGGCGACTGTCACCAGTGGCGTGGGCTTGTGTTTTTCTAAGGGGTATTGTGTAATTACAATTTAGAGTTAAGAATATCTAATAATTACCTCTCAATTTATGAAAACAACGCACACGCTGGACACGAATGGGAACCGGTAATTCCAACGTGGTATAACCGTTATTATAAACACACTAGACAAAGGCCACAGGACACCACGCCACTGTGCACAAAAACGTGAATTGTTAGATGGATTTACGCATGCTCAGTGCAGCTGAAAGGGCCATAAAAGGTCTCTGTAGGGTCGTTCGACTGGCGTCACTTTCTTAACACAGGAAAGATAGGCTATGCTCCCTCCAGTTAGTACTCCCTCTACGGGTGAGCCAAAATGACTAACCTATCGAATTTATGTCCTCAAAAAAGCCTATATGTTGAAAAAACATTTTTCCAATGGGAAAAATTTTTAGGTCAATTTTAAAAGGTGTCGGTGGTCATTTGAAATTTCCCATTTAAATAACATGCAAAAAGAATAATTTGTTCATTAAAAATGCTATAACTTTTGAATCGTTTAAGATAAAGATTTTATTCAAGCATATTCTTGTAGAGCATTAAATTCTCTAAAAAAATGTTTCAAAGTTGATTTTTTAACTTTAAAATTCATATACTTACGGGCTATGAAAGTTGCGGAAATACAGATATGCTTTTTTCAACTTTCATACCTTGTAAGTGTATGAATTTTTAAGTTAAAAGAATCAAATTTAAAGTATTTCTGTATACAATTTAATGCCCTAAAAGAAGATGCCTAGATAAAATCTTTATCTCACACGGTTCAAAAGTTATAGTATTTTAAATGAAAATTTCCATAATAGCTAAACATATCTGTTTTTCATCAACTTTCATAGCCCGTAAATATATGAATTTTTGAGCCAAAAGAATCAAGTCTAAAGCATCTTTTAGAGAATTTAACGCCATACAAGAATGTGTCTGGATAAATTTTTTATCTTAAACGGTTCAAAAAATATAGCAATTATAATGGACAAAAATTTGTTTGCGTGTTATTTAAATGGGAAATTTCAAATGGCCACTAACTCCTTTTAAAATTGAGCTAAAAATTTTTCCCAATGGGAGATTTTTTTTCAACATATAGGTCCTTTTGAGACCATAAATTCGATAGGTTAGTCATTTTGGCTCACCCTAATATATAGGCTGCGCCAGCTAACAGTTTCATCTCAAATATGTTCATTAAATTAGCCTACAATATTCATCCTTTAATTGATCAACATGATTTATTTGCTAACTATTTTCGAAATGTCAAAACGTCATATAAGATCTCGAACATTACTCAATATTAGGAAACCTGCAAATCAATTTGATATGAAAATATTTTCTTCTATTTTAAAATTTTCTCATTTGCTACTTGCCCTGCGCCTCCACCATTTTTACATAATGTGGCGGTCAAATTGATAAAAGCTAGAATTTACACGATGAATTGTAACAGTTTTTAAGTGGAAATTTTGAACAGAGAAAACTTATTTTCATATCAAGTCCATTCACAATTTAATTGCAGGTGATTGGTTTCCTAATAAAGAGTAACTTTCGAGATCTTATATGACGTTTTAGCATTTCCAAAATAGCTAGAATGTAAATCGTATCGGTCAATTGAAGTGCAGATATTTTAGCCTAATTTGTTTAGACACTGTTCCACTTCAATTCACAAAAAAAACGAGTGAAACTGTTAACGCGAACAGGGTGTTTTTTCTAGGTGTTGAGGGCTGCGAGATCTTCCATTTGACGTTAAGCAAGAGAAATAAAAAACCCAAGAACGTATACAACTATCCATAAAAGAAACACCCAGGGCCCCCACAAAGTTTCTAGCTAATCTGGAAATAGAGAAATAGGAATAGGGAAAAATAATATTTTCACTCTTTTTAAAATTTCCAGACTATATTCGTCAAAACGAGAGAGCCTTACGTTTTACTATTATCTCCAAATTTCAAATAATAGGAAAATGTTTGCCATACTTCATAATCAATATGTTTTTATGGCGTATTTGTCCGATACTCTCGGAACTCTCAAACGATACCCTCGTATCAGCGAATTGAGAAAAATTGGCCTCGTAAATGTTCCTGTGAAAGCTATTTGAGCGGCTATTTGCCAACATTTATCATTTCGTGTAAATCATGAAACATCAGCGTTGAAACTATATCAAATCAATCAGTTTATTTCCGATACGAGACAAATTTACAAATAGGACACTTCTTGAAGTTGAATTTTTTTGAACAAACCTTATGAAAGATCGACAATAATAAAATGCACACTCGGCGACAATCCAACCGAAAGGCGACTATTTTAAACGCAGAAATTTGCATTATTTGCGAAAGTCGACAGGGCCAGTAGATAATAGAGCGGAAAAACGTCGGCCGTTCTAATAAAAAACTGCATTTTATTTGCTTCGAAGAAACGTGAAAGAAAATTGGATGAGAACCGGAATTAGTGACACTCAGTAAACTGTGAATAATCCATAATTGGATTTTTTTGAACTAGTACCAAAAATGTAAACGAACTTTGAAATATTTCATCACTGATGAAATAACACAAACAGTTGACGCCTTTTTACCAAATAATTTAGACGTAATATTGCGTGAGCTGTTGGAATTAGTTGCTAGTAAGTGTAACGAAATTGTAATAAAATTATTTCGTGATTTATAAAAATGGAAACAAAGCAAACACAAAGTCGGGCTTGATATCAATCACAAAAAATAACATTTTCCATAAATCGTCAGTGTTATTATATTTGCACTATTTAGTTTGTCGTTTCCTTAGTTTACACCGATTATTTACAGAAACAAACAAACCAATCGGTGACACGAAATCCTCCACCGACTCTGTTGATAGCAATTATTTACAGTTTCAAGCATTTATTGGATTCAAGAGTGAACCACGTTGAAATGGTGGACGTTGAAATATTCATGCAGACTCAACATTAATACACCATTAGAAGAACGAAGCCTATCGAATGGCTTGATATAAATAAATAAATTCGAAACGTTTCGAAATCAGGTTGATATGAAGTATAATTCATTGAAACGCAACCGTTACGTCTAAAAATACATTCAATTTTGAAGGAAAAATTCGACGGAATCATTTCAATTATGGAAAATAATTTAGTCGATCGTATTTCAATCAACGATATCGAAACGCACGAGAGGAAACATTTTAAATATTATTGATTGTTCGTCTGTATATAAAACCGGTTGCACTTTGTGGGCGTCTTCAAGCAGACATCTCTTCTGGCCCTTTGAGGACTTGAATTTTCGTCAATTTTCTCCCCTTTAATCATTCTTACTGGAGTGTCGATAACAGTCAACATTTTACTTTTTAAATTCTTGTCTCGATAAGAATTCCCATTACCATCTCCGTCAATCGATCATTGTGGAAATAAACTTCCATAACTCAACAAAGTTTTCATGCCTTCAAGTATTTTCCACAATTATCGTGGAAAGTTCGGAAAAAACGTTGGTTTGGATGACATAGCACTTCAACGTTTTATCATCAATTAAATTTCTCAATACTGCGTAAGAGTCGGATCTACTGCCGAACTAATGAAGCTCAAGTTTCAGGCCTCCGTTGCAAGGGGATCGCCTGAAATATCTTTCATTATTTTTTTGTTCATGCGTTATTCCTTACAAATAATATCATCTGCAGTGTGGCCAACTAAGCGTAACTAAAAGCATGTCTTAGTAGTGGTATTGTAATAGGTCACGGCTTTATGAGATTAATTTTGAGGAAATAGAGGCTACCACATCTCCATTAGAGACCGGACTATAGTGTAACAGACATTTATAACAACGGACCCACTTCACCTCACGAACAGCCACCATTTATCACGAACCGGGTCGATTTAAACAAGTCTACAGTGACACACAATTAACAGTTTTGGTTGTTTTATGTTGCTGGTTCTATTTTGAAGCAATAAAAAGTGGGTGGCTTCTAAAACAAAATTATTTTCTGTGTTCGGAGTCGGTCAATATGAATAATTGGCGAAATTCTATGAGATCCACCAATATTTTCGATATTTTAGATTAACAAAAGAGTTTCGCGGTATATCAGGATTATAACAGCTTGCATTGCGTCCGTTACCGCAAAAATACCGAATGATTATTAGCTTGAATTGGGCGTTAATATTGTAATAGAGAATGGGATCTAAAATTGTTGATGGCTGTATTACTTGGAAATATTACATAAAATTCTTCAACGACAACAGAAATTGCCATTTTAACGAGAACGACTCTCACGAATAACTGTTAATATTCCAACTGCGTAGAATTCTATTTTTTATCAAAATGATTGTGTCGTTTCCATCGTGTTTGTTATTTTTTTTTGGGCAAGACGTATTAGAAGTGGTTTCAAGCATGCTAATACAATAAATTCGACAATAAATCCGAGAATGGCAGGATTTTTATACACTATCAAAACTGTCATTCTAATGTTCTTATTTTTTATCCCACACAATGTCGTGTGTGTTTAAAATAGACTTCCTAGCAGCACGACATTGATACGACGCTAGTAGCGATATTGACGTTGCGACTCTATCGCTATGAATTCTCCAAAACCATATTATCGTGTCGGTGAATTCAGCGAAACTGGTTCGATAAATATTCGACTGAAAATTGGTCGAGTCTACTTGGAAACTTTTATCATTTTGTATATTATTTATTGTTGATCGTGTGTCGACTGAAGGCGCAGTCTCAATTTTACTATGAATGTTCGCCTGGCGCATCCACCATTCTTGCACTAAACGCTACAAGATGATGTAGTCTATCTGCCATTTTAGAGAATTTCTCTTTAAGGGCACCGAAAATTATGATCCGGACTGACCTTTAGAAACTTTTGAAAATTTTGAAGATACGCCGGCAAAAGTTGCAAAAGTTATAAACAATTTAGTAAAAACAAAAATGGGGTCTCTTTTTTGTTGTCCAGTTGTTTTTGTTGTTGTTTGATTTGATTATTTAAATTGATAATAATATCATCATTATTGATGATTTGTTGTTTGTAATCGTTCAATATCAATTTTAATTCATTGTCCGACACTTTCAAATCATTAATTTCCTTCTCGTATTTGTCTTTCAAACGTTTGAAGCGATTCTCGGTGGTCTGTTCGATTTGTTTACGTTGCTCATTCGATTCGTTCTCTAAACGTTCAATAACTTTCTCAATTTCTAAATCACGTTTTTTTACGTAATTTCTCACGTAATTCCAATTCGTACTGATTCAAATTGATTTGTTGTTGTTTCTTATAGTTATTCTTCCATTGTTCTAATTCGATATTAATAGATTCTTTGATCAAATCAACCTCATTGGCATGTCGACGTGTGATAATCTCCAAACGTTCCTCATATTCATTCTGTATTTGTTTCATGAATCGCTCCCGTTCATTTATAACGTTATTTTCACGTTCTTCACACTCTTTAATGCGTTGTTGATGTTCGTTGATTAAACGTTTACGTTGTTCCTGTAACGATTTCTGTTCGTTTTCAATCAGATTATCGTAGCGTTTCTGTAAAATTTCCCGTTCATTCTTCACGATACGTTCACGTTCCTCTAACATTTCCATACGTAAATGTTCGAGTTGTTGTTGCATTTTACGGGCATGCTTCAATTCCAAATCTTCAATTTCACGTTTATGTAACGTACGCAAATCCAACAATTCTTGTTGTTGTCGTTTCTCCATATTCTTCAATTCCGGTTCGATACTTTTAACGGTTTGTTCTTTGATTTTTTGTGTACGATTATCAATCCAACGTTCACGGCGGATTTTCTCGTTAATCGTTTGGATATTCTTCAATTTCTCAATTTCTAATTCATGTTTATGTTCAATTGATTTTAAATTGGTTTGATAGCGTTGTTCTAAGTTTTTGATTTCTTTAATTAAACTCTCACATTGTTCATTCAATGATTTCTTATCGTTGATTATTTGATCGATGAATTTTTGATGGCGTTTAATTGCTGATTCGTATTCGTTCTTTTGCGTTTTCAATTTCGTTCGAATTTCGTTATGTTGCTTTTTATTTAATTCAATGATTTGTTCACGTAAATGTGATAATTCGTTTTGTAATAATTTGATTGATGATGATTTGTCTTTCAAACGTAAACACAAATCGATGACGTGACGTGCTAATTCGTCTTGTTTGAGGAGAATTAAGTCTTCAAATCTAGAAAATACCATTTAACATATGTATACAAAAATAAGATTTTTATTTAAAACTTAATTACTTTGGAACTGTATCCAATTTGATGTCGATTTTATCAAATGTTGGTAGATTGGACTTGATTTCATCCAGCGGTTTCACACAATTCTGATCGACTTCATCCAGAAACGACAAGAACCGGCTGCAAACATTGGAAACGATTTTACAGTATAAATTGTTTATAAATGAACCGGTTTCAGTTTCTAAACCGTACAATTAGAGGATGATACGAAACGGCTCTGTTATGCATAAATAGTGTTTTCTAGTCGCCCCCCGATGATAACAAAAATATGTGCAAGAAAACAGTATTCTGAAAGAATCTGAATCTAGATCCGTCTATCTATTACTACTCTATTAGTCTAGGCAACATCTGCAATTTTAGTGAATTATGATACAGGTCTCATTCGATTCGATTCGTAGGTGCGCCGGCAAAAATTGCTAAAGTTATAAACAATATAGTAAAAAAAAATGGGATTTGGGTTTTTTACAAATATCTCAAAAACTGTTAAAGATATTAGAAATTTGAAAAAAGATCCTTAAAGAGGAGGAAATTTTCTAAAAAAAGTCATACCTTCCGGAACTCTACCATTAATATTTATTATTTTAATTGTGGGGCGAAAATAGCGCTAAAAGCGGGTGACAAGTGTTTCGCGCGCGCTGTCCGACACGGACTGAAAAATAAAAATAATTTTAACCCAGTAAAGATCAAGGTTAGAAAATAAAAAAATTCACATACCTTCTAGACACTTGAATAAACGAAAATCCACCGAAATAAATTTTTTCCCGTAATTATTTTATTAGATATGCTTTTGTTAATTAATTAACTTTTACAAGTTTACAATTTACATAAAAACCCTGATAATTGTTAAACTAAAAACCTCAAATTTATTTTCACTTCTTGGAACTATTCTTGAAAGGCATTGGAAAAGATCCCCGTTGGAAAAATTAACAAAATTTGATTTTCCACTTTGTTATTAACAATCTAAGATGTTAAAATTGTTAATTAACAAGTGCGTTTTTAAGTAATAAAATGGCAGATCTTGCCTAGACTAATGGCCTGATTTAAAACTAAACATTACCAATTACGTAAGAACTTTATGCCGACAACAAACAACATTGCAATAAACGTAAAGCGTCTAAAATAGATTTGATTAAAGATTGAGCAAGCAGCCAGGTCCAGTACCTTCGAGTATACGTAAAAAATATCGCATTTCATTTTACAGAAAAAATTGTTCAGCTAATATAAAATAATCATTAGAAATCGAATCCGACCAAGTTCAGACGCCTGAAACCTCTCTACAGGTGTTGCATTCTTCCTGCACACATTATAATAAATTATGTTTGCTTTTTTTAATCAAAATTACATTCGAGTCATGTCGAAACCCTGCAGCTGTTACCATAATATTTGTGGTGTTCGAAACAAAAGACCAAAACCGAACAATAACAAAGTGTGTTCCATTCTGAAACAAAAGAATCTCTAATATCTTCAACAAAAAAACACATGGAATCATAACAGTAACGTTTCACAATTTCATTTGTACGTTTGCATTACAGATAGAATTGCAACTGTACTGTCACCTGAAGGATTTCTTCTAATTGTTTTTATTTGTGTTTGTTAAGATTGTAGCGAACGGATAAATTAAAGTTGGATAACAAATGTGTATAGTTGCACCCCCTATTGCTTTGTTGGCATGTTAGGCGGTTTTGTAATTGTGCGGTTTGCGGCTATCGGCCATTGCGAATGGTAATGACAGACAACAGAGTAGTTTTGAAGTTGTTGGGAACAATTCAACTGATGCTCGGAATTGCCCTATTTCTCACATGTCCAGCCAAAATGTCCTGTTTTACAGCACAACTCTGTAAAATGTTGAGAGCAATCGAATCATTCTAATATCGATGATTTCTCTCAGTCAAAAATTAACATTAAGTAGAGAACTTTTCTATTCATTCGTTTTCGACTCGATTCCAACACCAAAGACCTTTAGCCGATCGTTCCTCTTTTCGTCTTTTTTTTTAGAGAAAATAATTGTTTTTTAATTACTTTAGTTGTTGCTTAAATTATTGAATTTTTCCCTCTACGAGAAGAAAGACAGGGCGGCAAGATGCGGCTTGATGGTCATGTAGCAATTTACCTGTATCTTGTCCCTGTCCATCTGGTTTACTACGGGGACAATAGTTGAGATAAAACCGGTGTCAGCATCTCACCCTCAAGATGAATTAGTTCTGTCAACAGGGTCAATGTCCGTGTCTGTTTTTATCATTCTTATCACAACACCAACTTATTGAAGATCCGCAGTACAACATTTGTCAGAATTCAAAAATGTTGCTTACTACTTACAATCGATACAGCAACCAGTTGAATTCTTCGAAATAGAATGTTTCCGATTTGTTGGATTGTTGTCATCTGAACAGGTGTTGTTGGGAGGATTTTACGATTTATTTCGATAAATATTTACCTGGAACAGCGACTTTACCATGAATGTGCTGCATAAATTCCAACTTTTTCGGTAGTAAAGATTGGAAACCATGACTCAAAACTTAATCCTGTCGACTGTCTTTAAACCAGGATTATTTCCTGCTATTTATCGATAAATAATTGAATGTGTTATTAGGTAATAATGGGAATGAAAGCAGCCTGTTGATAATAGTAGGTTGGCTATGCTAGACGAATAATGAGTATCATTAGAAACAATAGCTTGTACATGTGTTGTGGTAATTTGATGTTGTCGTCTATTCGCTTTATTATGTTGTAGTCATGAAACCAACTTCATTAATATGAACAGAAATGAACTCGGTGCTAGTTATGTAACAATAATTATCTAAATCCCTAGTATTCCTTCTTCAATTTTTGTTCGTTCTTATGTCAGCACATTCTTTACGCTACTGTACGCTCGGAGCACGTCTTCTCTCCCAGAATTTTATGTTCAACGGCCTCACGGAACAATATTAATATTTTCTAGCAGAACCTAATCCTTTGTGAATGTTGGCTCTTCGTAATGCGTCTTTTTTTCAAACCATGCATCCTCTCAATTCATTTTTATAAGTGTTTTCTTGCCAGGTGATTCTGGCAAATTTTGGGCTTCGCTTTTAGGTTATTCTGAATTGTTTCTATCTCGATGGAACTTCCTATTAATGTGCAGAATTCAATTTGTGAAGTTTTTTGTTTCTCCTTAGACAAGCGAACACGTGATGAACACGTGATTGATCATGTAACTGTCTATACGAAAATTATTGTATTGGAATTCATAGAAATTGCCATGTTTCGAAAACAATTCAACCAGTAATTATGCGCTTAGCTACGCATAGAGAAGGCTTCTCTTCCTCTATTAGAAGCCCCGGACGTTGACATAGAACGAGATCGACTTCCCGTACAATCCATTGGAGAATTGTATCAGAATTGAAACAAGTTTCGCATGCGATAACATAAATTTGCAACAAACAACACCAATAACTGTCGTTCCTGGGAAACTTTAACACATTACAAACTGGAAAAGTCTGATTGAAATTGAAAAGAGCTCACAAATGCCAGCAAGAAACAATCTACAATAGGCAAATTAAAATATTGCGGAAATCATTCCAAAGTCTCTTATTTCCCTTGAGTATTTGTTCACTTGAATCGTTTTCGTGGACATAACTAGCGGCAAGACGAGCGTTAATCCTTCAATAATATTTGACAATAAATTTCCCGAGTATTACTATAGGAGGGATCTCCAATTAATTCTACAGGTGGACATAAGATTTTCTGGGTCTTAATCAGAAATTCTATTGTAATTCGAATAATTCGGCTTGTCTTCTTTGTCGAAAAGTTTGTGTCGGTTGTTGGATTTTGCAATGAAAAGTTTTGATATTTCTGCAAGATTTCGCCCACTTCTCACACCGGAAAAACACAAATCCGTTTGAAAACGTAGTCTATAAAAATGTCGATTAACTGATCTGTTATTTTATTGAATTTACGTTATTTTGTTTCGTTTGAAATTCAGTCCTGATCGCTCCCCTTAAAATGATCACTTGTTACGGCTAATCGAAGCTGGTATTTGTGTAAAGTTTACTTTCTTCGAGCTGTTGCTTTATAGGTTAATTGTTCGTGTTCATTACAAAGCTAAAAAAGTTTTCTTAGATAACACAGCTTGACGTGTTTGTTAAAATAAAACTATTACCACGGCAATCCTTCATCTGGAAAAGGTGTTTGTAGAAGGTGTGTGTTTGTCAGGTTTTAACACGTCAAGCCGATTTTATCAACGCTACTATTTATTTTTGTGCTTTTAAAACTCTTACCAACTCTAATCCTATATAAATTAATCAGAACTATCGCAGTATGTGTACATTTGCTATTCAAATATTTGCCTGGAATTGATATGACCTAGAATTTATCTTATAGCAGTAGATAAACATTTTATTCAAATCGGCACTGTTTACCACCAATATTTGCACAAAATTCGCCCTAAAATGATCTTCATAATTGCAACTATTTGTGCACAGAGTACTAAAAATAAACGACTTTATGAATTGATAAATTATTGCTGCACTCGCCCCAATGAAAGCTCTAATTTGATTTAGTATTATTTTACAAATAATCGGCACATTAAATTTATCGTTGTACGTTTCCGAATATTGTTGCCTTGTAAACGAGTTGCAACTTTTATAATTTTGACGAACTTCGCAAATTGAAATTTACGTCTTTTTTTGGTGTTCTGTATAAAATCTACTTGTTTTTCGACCGATTTCGCTAATTTTTGGGAATGTTATTGAAGCAAAAATGGTGGAGGCGCCAGGCTATTCTTCTTTTCTTCCTCCGCATTTACCCTAAATAATGTCCAACAAATTTCTATCGCCAAGAGCCAAATAATTTTGCCGACTTGCCACGTTTGATTGAATCCGAAAGCTTGTCGTATAGGTGATTCTTGTGTGTTTTGTTACAATTACAAATTTGTATTTTATGGGAGCGTATGCATAAATCTTGCACGAAATCATCCTGCCATGCCGCGCAGATCCTTAGTAATAGATGATGCTAAATTGCAAGACAAATTGAGAATCGTTATCAATTCCCTGGTGGTTGCCGGCTCATGTCTGGGTTTATCTTATTCTACAATTGTCTGTTGCAAAATTAATAGCGTTCTAAAGCCATCCTGACAGATAATAAAACATCTAAATTCTTCATAACAACTCGCATTAGCTGCTTGTCTGGTGGCAAAGTTCTTCACCTAGTTCGTTTAATTCGTAACTGTTCCCATTTCAACTCAATTTACAAAAGACTGCAACAATAATGAGAGATAAACTATCGAATAATGGCTCGAAAAATTTATTTTACTGTATTGTGATGTCCATTCTTGCAAAGTTGATTAAAGTTAAATTATTGGCTGGTTTCATCGGCGATTAGCAGTACAATTCAATTTGCTTTGAATAGATAGTTGAATCGGGTGGAACGTTACAATTCTTGGAATGATTCATTTCAAGACAATTCACTGGAATAATCGTTGATTTCCCCAGACTCCTTCTAGCTTTAATAATTGTTAGGTAAGGCATTTTATCCGTTTCTGTGTTGCGAAAGAAGTCGAAGAAAGCGTTATTAAATATGAAAAGTTGCTGGTGAATTCGTTGCGATATTTTTACTACACATGGAAGATCAAAGTGAAGCGTAAAGAAAGCTGGACACAAGGCTGTGATACAAGGATAAATTCATAAATAGTGAAAGTTGTACAATAGTTATTTACTTTACAAGGTGGGAAAGTGACACTTTTCACGAGGCGAAGGCCGAGTGATCCAAATCCGCGAGTGTGAAAAGACACTTCCCACCGTGTAAAGTACAACATTTTTCTTAATACTAACGACCTTTGATTTAATCTAATTTTTTAATATATTATTTATATATACAGGCTGTCTCGTAAGAAATGGATTACCTCACGCGCTTGTGTTTTCAATTTTTTCTCTGCTACAGCACGCACCTGAATGGTTATTGAATTTAATTAATAGTAAATTATAAAAGACATTTCGAATCAGGATTTAATTTCATATCAGACTCTGCAAGGTGGTTCATTACTTACGAGACATTCTGTATATATTGAATCTAGAATTTTATTATATATAAAAATAGAAACATTTGTTTACATTTTTGACATTCTCGACAATTCGAGAAGGCCATTGTTATTGTTATTGTTATTTTTTATTTCACCCCGAACAGCATCGAACGGCGCAGTCAGACCGAGACAGTTGCCGTGTAAAGTTGATGTTTTAGACGATCTGTGGTATAATAGACGCAATTGTTTTTAATCGAAATTTAAATTCAAATTAACCGAAATTAATTTAAATTGAATCACTGGGAATAATTAATATATAATTTAATTGAAGATAGAGGCATTTTAATTCTCAGTTTTTTTTTTCTTATATTCCAAAATTTAATCTGTGTTTTTGAATTGCTAAAAATATGTGGTATTGAGAAAAAAAAGAATTGCGTCGATTTTGTCCCACAAAAAAACTTGCTGAACATCATTTTTAGTACCCCTAATAGAAACTAAAAGTCAATAGTGAAGAAAAGTCACTTTTCTTCACTTGTCACTTTTCTTCACTAGTGAAGAAAAGTGTCACTTTACCATTAAGATATTAGTAAAGTAAAGTCAACTTTCAACTGTTAGTATTAAGAAAATAGTTTGTTCCTGTATTGTTCTAAAAATTGTTGCAGTTGCAATCTTTAAAGTTTGAAATGATTGAAACTTCCGATGACTTTTGCTCGCTGTCCACTTGAGAACTCGCTCTTTATAATTAACTCACTCTATAATTAGAATTTTGTTATCAACATAAATCATGTGTCAACTACACGCAATAATTTATGTACTGTTTTTTGTTAGTATCGGTTTCAAATGTTCAATAAGAATTCCTAGCACGTCGACTCGATTCAATCACTATATCCGCGCACCAATCTACATAAATACCTGCGAAAAAATCTACTGTAAATCAGTGTGGATATTTTACGATTATTGAATTTCGTATTCGTGAGATTTCTCTTCGTCGAAAGTATTTGGCCGGGGAAATAGAACCGTTTCTTTCGACGCCAATTTAACTGTAAAATAGTGTACGTTTCGGGCTGATTTCATCATTCGATTTAAACGAAATCGCTGTGCATTTGAGTTTGTAAAATTTTCGCAATAATACCAAAAAATTGTGATTTAACTTAGTTTTTGAGCCATTATGACAAGTGTAGAAATGTATTAAATCAAATCAATACGTTCAACTTGATTCAACCAGTTTTGATGTGACTCCAGCGAGTTTCAGTACGTTGAATTTTCAGTTCTCTGTGACTAGGATTTTGTAATGTAAATTTCCTTTTAGTATGTGTTCTTTATAGTTTATTGCACCAGATGTAAATTCAAATCTATCAAAATTCTGTATGAATTCCAATAAAATATCATACGGTTCTGAACTGCAAACGAACAGTTATTATTATCGTTATTATAACGATTATTAGTTCTGTTTGATCAGATTCTATTTGCTTCCGAAACGTTCCAGTGTACGTTTGAATGGGAAATCATTTTCTCTAAGTACAGTGCTGGCAATGACTTAAGCGGACATCGAGTTGAATACTAAAAAGCCTGATTTGTTGAAAGTAATACTCGAGATATAAGAATCCCGTGATAAGCTGTAATGTATGGCAAACTGTTGAAGAACAGCCTGAGATTTCCCCTGAGATACCGAGAATGGTGGTTATAGTCAACCGTTTTGTTCTAATTAAAACATAAACCCGTCCTACGTCGCGTTTATTGTCAAAGAGATTCGTTAATTAAGTAAAGATTCGTTCCTAGTTACCTGTATCAGGTAGCTTTCAAAGCTCATAATTTACAAAAACAATAATGATACAAGATTGGGTGCGATATAATTTAAATTCTAGGCCAATAATTAGACACATTTGAAGTCTGCAAGCTTGCTACGTTGAGCCATTCATGGTGCAAAATATCGTCACAATCGGTGCTTTATTTCAAAACATTGAACAAGAATGATAAACTAATGCATCATTTGCCGCAAATAGGAGGAGACTTCCTCCCACTTTTCTTCTGATGTACCTAGTTGCATTAGTTTACCGGTATGTATTCAAATTGTAACCGACCAGCGAGTCGGCAACAAAATGCGAACACAACCAAAGTGTAATGAATTTTCACTAAATCTGGCAATAGTGGAATTATGTATGACGCCATCGGCTACTCTGAACTACCGATCATTACTAACAAACGTGACCGGCAAGAGATTTCTGATGGCGATCCGCACTTATTGTACGAAAAAAGATGAATCAGTATTTCCCATGTTAAAACATATATGAATCTGCTTCTGCCAGCTTTTGTTGTGTGCGCCCTAAACAGACTAACGACTGTTCGTCTTGAGCTGACCGACCTTGAGATTTTATCTTACTTGCAACTGTCCGCGTCAGCGTTTGTTGTGTCTGTCCCGATCCACCTCAATCGTATCTAGGTATCTATTTCAATTAAAAGTTTTAATGAATTCGAAACTAGTTTAATTACTTTTCTAGGAATACAATAAAATCCACTGATCAAAACATCAAACGATCACAGAAATTCGTAATAAAATAGGAGACGTTAGATATTCAGATATACTATATTCAGAATATAGTGGTGAAAAGATTAAAAACTATGAGATGTTTTGCATTGTCACAAACAGTTGATTTTCTTTTAAATTGGATTCCATTATAATTACTTTGGAATCGTTCTTGGTTCGTATTTTCATTTAATTCTCAATTTTCCCGTGATATTTATCGTGACATGAACACAAATTATTATGTCAAGTGATATTAATGAATTCGAAAAAAGCAATTAAAACTTCAAAGAACCTACTGTAATAATGCCCCAGAAATGGGTATCTTTCAATAATGAAACATTAGAGATTTTGTATTTGTAATAATAACGAAAGAGTGGTTCATCTGAAATCTTAATGAATTTCTGAATAATTAGCTCCACACCTCCATAGACTCCCATCCTATCCATTGTTTACAGCAAGTTAATCCAAATGTTTTATTTACAGGTAAGCTCCATCGCAAAGACTACTCACAAAATAGCAGTTCTAGAAATCTAAGCAAATGTAAGTGGTTTTTCTTTGATAAATGACCGGTTTAGACAACGAGATATGGTTATCATATCAAGGCTTGCTACTGAATAGTTTCCGGAATAGGACTGCTTAAAACTTGGAAAATTACAGCGATTTCTTTTCAATCATTTGAAATTTGAAGTCATTTAAAGATTGCAAACCAATAATTTATTTAGTTATCTGCATTGAATCGAAATTAGTAGCCGATTTGAAATTGATACAACTAGTTTTTCCAGAGCTACCTTATCAGTAAGTAAAAATGGTGGTGGATCCGACATAATGCACGCTTTCACAATCAACATGAAATCGATAGAATTACAATTGTCGAAATCACAACAGATGTATGCTTATATTGATCGAACTGATTGTGGTTTGTTTCATCGATATTTCAGCAATTTCAAACGAGAATTTCCTGAATTTTATGAATAGAGAATAGTAATAGGGGTCGAGGCAAACAAATACGGTCACGTGATTTGCGTGGGCGTGACGCCCAATCATTAATTTGTGTTGTATTATTATTACTATAATTATTGTAATTTAAATTGATAAGCATACAAATAGTTGATTTTATATCTATGGATCATGATATTATTGGTATGCATTTATTGTTGAACAGCAGCACTATTTTATATAATTATTTATATATTAGGAAATATTTCCAATAATAATAAGAACAACAATTATTAGAAATAGAGTTGTAAATCAAATTTTTAAGATTTTTGAAATTAGATCCTCATGGATGCTCATATTCTTTGATAAGTAACTTTTATTTGGAATATATTAAATAGGAAGGACGTTAAGCCATTGGAGAGGAGAGCTGATTGAATTGAATTGGCAAGTTTAGATTTTCGAAAAAAAATATAAAAACTGACAGATAGCATTTAGTCAACAAACTTAGGCGAGTTTTACATGTGAAAGTAGTCGATAAACGGAAGATGCTCGAATTTTTGTACTAAAAGTCCCTAGTGGGACAGGGTTGAAATCACTCGACAATATTCTCTCGATTTGGAACTGGAGATATTAGTAATAGAGATCGAATCGTGTTAACGGTGTTCGAACATTTAAACTCTAGTGAAAAATGGTGGATGCGCTCCAATTTAAAACTATTCTCTATTATTCTTTAGAGAATTCCCGATAAAATAGGTCGGAATTAAGAGTAAACCGTATCGGATCAGACGGAACGTTGGAGATCGAAGTGGTAGATTATTCCAGAACCAACAAATTGCTTATTGCTTAGCTTGGAATGTTATATAAATTAGCAATCTATTGATTTCCATATTCTGCGGCTGTTTTAAATATTTTAAAATCAGCGACGGATTTACTACTAATCTAATAGAGCTTATATCTGAGGTCCTCACGAGGAGAAGTAATAGGTTTCATGACTCCCTGGACAAGGCTCAAACGTGAATAAAACCTGTATTTATGGAACTCCTGTTGGTGGCACAAAATAGCATTTTAACCGCACTTCACACAGGAGCAGCTCCGAATGCGATCCCGCTATCTAAAGACGACTTTTTGTCAAGCCACAGATGAAGATTAACGAGACTAAAAGCTCACACTCATAATTTTAGCGTAACAGTAATTTCATGAGACGCTGAAGAAACTATTGCATTGCACATTATACCATGGGACTCGAAAAGCAAATATAAACTTAAAATGTTATTACCTAACACATTTCCTTCTATTGCCATTACAACTTTCAGCCGCTTAGGCTTTTAGGTGAATACCACCAATATGGCAACGTTGATGAGAATACATGATCGTGTGCGATCTTGTCGTTGTTAAATACTTTTGTTAGTTGGCAAACAGTTCACAGGGTGCATTCCACACTTTAATAGAAAGTTCCAGTTAAATACATAGTTAATAATTATCGCAACTTATGCCTCCCCTCTGGAAGACTATTTTGATTTTTTTTGAGTTAAATCGCCCATATTCGTTTGAGTGAAACATACTGTACTTAAATTATAATCAACAAACATGATAGAGTTTGTAGAAATGCTGCAAAGTGATTTCCAACCGATTTCTTGCGACAAGTTAGCCTGTTTTCTAGTCAAACAGCTGGTGAGACCACTTTTGCAAAGTTTCGGTCAAACCTAGCATGTTGTCATTTTTCTCGATGAACGCATCAGTCGAGCTTACGTATTTATTAATACAATATACAGCCACATTTGTGATGAGCTTTCGAAATTGACTGAACTCGAACCGTTAGTAATCGTATCGGAAGTCTATCCAACAAAAAAAAAACCGAGAAGATCAAGTAAATGTAGAATAATGTGTAGTACATTTAATAAAGTCGGTATTAGTATAGTTCTAATCGTAACGTTTGAGAAGTTTTAATATCAATTCGACCGAATGCAATTAGATGGAATTCACCAACTCAAATTAAACCGAGACTCAGATTAAATTGTAACAAAAACCCCAACCGATTCCGTTGTATTTTACTCGACTATGGAATAGCCACAATAAAACAGTGTACTCTGTAGGATTCTAGAGATAAATCATCGAACTTTGGCAATAACTATTAATCTCCTATTCTCCAAGAGTTTTACGTAAACATTGAATGGCTTCATAGATTTTGAAGTCAATCTTTGGATCTTCATTATTTGATAAAGATAACCAAAAAATCGGCACCAAATTTCGAAAGGCTTCCAATAATTTTGGTGGATGCGATGGGTTATTAGTTGGAAAAATAAGTTTAGAGATCACAACACAAAACAGGTAGTGATCTTGAATTATTGCTTACTGCAACAACAAGTAATTGAATCAACAAGTTTGAAGTGGAGGTTGTAAAATAGATACACAAATAATTGACTTTTATTAATCAAACATTCGTTCTCTAATTATTCAGTTATTAGGGTTGAATATTCATGAGGATGGCGGTTTGGCAGCGTTATTGTTGAGTTCGTGGTTTGATTTCTTGTGATGACTGTTGGGAATATAATTAAACAACCCTAATTATCACCGATTAAAGTTGCACATTTTCTCTTCATTTTTCAATATCCATGCTACAGTGAAAGTGTGCGTTTTCGACATAAATCTTGACGAATAAAATCTAAACTAGATAGCTTTGTATTGTACTCAATATCAGGGCAAAGAATATTACTGATTAGATCGATAAAACACTATAAATCCCAAATTTAGCTGCACAGGAACTGCTTTAAAAAAAAAACGTTTATAAGTCAATCTTGTATCAATTATTGGTGGATAAATTTGGGGTATTTTCTAATAGAATATCTTATTTAAAGAAAAACTGTTTTAACTACATCTCGAGCTAGCTCTTCTTCTTCCTTCTATGATAGATATATGACCTGTTCCTGCTTCAGTTTAGTCCTCATGGATCTATATTATCATTCCATCTTTTCTCTGGTCGGCCTCTGCGGCGTGCACCACTAACAGATTTATCTTTTGCAATTTTTTAGTAGCCTATCTTCTGTCATTCTGCTTATGTGTTGGTTCCATTGTCTCTTGCGTTGCAGGACCCATTCATTAATGTTGTCTATGTTGCATGATTTCCTGATGCTTTCACTTCTTTCCCTATCTAGTAACTTTTTCATTCCTGTGGCCTCCAATGATTGTTTCGTTTTTCATGTTGGAGTTAATTCGGCTCACTTTATTTTATCCTCGAATTAATTAAACTCTTGTCAAACAATAAGTGACGCACTTTTTATAATTAGCTGTGGAAGATATCATTTTTTGTTAGTCAAACAGATCGTGACCAAGCCTCAGCCATCAAGATGATTTCATGATGGTTTTTTTGTCGTCCTCTAGTCTTCATAAACTTTTCAGTTAACGGCATTCTCCGAGAAATAAATAAATGTTATATTTGAAAAGTTTAAGAGCTCTTTTACGCCTGAAATATTCTATTGTTTATACCTGCAAGAATTAAACAAAAATCGGTTCCTTCATGAAGTAACTGAAACTATTGTAAGATTCGCAATTTTCCCTTTTGAGAAACTCTTGGAAAAACTGCGTTAGAGGAGTATTCTAGAAATACACTGCCACTCCCTAGAATATTCCCACAGTTTGTTTGTTTGAGATATGTTCAAAAATTTCTAGGCTGTCGTGGACCAGCCTGTATGGAAATACGAGAAAAATTGCAGAAATTTTCAGTGTTTTTTCAGCAAACGAAGGCTAGCTACATGGGTACTCTTAGCGTTCAAAGGAAACCTAAATTTAGAGTTTTCAGTTTTCTTAACATTTCATATTGGTTTCGTGTTGTTTCTCGTTAATCTCGTGATTATTTCGCGTTAATTCGTTCAACTCTGACATTTATCGAGAACGAATTTACAGACAGCGCTGTGGAATTGTTCACGTGGGCAATATAAATCCACCTGCAACATATTTCGCTAACGAAAATATCGACTAGAACTGTATCCACTTTCCTAAACCCATCTGTTTAAAAATCTTATCATAACATGGTAGTTTTCAACGATAAACCGTCTCTGTATCGATTCGTTTGATATGCAGATAGAGAACGGTTTGAAGTGGATGTTGAGCATACTTTAAACGAAATTTCTTTTAGCTGTGCTTATGGTCTGTTTTCCCTAAAATTTATTCACCTATACGTACGTATCAGACCAGAATGAAATATGATGAAAGCTTTCAACGAATAACGAAAACGGTTTTTAAACTAGACGCACATATTTTATTCTACAAACGCATAAATTTCCCAAATGTTTAAAAATTTATACAACCGAGTCACCAAAGAACGGTTGGATTTCTGTTGAAATATTCCACAACAAAAAAAAATACAAATATGCAAATCGTTTTAATGTAAACGACATCGACTGAATATGTTGTAATCTACAATTCACCCAACTGAAAACAAGCCGAAAGCATTTGACAATTTTTCAAGTTATTACCCGTTTTGCTTTAACTCGAGTTGAGGAAAGAGGGTATATGAAAAACGGGTGGAGTGGAGATGTGACATTCCAGCTGCTGGAAATTGACATTTGGCAACATTTCTTGATATTCTGTCGTTTATTCAGGAAAATGGTGGTAATTTAATTCCAAAAACTGAAAAGTCTAATAGAATTTATAAATAAGGGTTATCGTTTCGCCTTCTTGGAAGCTTAAATATTTGCGTTTGCCTCGCTTTATTCAACAGTTAAATTGAAACCTTCCATTATAAATATTGACGCTACAAATTTAACAAAATAATAATGAAACAAGCTCAAAGATAAGTTCAAGATTGGTCGCTTTTGTGAATTAATGAGTCCGACTTTGCGCGATCGCTGCGTTCAAAGTGTATCGCGATACTTCATCGTATCAAGCTGGTTTTTGTAGCTAGAGACGTGCGTTTGGAAAAGTTGCACGACTAATCGCCGATTTGTGTATTTTTCGGCTTTATAATCTCCATTGGAGATTCTCATCGGTTCTCAAGTTAGTGTCTGAACCATCAGAAACCTGCCGATACTATTCAATTCACTCCTCGTTCCAATCCTTTTAGAATTACAACTATTTATTGAATAACTGTGCTCTAGACACGATGGAGCCAAGCAACGAATTCTTGTTGTAATTCCACTATTGAAAGTGTCGATGCGAAAGCGGTATTTCATCGACACTGAATCGAAATTGTAGCGCTCTCTCCTGTAAGCATTACTTTCCGGCAAATCGAACCCAAGTTTGGGGAAGAATTCACCACCGCAGCCAGAGAGTGTGATAAATGAAGACAACTGTCGATATTCTTCGATCAGAAAGGTATTCGGAATTATTTGTGAAGAGCGTATCGAATTCGACAAGTAAAATCGTTTGGTTTGGCCTAAAAATTCAGATCCTTTAACTGCACTGGAGATTGTTTATTTATCATTTGTTATTAAAAAAACGCCTACATTGTTGCTGGTTAATAGAACGGAAATTATTCTTTATCAATAAATTATATAAGCTGAATAAATTTGTCTTCAATCAATATTTCGACGTGCAGCTTTTTATTTGTCAACTGTACGGCGCCAGGCCCGAAATATCGATTAAACTGAACACCAACAAAACAATAATAATCAATTTAAGATTTCTTAAAAGGCATTTAGGTATTAGATTGTCATTGGTTCGTTCAAATAGAGCGAGTTTTCGCCAAGTTGTGACTGGATTTTGCATATTGTATCGCTTAACATTAACCTTTTCTTATAAAAAATGGGAAACATTAGGGATTGGTGACACATTTTTTTTGTATTGCTTTCAACAGTGCGCTACATTAAACTGTCCGTCTAGACAATAACGTGAAAAATGGTCTTGAAATTCTGTACAAAAACAACGGATAATGTATCTACGGTCTTTAGAACATGATTATACGACGCGGAAAGAGAAAGGTTAATCGATTTGTATTGTTGCTATTCCAGAATCGATTCCTGAAATAATCTGACGATTTTTTCTAGAGAAGCATTCGAAAAAGCTGTAATTTCAGCCTTATCAATCCACCTGTTGATTTCGTTTTCTTCTCAACCGGTAGAATATTTCGTCGATTGTACGAGAAAATTCTTGAATGTCTACAATAATTGCTGTCGATTGATGAGAATTAGCCACAAATTCCAACATGAATTTTCGTTTTACAATCTTAACAATGCCACCAAAGCCCGGAATTTTCCAAATATGTAACGAATGTTTCCGATAATAATAATAATAACGAAATGTGTAAATAGTTAAGTGACACGAATTTAGAAAATGTGGCATAAATAGTTTGTTATTAATGAAAATAATTAGGAAAGTATCCAAATTTTAGATTGATTGAGAGTCGGTCGAGTTTAGAAGAGAAATAAGTGATTAAATATTGAAACTTCTATAGAAAAAGACACAAAGTGGGGGATCTTTTAAAGTGAAGCTTAACGCTGATATTTTCAATTTCTTCTCTTGTTATTGTTGTCTTTACAATGTTTCTAGAGAGGCTTTTACAAATACTTTAACCAATCAATAAGCTTTGAATCATTTAATGTTTCCTATGGGGCAAAAAGCCTACTTTAATTGCTGAAAATCCTTCCTTTTCTAGCTAAATATTAACTATTTTGACCAACTTGTCGCTAGTAAAAGCAATCCACATATTGGCTCTCAATCTCTTAAGCAAGTCCGCAAAATTAGATATTCTACACACTAATAATTTGTTACATATCTCGACAATGAGGTAAAATTAAAGTTTTGGCTAGGAAATTGGTCATTTTTTGGATACATTTAGCGTTTGTTGGATATTTGGGAGTTTAACGAGCCAACTTTGAATACCTATTATCGAATCGAATAAATTACTGTAAAGTGGAGAAAATTTCTTTGACAATCCCACTACAGTGTCTCCCTGCTACTTCAAAACCAAGTATCAACCAGTCTCTCTCTTTAAACTCCATAAAAATTCATGGTTTAGTTGGCTGAAAAGAACAACAAAAGCACAAGCTTGTTTGAAGCTGGTTAACACGTAGAAAGGTGCCATATCTTCACAGTTTTTATCAAAGGTTTTTCGTTTGTGGAGCATTACGTTTCCGCATCAGTTCCAATATCAGAATAACGATCTTGTTATAGGTGTTTATTATCTATTCATGCTTCACACCGATTTTTATGATCCTTTTTTCTCATCCTCAGTTTTTGTGTTCCAATTTTCAGTATTGTCATCAATACGCGTCCGGTTACGGATTATGTTGTATAACGTAATCATTTACTTACTTATTTCTCATCATGTGGTTGAAATTCGATAATCACAGTATTATTGGAACGTACAAAAGAAGGATTAATAATTATTTTGGGCCTTTGAGATTATTCAACAAATTTTATTGTGACCAATATTTCCAGGGCAAAACTGTATAAAATAAGCACGACAATTTCCACAATTCGCTACCGTCAATAAACCGAATTATTCAGGTAGTGTTTTATGAGTCAGGCGGGTTATCGAATTCCCAACAACATTCATTATACGTATAATTATGCTGTTATCATTGTTTCAAATTTGATTTAATCGTGCTGTAATTGTAACACAAAAAAAATAATAAATTTTAATGAAGCAGAGAAGCAGTAATAGTTGTACTTTAATTACGTTTAATTTGATTCTATTAAATAGTAAAGTTGAAGTTGGCTTAATATATAAATAGCAATGTGAAATAACGATCAACTTTAATTAATGTTAGGCAACGTTAGAAACCGTTTAAGTGTATCCATTTAGAGAATTGTTGGAAGAGCAAGAGTTTAATTGTCCTGTTATTTCGAAAAGGTCTCATTGTTGGATTGGCAATTTCTCAAATAATACGACTTCGCGTTTCGTTGACGATCGATTTGAAAGAATGAGAATATTTGAAACAATTTCACACATACATTAGTGACTTTTTGTGGATGGCGCCTAAGGTGCATTTCTGTAGATACCTACATTTTAGTATCGCAAGCAGATCCTGAAAAGTGGTCTTTGATTTGAGATTTTTTAGGTGGTGAAACCAATGACAAAATCGTCGAGAAGTTCACATCGATTGTAGAGGCTTATATCGACTCATGACAGGCTCATACATATAGGCCTTTGTAGGGTAATATTGTCTCTCGAAAAATTCATCCGGACCCTTGGAAAGCCCTTTTGACTTTGGGTAGCTTCAAAGACTCTTGGGATGCTCTAAAGTCTCTTGGGAAGTCCGTATAGACTCTTGGGCAACTCATATTAACTCTTGGGCGGCTCCTATATACTCTTAGGAATTTCATGTCGGGTTTAAAGATTTATATCGATTCCTAAGAGGCTTAGAGGCTAATATTAACCCTTGAAGGATTCATATAAACTCTTGAGAAGCTTTTATGGGCTCTTCAGAAGCCCATATAGTTCAAGTCGACTTTAACGGCTTACATCGACTCTTGAAAGGTCTGTGTAGACTGTTAGAAGGTTCACGCAGACTTTTGGGAAGCTCACAATAAGTCTAGAGAAATTCAGCAGAGATCCAAAATTTGCAGATTTATTTGGCTAGCTTTCCTGGTTTAGTCATTATTGCGTAGTCTTGTTGGATATATAGATCCATCAACAAATTTGAATACTGTTTGTTATTACGTGACGGTTTCTATTTATAAAGCGAATATGCTAAAATCATTATTATATTATTTGAAATTCATGAAAGTACGCGTTTTTGATGGACGTTATCGCAATTGTTCCATTTATTAAAATGAATGTAATCGCATACAAAATATGAACGTAAATTTCAAAACATAAATCAACACTTTTCATTTTCTATTCGGATGATTATTCGATTTATCATCAACAATCTACAATTCACTAGACTTTAATCGATTTCCACAGCATATTTTTCAAGATCAGTTGTTATGTTTTTTTTTGTGGAACGATTCAAGCGATTTTACAACGGTTGTAGACCCGGTTTTTGCCACCACACATGGCAACAGAACAAGAACGAACAAATAATCGTTTTTCCAAGCTTCACATTGAAAGAAATCGAACGTCTCTAGATATATAACAGTGCTATGAGTTCTCTTAATATTTGATATAGACAGCTTGGAACACGATATAAAAGTCGCAAAAGTCTTTGCAAAATGTTACACAATTTTTTGGATGCTACTGATTAAATAGTTTAATCCAAAAATCTCTGCGTCACGGGCCATCGAAAATAACAGCGATTCCTTAGAGCCAATCGAATTGTTTAAATGTCTGCTCGAACTCTTGCAGTTAAGAAGGGAACGTGTCCTCCATTTAGAACGCGATAACTACCGCTAATTGTAGACAAATCAGACCGTTTCCTCTGTAAATCGATTCAATGTGTTCGCTAATTGACAGCAAAATTTTTGGAAATGAATAGCTGGTTTAAATGCAGCATTGAATTGTTACAGAAGAAGTTCAGAAAGTGTTTCAATTGAAGTAGAAGAATTGCTTCAGGATGATTGGTCGGTACAATTTTTTTAAAATAATGTATTTAAATGAAATTTTTTTTTCCACATGTTTGTTGAAACAAAAGTACGAAAAATTTTCACAAAATCAATGTCTTTCAATATCTTTTAAAATAAAATATTAAAATGGAATATTTTTTTCTCATGTTTGTTTAGTATATCACATTTCTAATACAATCAAAAATAGTTTAAATTTAATTCAATTTTAAATGAAATTTCCAATTATTGTTAGGATCATAGAAAAACTTTTGTCTGTGAGTGTACCTCGAATTAAACTTTGAAAAAATAAAATACATTAATTTTTATACCAGAAATCATCGATACAAAGTATCTTATTATACTTAAAAAAAATTAGAAACCAGATATATACTCTCAAAAGTTATAAATTTTATTTAATTTAAAATAATTAATTAAAATGAATTTTATTTTTATTCGGTATAGCGTGACAACACCGCAAAATCTTAGCAGTTGTCATATTCTCTAATGTTAGAAGGGAATAGTATGCGTGTACCTGTCTCTATTCAACTTGTACTGTTTTATATTTACGTTTGAATTTACGCGGTAACATATGTTGCGAGGTTGCCACGTTTCTTTGGTGAATCACACTACCCATTCAATAATATCATACATGTCACTCATATTTGTTATTTTTCTCAATAAATAATATTGAAACCAGTTAATATTAATTGCTTATATGCTTCTTGAATATTTAATCTATTAGTTTACAAATTTACAAATTTTTCTAATTATATCTTCATTACAATTTTTTAACGTGATTTGGCCGGATGGTGCATTTTCCATTTAAGTACGTGTAAATTTGCAATAACTAAAAAATGTTATAACTTTTAAACGGTGTTGTAAAAAAATTTCTAATTTTTTCAGACACTTCAGGAGACTTATCTGAATAATATTTTTGTTTTCAGCTTATTCTCATTACTTTCAATATATCGACAAAACATCCTTAACATCACTTCAGCAGTTTTGCTGCTCTTTGCGAAAAAATTCTATCAATCAATAATGATTATTTGTTTGTTTGTCATGAAAAGGTGGTCATTGTGTAGAACTGGGGGATGCCAACAATTTATTTACAAATATTTCTACGATCGACTGATTGAATTAAAAATAAATTGGCTTTTATTTGCCGTTGAAAGCAATCCATTTGATTCCGTTAAAAAACATTCAATCACAACGTCAATTATGTAACGATAATAATTTATTATTGTGGCTTTAGCGAAAATTTAAAGCAGGATATTCCCCCTTTGCAGTAATCATTTCTGTTGTACGACTCTTAATGTAAAAAATTACATTTGTTGGAACTAAAGGGAGACTGTTTTCAGTGCAAACCACAAATCCATATTAAATTTCAATCAAACATGTCAGATGGGCTTTCTGTAATGAGTATGTTGTAAAATGAGTCGCTTCCAACGCTCCAATCTTCTCGAGTACTTCAGGAGACTAGACATATTAGAATTGAATCACAAACGTACTGTGAAAAACGTCCTTTCACATCCACTTTCAAGAGGAAGACAGTTGCTTTTCTACACTACACTACATCTCTGCAGTGTACGTAGAACGATTTATACTGAAAAAGAGTCTCTGTTCGAACTTCAGGGGGAATTGTAAAATTGGCCATCACATTTGCCTTTTCACTTCTTTGTTATTCATTTTCTTTCAGTTGTGTTTTAAACGCCTTATCTCAAACATTTAAAAACGTTGACGTCTTCTAGCAGAACTCGACCGTTCAAGTTTTATTCCACGAAAGTACAACTAACAATCTTATCGTTGAAATGATTGCTAGTCGCTGACGGAATCTCCTTAATTTTATGGATCTTTATATTGCCGAAGTCTGAGTGTTATTCCCCACGAAGTCGTTGTCTTTAACAAATCCTCCAAGTATCGCAATAAACCAAAAAACGTAAACTACAACAATATTTGATTGGATCTCTAATTTATAGGAAATGTAAGCATTATAGAAGCCAACGTCCGTACGTACACACCAAAACATAATTACCTATTTGTTGTACAAGAGCAACATTTTACAATTATGAAAACCCAATAGGATTGCGTTTTTTTTGTTAAAACCAAACGATTTATCGATTTCAATTTGTTGGGGATTTTTTGTTTTACACGACACCCAACAACTAAATCGTAGAAATACAGCCGACACAAGTTTCTCTGTCAACAGCGAAATTGCGTCGTTTTCGACGTTCTGACCGAACTACTTATGCTAAATCGCAGAGAAAACGTGCATCTGCCTATGACAGCCTCTATCTTCACCGAAATATTCAAAATTGTCGTTGTCGTGTCAGCGGACCTGAAACTTTGACCACATCAACACAATTATGGATTGTAATTCAGTTGAATATGATCCACTAGCAACGTATACGTTCAAGAGGACGGGTTGTGGTTACTGTTTCGTTTCAAGTAGATGGTTGGGAATGGTAATTAGAGTACGGTTTTGGTTTATTGTTGATGGTAACCAACCTCAGCATTGTTTGTGTCACCGCAACTCGTACGCAGTTATGTTAATTAATGGAGACTATGGGATTTCACTAGTATATTCATCAGGGAAGCATACGAAGTCGGGTGGTTAAAATCAAATGATAAAAATTTGTTCAAGAGAAGTTTCAAAGATTACCGAACTCGCTCGAGCAGAAAACTTCTGAAAAATAACAGAAATGTTGAACTTACGACCACAACTCATCCATCAAGTTCGCAACGGCTTGCAATGAGAGAATTCGTTCAAGATTTTGTTGCATAAAACACAAATTTGATGTTATTTTGAAAAGATAGAGCCGCAACAAAATGGATAATAAAACGGAAAAGGTGCCGGATTCCACGGTTTAAAGCCACCCATTTCGGTGAATATAAAACACAATTCTACGACTTTATTACACTGGTCGAGAAAAAAAAGATTACGAAAATTGGAGATGAAGCAGCAGAACAAACAATTCGCCGGAATTATCAACATTTCGGAGTACTAAAGTTGGGCATAATTCATACTTTATGTCCTTATAATTCATAACGCAGATATAATTGGATTCTTCGAATTTGTACTGAACGAAACGATCTAAAGGCCTTCAAGTAGATAATGAGTATTGCGTGAATTGTTGAAATTAGCTTGTAGTAAAACGGATCTTAATCTAAAGCGGACAATATTTTAGAATTAACGCAATTTATGGGCAACAATTGTAGAAAAAGCCCAAACAAAAGATTTTTCAGGAATGATAATTTTTTACGTTATATAAGCCACATTTCATTCCCATAAAGTTGCCAGAATAAATGACATGATTAGGAGGGGATTCTACAACTTATCTACAACGACAAATTCAATAGCTTTTTTTATAATCCGTCCCAATAGTGGGCGACAAAACTCGAATATAACAAATCAATCAAACTTTTTGATTGAGTCCAGTCGAAGCCGCTGCCTGAATTCTCAAAGATTTTGCTAAATTGGGAGATATTCGGCAATCTTCCAACGACTCAAACGTGCGAGATGCCGGCGCATCCACCCTTTTTGTTGGAATTGTTTTTTAATTGCTAGTATGACGCTACGGAGGATATCCTGTTGAATTTCTACAATCGTTATCTTATTTTCGCCCGACACTGATTGATATCTAAAAATTCAATCAAAACAACCCCCGATGGAAATTGATCAATGCATGTTTACCGAACAAAAAAAGCAAATCTAAAAACATTTATGCGCCCGCACAAATAATGTAATACAATCAGATCCCGGATTATTATTTCTGAAAACAGAACGTACGGTTTATTGTTCCGAACAAGATTTAATTGATTATGGATTTTTATTTTTATTTACCGATACAATGCCGCTTTCAATTCAATCGATTCGTTGAAATATTTATTGTTAGTCGGAGGCTTATTGGGTTCTTCAACTTTTCTCGACAATTTCCCATTAAAAAAATTAAAAAAAAAACAGTAAAAGAGTCACAATTGTACGCAACTCTCTTGCGTATCTCTTTCTGTTTGTACTTATTTGATTTTCGGTAATTTACTGGACATCCCTAAAGGGCACTAAATCGTGGCGTATCTATATTTTATGACTGCAGAGTTTTGTGCAATATTTCTTGCTGATATAATTGTGCAGCAACCGGGAGAATATCGTCTAAATTAAAGCCAAACGTAATTCCGAACTCATTAGATCCGTATTCGAGCGTCTCTACAGAAAGACGCGAATGGCACACGGAAATACGCTAATTATCCAGCATTTCGATGAAATTCTGTCAGGCTCATTGAGTAGGCTCAAATAGTAAACTTGGTTCGATGACTTTCAGCTGTCTGATAAATTGATTTATTGATTGTTGTGCGTCTAAAATTGATTTGTTTTGGGCAAATTTCGATCGAATCAAGCCCCAAATATTAATAATAATATTTGATATTCGGTCTGAAGTCTTTTGTGAGTAGAACAAACGGAATTGTAGATTGAGCGGTTGTTTTTAATTTGTGTGCGCACTCACTGCGAAATTCGCCTTTTATTGGGATTTGCGCCACTTTAGAGTTCCGTCTTAAACAGAAACCAGAACCAATTGTTTGGCACAAATTAATTTTGGTCATATTTGTCATATTTCCACTTCTATTTCGTAAAAAATAAGCGAAACGGACGGATTTTAAAGAGTCAAACACAATAAATTGTCGACGATATCTAAATGAATATATTTTCATTTACATATTTCGTCCAAACAAATAAACGCAGAGAGGAAACACAAAAACGAGTTGAAATGGGAATTTATGTGGCCCTATAATCGTTATGGGGCTGAATACGGTTTTGCAACGATTGCCAACTTTAAACAAAAATTTTTGTTTAAAATAGCGTCAATTCTATTATTTATCGTCAATTTGTTATTACAAAATAGAGACGGTTGACACAGCTTCTACTATTTGAGAGCTATTTGCGACATAATTTAATGCAAAAAAGAGTCTCTGTAGGCAAATTGTTTGCAACACAATTTCGCCATTTCTTAGTTCCCTTATCGATAAGAATTTTAATTAAATTCTGTTGTCGTGCAAAGTTTAGAATTTAAAATATTGATTTTGTAAATTAAATTATCCGTGCTTCTATCACAAAGAAGAAAACTTGGAGTTGATTATTGGCAACTACAGTAAGAGCTTCCAAACTAAATTTTAGTTTAAAATGCAGCCGATTTCATACAATACTCGTAATAAGATTGGGTAACTTTCCAGGTACAATCGAATGAAATTAGTTTGTGAGGAAATAAACGCTTCCACATGTCCAATGAAAATCGGTCAATGTTAATGAAAAGACATTTATAACAACGAACCCAACCTGACATCTGTAGTATTTACCATTTATCTCGAGTTGGGTCGATTTGGGCTGTTAAAGTAAACAAATGCCCTCCTTTGACTGGTGGCTAAGGGAGACTCAAATATTTGTTAGTTATAAATACGTGTTGAATTTAATATAACTAACAAAGCAAAGTATATCAACAAACATGTGTTGTCTTTGTTGTACTTATTATGAGTTTTGAACATTGTTCACAGCCAGCTAGGTACATCTCATGCTTAAATGAGTTAAAGAAGGGTGGACTGTACTGTGTCTTATTCTTTTCAAAGTTACAAACAATTTAATGGTCCATTGCTAGATAGACATAACATTTAACTGGCATGTAAGGAATGAAAGGAAATTTTGCACACAATGTATAATTTCTTAGAACTATTATCTGATAATTCGAAAATAAAGTAACTATCTGATTTTTCATTTCAATGTTCATTTATTAGATAGTTTTGTCTGGTTGGTAAAGAATCGTTTTCTTTTGTAATTTCTACAATTCCATAATTGATATCTATGAATTTTTAGATAATTTGCTTGTGTACAGATTTAATTCGTAATTCTATAAGTTGTTTTTTTTAGTAAATATTGATTGGAATTTGATTCTGAAAAGTCTCATTATGAGTACGACAAAGACAACACATGTTTGTTGATATTGATGTGTTAACAACAGTGGGCGTCTAATTAAATAATACACATAAAAAACTCCTCCTATTCCATCTACTCTGACCACAGAATTGTTCTATCGAATGCCATAAATAGGAGGAGACTTCCTCCCACTCTTCTTTTGATGTACCTAGTTGCATTAGTTTACCGATATATGAAGATTGTTTTGAGATAAGTGAAATGCAGAAAGAAAATCGAGCCTTCCAATCCAATACTTGCTCTACATTAGTTCGTATTTTGTTTTATCAACGTATTTTTACTTAAGCGAACCCACAAATTCATGGAATGTTGGATTTAAGGTACCATATTTGTGAACATTGGTAATATAAGGAATTTCGGTAAATTGTCATTTTGTCGGATTTCAAACGGAGTCTGCCACAACTCGAATATTAATGGCTTCGTTAGGAGCATAGAAGTAAGGTAGCGCCTCTAGTATTTCATCATTTCAACTGAATGCAATTAAAGTGTCTCTATACAGAATCTCTGACATCTCCCAAGATTACGTTCAGATTAAATTTAAACAAAAACTATAAGATCGTCACTGCTTTATTTGGTCTTATCACAAAGTTGCATTGAACACAAATTAGTTAATTAATTATTTGGCCGTTGGCCTGCATCAGTATCGGTTATTTTTACGAAGATCCGCCGGAAATTCGCTTGACTTGACGGAATCAACACGAACGGTGTAAGATGAAGGTACGCATCGATCCAACTATTTGGAAATCGCAAAAGTTGAAATCTATCGAAGCCTCAAGATTTCTTTTGCAGATTCCTTTGACACGTTCGATGCGGAATTCTTTGGGCTTTAGATTAAAACCAAAACGGTAGGCGAGTCACTGTATTTGGCGCAAAACTGGAAGCGTTCTGCTCTTATAAATGCTTTTAAAGCAAATGTGTACGTGGAGTGTCTATAGAATCGACCCATATGAGTGCAGTGATTAACAAATTGCTTAGAAAATCACCCCGTCAACTTGTGAGAGAAAGCGATTTATTCTTAAAGATGCAGGAACTTCAACGAAATTTTCTCTTTCGTCATGTTGCGAGAGAAAATATAAAACCATGTATAGCAATTTGCGATGCAATTTATTGCTTCAATGCTCATCAATAATAAAATCGGAGTCAAATGGTGCTACATATATCGACTTTTGAAACTCTTGCTTTTCCTACTTATCGATACAAATTCTAATTTAAATTTAAATCATTACTGAAAAGCTTTCACAGCCATTCACATTCTAGGAGCCATTTCTCACGACTTACAATTAACGTTTTTTTTTCTCTTTCAATGATCACGGAAACTGACTTTGGCGAGTTTTGTGTTTTCAAGAAATAACTTTGAATTGAGAATAATTTTAAAAGAGAAATTCCAAGTTCTTCAGGACCATGTAAACAAGACCAATCTACAACGTGGTCAGCGAACCGGAATTGATGATGAGTGCAACTATTGGGTAGCTTTCAGATCAGAACATTATGCAATTAACCGCCAGGAAATAGAGACTCTCACATCTCGATTAAAGACCGGACATTTCCAACACAACAAACTCACTTCATGAACATTTCGACCACGAATTGGGTCGATTTGAACAAATAAATAAAAGCCAGTGACACACAATTAACAGTTCTGCTTATTTATAATGTTGCCGGTTTTGTATTTTCTGTGTAATCAAGTTGTGTGTCTGCTTCGAAACTAAAGGGGCGAGCCTTTGTGAATCCTAGAAATTAAAGGAGTTTTTCCGCAAAGTTCCATACAAGGATGCGTTTGGAACTAAACAATTCGGGCATCGATAAATCAAATTCACTCGCAATGTGGTCGGCATAAATCTGTGATAACAGAAATCGCTCCTAATGCGGTTGAAATTCAATCAATTCAATCAACTCAACCGCAAACCAAGTCACAATTAAGTGGAAGGCAAGTGTGCGTGTCTACAATATCTGAGCATTAAGGAATCCTCGATAACTTAATCGATTCTGGAAGAAATATGTGAGAATTGCTAAATTCCCAACAGATTAGAAAATCAATTGTTAGTACAGATAATCGTAGAGAATCCAAAATAAATAAATGAATTTAGACAGTTAGCTGGAAATCTTTTCGTCAATCGTTCTCTAAAAAAAATACGTAAGTGGAAAAATACAGCAATAAAAAGTAGGTTTCAAGTTTTTCACTTAAAACCGCAACTTTTTCGTATCGTAATCGAACCCCGAAGTTTATCAATTTTTAAGCACTCGAGAAATTCCCGAATGCCGTAAATTGGCTACAGGAATATTAAATGAACTCCCCTAATTTGACTCAGATAACCGAATCTCATCATTAAGTCTCCATCGACTTTTTTTTACCAAACCGACGATTGATACGTTAAAAGATAGAAGCAATGCGAAAGTTTCAATGGATTTGATTAAGACTGAAACGGGTAATTACGCTCTTGTCTGCTTTCCATGCTTCATCTATTTCTCTACTCCACTCGTTTGATTATAATTACAGATAGAGCTGTATTTTCTAAAATTATTAATTACATTTTAAACAAGCATTAAATACACAGTTTTTTTTAGCCATCACTATCTTTATTTATCATTTGTTTAGCCGTCTTAGCTACTTTACAGTTATTTTTATATTATCTAAAGTGCACTGAAACGAAATGATCGATTATACGCTTCAGCGCCTTTTCAGGTGCCTGATGGTATTTCCAGACGTTCGGACACTCTATGCTTGGTTTGCTGAAAACCTTTCCGTTGTATTTTATTATTTCCGCTTCTACAAACTTCCGTCTTTCCATCGCTGTTCGCGGTAGATGCAACTTGCTGAGGACCACTGCATTTGTTCCTTTCTTTATACCTGATTTAATTGTTTCCTGCAGTTTCTTACTCACTTGAAATGAACCACAAATACTGTTGAAATTGGAGTGAAACATTTGAGGGAATGTTGTAAATTATATCTGTTTCAGATGCTGAAACGCCACTTTCGAGACTCTCAATACGTAACAACGAAACTATTTTCGAAGTTTCGTGGTCGAGAACCGCCATCGGCTACTAATTAACGTACAGAAATCGTAGCCGGAATGTTACTACAACCATTAATATTATTATTATTCTTATTATTACTATCTATCTTGATGTCCTACACCCCATGATTAATTACTGAAAATTGTTGTACGTTTGGTTCAAAATTAGCAAAGATCGATATAAGTCCACGTTATTTGTATTTGTCATTGTTTTTATTCGAAGACTGTTGAAGGTAATTGTTTGGAAATGATAGAACGTAGAAAAACCATTATTTTTCCAATTATAGTCGACAGGATTTGGGCTGTAAGTAGCTTAACGAAATAGAAAAAGAACGACGCGAAATTTTCTAATAAATTGACAACGCACGATAGTAAATGCGAATTTCTCACGTTAAGTCAATATTTTACAATCTTTACGGCATGCGTAATTGATAGTGTCGATTTTTCAATGTTCCAAAATGAAGGGAATGCTTAAAATAAATAAATTTATTTGACTGATCGTCATTCTTGCAGCCCAAAAGTTGCAACACTTGATCGAAATAATATACGAGAATCCAGACAGTAGATAATTTAAAAACAACTAGAAGCTTTCTATATTTACATTAATAAATTCAAAAAATCAACCTTAATATGGAAGTTGAATTTGAAAAATATCCGATATAAAACGGGCGCCTCTAGCAATTTTCCGTTAACACAGAAGAATCAAAGAGAGCGAAAGTTCGGTAAACGTATACAATTTCCAATAAAATTGGTAAACAGTCAGGAGATCAAAAGATTTAACTTTACACTACAAACTCGGCGAGATATTAATGTGTTAAGTCGATTAATGGCAAAGAATGTTGTAATCATACTTTAAACACAAGAGGTAGTTTTTTTTATGAAGGTTGCGCCTGGCTGCTGTAGCAATCCATCAAGGGACTATGAAAAAATAATGGACAGTAAATTATTAATACAAACCTCCACTGACGCACACCCTTAACGCAACTTGCTTTGTATAATTTATTAAAAAAATCCGAGCACATAATCTGACTGTATTGTCGCGATGACAATAACTCAACACAGTACATGTTTTAATAAAAAAACTTTCTACAATATATCAGGATTACAACAGCTTAAATCGGATAGAAATAGGCCGATAAAATGAGAGTCCATTCGTAAAACTGAAGCTGTTATAGCACAACAAACAGCTTGACGTAAATTGATCATTAACATTGTTGGGGTTTGTGAAAACGCCGCTTTACATTAACAGACCGGGTCGCTAGCAAACCACCAATAATATGTAAATGTGAAAAATCATAAACTTAATGTTTGATTTGTCCGATTTTTAGAAGTAGCAGCAATATTATTGGTTATTTCTGTGCCAGATTCAGTTTTTTAGTCAAGTGGGAATTTCTCTACTTTCGATGAAAATAGATTTTCGTCGTATTCAATCTAGAATTTCTATAGAGAATTATTGGAAGTTTTACGTGAAAACTTTATCTATTTCATTCGAATTCGTATAGAAAAAAGGACAAGAAAATGGTTTTTTAAATTGACATTAGATTTATTTTATCGTTTCCAGCTGATAGCACCTTTTATCTGATAAGAATAATAGGGAGAGAAATGAGCAAAAACAACCAAATTTAAAGTGGATGCAAATTGTTTGAAGGGCAGTTTTCGAGTCTATTCAATAGTAACTTTAATTGAAATGACAGCATTCACTGATCTTTTGGATTTATTACGACTCATTCAATTGTTTGTTGACTTAGTGATGTTTGCGGAAATGACAGAAATCTTTTTTGATTCACATGAATATAAAAAATTGCGCAGGATCTGTAGACATTTTTTCAACTGTGGCAATCACTAGGTGGCCTGGCGCATCCACCATTTTTTGGACTGGAGTTTGAACAATAATTTTTCGAATTATTGTTCTGTTACTTTATCGTTAAAGACCCCACGTGTCGCACACTCTAAATTGTCTGTAATAATGAACGAAAATCGATATCTTCAAGTCATTTTCTGCAGTAAATTATCAGTTAAGAACGGGCACAGTTCATTTAATTCCATTCCGGCTTTAACTGTTGGTTGGTTCGTGTAAAAAGTTAATAAAAATGTTAATGAGGGCAGAAAAGAAATGGGATTCTATTCGATTATCTGTCGCTATTTGAATAGAGAAAATGTAAATGCAATTAAACTGCAAAAGAGAATCATTGTGTCATGCAGTATTACGTGTAAATTCTTTTAATAGCATTTTGTAACGAATTGAAACAATGCTACCAAACGATTCAGTTCTCTTAAGGCTCTTCAAACGTCTATTTTGTGCCTGTTCCTTAAATTCTAAGCTCTTAGACGACTCGATTAAACAATATGAAGTCAACAGTTGCACTGTACAATCGTGGATATGAGACAGGTTTAAAAGCTCAAAGCTCACAGCTCAAAGAACGTAGATTACAAAATGTCGAAATTTAATTTTAGTGTCTTTTGAGCTCGCCTCAAGCCGATTTTAGTATCTAAAAACACTAAAATCGTATTTGTAGTGTTTTCCTAAGTAGCGTCAATATTTTACGACAATTGCAAAAAAATACCACACGTAAGACACTTTTCATGCTCTACAAACATCGGACTATTAAAATCCAACATTAATTCAATCACGTTATTGGTTGTGTTACCGTATTTCTGCTTAATCGACGACACAAATCAAGCCGCAATAAAACTCGTAGAGTCTTTTTATTAAACTAAACGATCCGTTCCAATTATTTTTCCCCTATTAATTAATTAGAGAAACAGAAGGTAGCTGCAAAATCGTAATTCCATTTGTGTAACGCGTTCGTATAAAAATTTGAATAAAAGAGATGAGATTTTATTTGATTATCTGCTTGAATTCGAATCGAGAAGTATAAATGAGAATTACAAAAATTAGCACAACGCATCCACCATTTCAAATGTGTTTTAAAATTCAAATGCTATTTCGTGCAGATTCTTCTGTAAAAAGATCGTGATAGAAAACACAAACAGCGAATTTAAACAGTTCTATCGGATCTCTTGAGACCCTTCAAGTGTCTATTTTGTACCTGTTGCTCGGATTGCTCGTAAGCTAGAGATTGAAAACCAGTTCCACATCAATTTGAAGTTGTACTCAACCTATCACGATTTTAGAATAACAAAAATCAATCTTCTGACAATGAAACAATTTCTGAATAGTGTCGAAGTTTCACCAATGTCTTTAGTAAATCTTGTGGTCAACAATAGCTTTAGAGGTCTCTTCCACTGAAACCAAATGGTTGCTCTACCATAACTTTTTACTTAGTTTTATATACGTATTTCTACTTATCGATCTAACCAATTTAAGAAACATTGATTTGAAGCTACAATAACTGATTTCTATTTGAAACAATTTGTTTTTATTAAACACTGAATGCTGAACTAAAGTCCAACATCTATCCTGGTAGGTTTTTCATTTATATTGTAAAAAAATAGATGAGACGTATTTCAAATTAGCAAAAATGCAAGGCTAATAGATCTACAGTGGAAATTGTCCGTGTTTTCTACAAGCGTACAAGAAAAGATGATAATTTTCTGTAGCAAATTTCAGTAAATGATAAACTTTAAATAAATTGCATTTGATAGAAAATAATTAATTCTTTCAATCGTTATTGTCATGAATTAATAATAAGAAAATCTTTCACGTCAACGAGAAATGGCAAAGCTACACAATAGAAAATAGACGAATGGACCATTGATGGAAAAATAAACAACTGACTTAGGTTTTGGATCCAGTTGAGCTGTAACAAGAACAGTTGATAAAGCAATTAAAATTGTAGAAAAAAGAATAAGGTGTTTAGAACTGACCATTTCTACAGCAGTCCTGAATTTGTCCGGTACAAGTTTTAATGATGACATACAAATTGATTGTTGGGGTTGTTTTAAGGGAGGATTTATTACTGATTATAACTTTGGCGAATGCCTCGATTCGATTAATGCACATTCTTCAAGTAGCCGATTGGTTTCAATCAACTTGCCACTTTACCGAAAATAAGGTTTCATTACAAAGCACTCTCTGTAGATTTAATCAGTGTAAAGAGCAACGTTCAAGTTTTATCCAAAATTGGTATACGTTAGATGCGTTTCTAATTTATTTAACTTGATGTAACGCCTCTGTTTCTTCTTCAATTTACAAGACGTTGTTAGTCTAATTGACTAATTATTTTGATTAGAACATTAGTACTTTTATATAGTTGGCGGCAATTTGATAGTTTTTTAAATAATTCAACGAAATGTGTAAAATCGAGGACCGATCAGGATGGAATTACCCAATTACACTATTCTTGTTTCGTATAATTGGCAACGGTAATTGTGCTAATTGTTGAACTGAATAATCAAGCGTCAAATTTAGAGAGAAATTGTAATGTGATCTTCTTTTGCTGTCCTTTAGAATTCCCACTTGGTACAGAATTGTTTGGAGAGACTCTTATAGTATTTTGAGATTAAAGAAGTTGAATTCGAACAAATTCTCAATATCCAACGATACGAGAGACGATGTTTGTTGTTGAGAGATCGCAGGTATTTAGAGAATGTCGCAAACATTCTTTTCATTAATTAAGTCCTCGTATAATACGGACTTTTCCAGTTTGATTGTCAAAAAACAAATAAAAAGCAAACAAAAAACAAGCGTTCAAAGAATTCGTAGATTTCAAAAATAATTATATTGAGATGTACAAGTGCTTAGAAGATCCCTTAAATGTCGATCATTTGTTGTGTTGCTTGTTATTAATTTCTTTGAATTTAAGGCGAGCGGAGACTCCAAGAAAAGCTGGAATAGGTTGCCTATTGTCGAGAAATATTACATTTATGCAATGTATTTATTTGTTCATATTTGTATGCGATTATTGCAAAAATACAGACAATGATGGGCGTCAAAATAATAGGCGCATCCACCAAAATATCACTAGTTTCTTCAATAGTTATCTTAACGATTTTTGCTCATTCTCACAATTTTTGCAAATAGCTTTACTACAGGTCAAGTCAAGTCGTCCGAAAACAAACAGTTCAATCTTATAAATACCCTAATGCTCAAAAAATGGCATATAGAACAACAAAGACCGACAGACAGACAGTCAGAGAGAGAGAGAGAGAGAGATCGGCTAGAGTAAATCGTTTACGTTGCGATGTTTGTCGTTTATTAAGCCCTACTGCATAATTATTAATGGATTGATTATAGTTGGCTTTTTAACGGAAAATGTTAACAGCATTTATTTAACTTTAAATTTCCAGTCAAAATCTTAACAGATGTTGTGTCCATCGGTCTTTCTCTCTGTGGTCCATGCGATTTAAAAGTCATTCGCCGATGAAATAATTGGAGAACTTGCCCAACTATATACATGCTTGTAATTGTGCATTTATGTGAGATATTTTTAAAAGCGGAACAAAAACGGGAAACTCACAAAACTGACAAATAAGAAAGATTTCAACTTAAGAGCCTTTTTGACAAAAGCTCACATCAAATGAGAGTCGTTTCTCTCTCTATCCCTCGATTGTGCTTATCATCCACAATCTCCTAATTAAGATGAACTGCCACGTTTCAATAGTAGCAAAAAAGACAAAAAGTACAGCTCAATGCTTGCAATTATTGTTAATTCAAGCTGTAATTCTTGAGCACAAACAGATGCTCTGTAATCAAGAGATTTAAGTGTGAAAATTGAAGTTTTCGCTTGGTAAACATGTGATTGAATGTGTAGGTATATGTGTGTATGTGTGTGTGTAGTAATGTTAGTTGAAAGCATTTTCAAGCGTTAACTAACATTTTAAATCGAACAAATGTTCAATCCATCACGAAAATTAATAGAAATTTATACGGTTGGCTTGATGTAAATCTATCAAGTCCCCCACCAAGTTCCAAACCTTAAGAAACGATTCCCCTACATCGATTTGCTCAATTAGAGGGTGAAATCAAGAAAGTTTGGTCACAATTCGGTACGTACAGGTGTTTGCGATGCAAGCCGGTTTGAAAGAACGCAACCTATCCAACGATCTTCTCAAGAACAAATCAACTTAGAGAAGTAATTTTTAAGGTTTTATTGCTAACTTAGATAGCAACAGAAGCAGATTTCGAAATAAAAAGTTGTATCGGAACATCCTACAAGTTGAGATTCAGTTTAAATATCTGTTGCTAAGATATGTTTCAGATAAGGATAGAACAGACATTAGTAGAGACAAGATAACAGTTAATCATGCAATCTCTAACAATATATGTCTACACAGAATAACTTCAACGGCAATTAGTCTACAGGTGGCACGAGTTGGTAATATAGTTGATAATTAGCTGTTTGTTTTTTGTCAAGTCGAATTCGAGACGATGTACAAAGTTAAATTGGCTATCTGACAAGTCAACATTAATTATTTTGATGCAATGAATTAATTAAAGATGTAAGACATTCTCAGTTATTTAGTCCGGGAGTCAAACCAGGGGCCCTCCTCGTGCTATCCGGGCGTTGAGGTGCTCTTTAACCGGTGAGCTATCGACGGTCTGTAATTATCTGTCGGACTAAATTAATTATTTTATCCATTTAAAGCACAACATACATTTATGTAATTGCTTTATTGTTTCTTGCTCCGTCAAGCGTCTCTTCTATTCCCACATATTGTTTCGGCGACTTATAATTAACACGACAAAAGAAATATTCTAGTTTATTGTTTCGTTTACGATCCTTTTGGTTTGTGTCAACTTTTCTTTTGAATCCGCAGAAAAGTTATAATCTGTTTTGATAAGACAGTCTCAACTTTATTGTTTTCATCAATCCGTAATCTTGATAAGCCGGCTTAGTTCTTGATTTAATTTCGATTGCGCCTGTTGTCACAACAGAAAGACGAAATCAGCAACGTTGCGGCTACAATCGAATTTATCAAAGGTTCTATAAAAATATAGAAGATTGATGTGATAAATTGGAATGAATACATTTACGATCAGACGCCTGATAAACGGTTATCGCCGTTGGAATAATAATGCTTGAGACTTCAATTTCGACGAATTCTTTAGAGTAAATGTTTTGTTTTAATTACGTACATGATGTGCCAGGAAAACGATGAGAGGAAAATTCTAAAATTTTCCTATGTGATGAAAGAAAACTGTTTGTGAAGGATGTTTTTGTCACGCCAACCGATTCTATCAATATTATTGTTTATTTTTGTTCGTTTTCCGTCTCTAATCCGACCGAAATTCATCAAATCTGCTCTACTGTATGTACATTTCCAATTTAACTATTTATTCAATATATTTACACAAAGATATGGAGCGACTGTATTGAATCACTGTCGGGGCCATATTTATATTGTTTATTTTCCATATATGCATTCAGCATTGCGTGAAAATTGCCGCTTCCTCTCTGTAAATTGTTTTCAACTGAAAATTATCAACTACGGATTCATCCTCTACTAAACAGATTTTTCCTTGAACTCTGACCTCAACTGGTTTCGGTCTTTTTGTTGGGAACGTTGCCGTTGCAATGAAAATTTGCAATGCCCAGGGCCGGCGCAAGGCAGGTTCAGCGCGTTCGCCGGAACTTGCAAATAAATAGTTGCTCGTTAAATAATTTATGTGTAACATTTGAATATGTATTCAGGCCCCGCAAAACGTTTGAATCCGGCCCTGCAAAAGGTCACGCCTCTATTTTCGCTGTGATGTGTAAGCCTATAGAAATGGTATTTTATTCGTTATCATTAATGGGCGGATATCAGCTCCAACATGGAGCAAGACAAATTCTAGTCGCCTGACAAATTCGTATAGAGCGTATTTGGCCACAGCCGTTGTACTTGCATAGTCTATCTTTTCTTGTGAAACGTTTTTTACGGCGAAAAAACAGGTGCCTAGTTGTAGCGTATTTCTATGAAATTCTGATCGCTCTCTCTCATTGTTTAAAAACTGCTCGTCTGAGACAACAAACTGACATAGAAAAAAACAACAATTATTGACAAAAATAAATTAAAAAAAAACCTTTAAAATTATGAACACATTTTTATTGATTTGTTCTACGTGTCCTTTCTTATAAATTTATGTAAATGCATGCATTAAAATTAAACTACGCCAATGGTGCATTTCGAGCGTTGTAATTCTAGCCAAATGACCTTCAATCCGCCCTTTAGTTATCATTGAAAACTGTGTGTTCTCCGACTAAAACGGTTATCATTTTTGTTTTCGTTGTTACAAATGGTGGATGCGCCGGGCCCTTTACTGTTCCGACCCGTCCCTCTCGATCGATTGTCGATTTAATGAGGGCATCATTATAATAAATCTTTTGTTAGTCGACTATAAATCGGATATGCTTTTTAATCCTGTTATAAATTAATTATTTTTCAAGTTATACGTTCGTAAATTAATTTCGTTAAAACGTGCACTATTGATAGGCTTTGTTAACGCAATATTTAATTAACTCCATCGTTTGCTAACTTATTGATACATAATTGACAATTTAATAATGAATCTATAAATTATGCCGTTTGATTAAGTAGAATATTGTCTTATTTTCTGAAGCAATATAGCTCTTTTCTAACGATAAAAATTATGGAAAACTTTTAATAAAAGTTCGGAATTTGTCTTTCATATTGCGGTTAGTTTGATAGTTTTTTTTAACATATAAAAGTTGAGTACGAAGAATCAATACAACATTAGTTTTTGTAATATACTCATATATCAACGATAATGGATGATTATCGGTTTAGTCACGATTCACAGTTTATCTTCCAATAGATTGGAAAATCTATGCATTTATTCAACTAATGCTTTTCAGTGTTGAAAATATTTTAACACAGAATTGCTTGGTTTTTTCTATACCGTTAAAAAATGGTTATTTTACGTGACAATAAGGAGGTCTTTCACCTTATCCATTAATCAAGCACTATTTGATTACGTTCGACTTCAAATACGCTATTAATTAAAACGGAAATCATGTAGCACTACTGCTTGAGTGATCAACATTTTAAAATTAATTTACGAGCGAAATGATATGTTTCTTTAGCTATCAACTGAACGGTAATAAGCCTAAACTCCATAGATTGAGTCGGGATCTGCCTAATCAGCCACAAAATCCCTCAATCGATATATTGTCAAGCGATTGACCACAATTATTAGAAATTTTGATCAAATAGTCGCCGATTGTTGTTCAGTTTTTCCATTTTGACAATTATACAATTACACAAATTGTTATTATAAAGTCAAATCATGTGTCATTAGAAGGATATTTGTTGAATTATTCCAAGCCGAAAAAATTTAAATAAAAAAAGATTTACAAAGTGAAGACGTTTATATTGCGTATAAAATTTTGACGATACTCGATCACAAACCGATTTACATAAATGCTTGTGGACATTTTATAGTTATTGAGTTCGGGATTCAATGCATACGAAAGATAGTGTCGCTCAATCATTTGTGGTCAATAGAGAAAGCGTGTTCTTGAATGTTTTATGGTATCAGAAAAACGGACAAATTTATAAATTTGAAATGAGGTCGAAGTCGAGAATATCTGAAAAATCGATAAACTACAATCGAATATTAAAGAGGCTTCTGTAAACTTTATCGACGTAGAGGAGTCACGCATATGTGACATTTATAAATCATAGATTCAGTAGATAAGTTCCCAATTCTAATTGAATTCTCTCATTTTCCCTGAAACCTCCTGAAACGCAACTGTAACATGCATACGTTTGCAGAGAACAGATGTGGAACACTGTCAAAAATTTTTGTAAATTTACTATGTGTTTAGTAAGCAATTGCATAGTAAAATTACAAACTCTTGTATTGTATTGGAATTTTAACACGCATTTGTTGTAATATTACATGTTGTAATAGCTAGAGTACTAAGCAGGTTGCAATTTTACAATTTTTTTGTATTCGTCAGATACTTATTGTAATTTTACAATCCTACGTTGTAGGATTAAGTCTAAAGTTTTGTAAAATTTCTATACATATTCGGAATTTAATTTTACCACAATTGTCAGTAAAATTACTAACCAAAACTTGCAATTACAATTACAAGAAATGATTGGAAATTTACAAATCATTACTTTTTTTTGAAAATTCTGTTTGCATTTTTACAATATTTCAATCTAGTCATGACCGCGATCTGTTTTTACAATTTTCAATTGTAATTTCAAGTCTAAAATTTTGATACATACTTGTAGTCCAATTTTACTACGGTTGTTAAAAAAAATGACTAACTGAAATTGCAAAAAGTGATTGAAAAAATGTAAAACATTATTTACTTTAGACAACATTTGTTTGTATTTTTACTAGTGTCTCCTACAATGACATACGTTTATGTAATCCTCCAATTCTGCTGGGTAGTTTCAAGTATAAAATTTGGTATACTTATTTTGCATTTACACTGATAAAAATAAAGTTTTCTTAACAAATACGCCACGTATTTGGCCAATACGCGTTTAAGTCAACTAAAAATCGACTGATTCAAAAACACAGTATTTGAGACTAGTACATTTAAACATTTGAGTAGAGGCAGGTCAGGTGCGATATTTAGCTTTTGATAGGAATATTCTTGTCAAGAACGATGCATTTGAATGAAAGAAATCTGAGGTCCATATAGACAAGTAAAACATGGAGCTAGGTATGTCCATTGTACTTACTAGAATTAAGTATAAATTGCAAATGAATACTATTTTACGTTGATTTAAATAAATATTTTTTTTTATTAACTTCGTATATGTTTTTGTAAGAATGTTTTGAGTGATTGTATTAAAGTATTTTTTAATTTCGTGAACAAAATATGTATATCGCTTTTCGCACATAATATAGTAATGCAAACAACAATCCAAAACTATAACTTTTTAAAGTATAAAATTTATAAATATATTATAAGAACGGTCCTGTTATAAAGTGGTTATGTTAGAAGAGTTTCTTTTTAATTTTAATAAAACTACCATAGATGGCGTCAACGTTTTAAGTCGCTTCGACTTGTAGATCTCATGTCCATAAGGCCTATAAAATACAATATTTACAATTACCGTGAAAATTGAAATAGAATTCCTTATCATGGCTGTAAAAGTAGTAAAAGGTCGTCTGAAGTCGTCCCCCATGTGTTGGAGATAAGTTACTTGTTTCATTTTGATAAATATATGATAATGAGACAAATTAGTAAAATATTGTTAAACAGGTTTTTACTACTAAATGTTAGTAATATTGCAACACAAAGTTTGTAATTTTTCTAAAATAAGTTGGTATAAGTTATCTAGTATAATTACAATGAATTTTTGTAAAATTACTAGATTTATTTGATACATTTGGCTTAGTAAAATTACAAAATAATGTATAGTAATATTACTAAACATAGTTCTAGTAAATGATTAGTAATTTTGCGACTGATGATTTGTAATAATTTGAAACTGAGTTGTGATAAGTTGTGTAGTAAAATTACAAGACTGAGTTCCATAATTTCAAAAATGTGGTGCGTAAAAACTTCCTACACAAATTTAGTAAAATTACTACGAAAATTTCTAACAGTGAAGCTTTAATGTTTAAATAAAGCCCCAATAATAATTAAATCGATTATTATTGTCGACAACAACTGTTCAAATCGTATTAGAAGCTACACAGATACTTCTCGGAAAGTCAATTTCCTTATTGTATGCTTTCTCAACTCTTGCAATATTCACAGAAACTCGCAAAGTGCATAAAATTTTGATCTGAAAGTTTCTCTATTGAAAACTTTAAATTACTTGAGTTGTACTCGATATCCATGTAACGCATTGAGCAGTGAAATAGTTGATGGTTCGGTTGAAAAGCAAAGAATCCCTTGACGATCCTATATCGATCACCTTCCGGAAGTAATAATGCCTCTGATGATTCGGTGTTTACAAATAAAGTGACTTCTTGAAAAGAAGAAGAAAATTTGGTGCTTAATTGGATCTTCATTTATTCCCAGAATGACAAATTTAATTAAGATTGATGAAAGGAAACTGATTCGTTATGTTCCTCAAGTGTTTTATAAATCCGATGTAATCATATTAAAATTTCCAACTAACTAAATTTGATAGACAAACTCATTACGTACACACATTTCCTATAATGTTTGTTCAATTTCACCTTAGAAAACAATTTCATGACGAGACGCGAAAGTTTGTCAAGTTATCTGTTTAAAAAGCTCACCTGCTGCGAACACCAAGTTGACTCCTTTTCCAAATTACGTCCAAAGTATTTTCTCGAGTACGCTCGAGTGTTGTTTGAATCGTTCCGAAAACACGCCAGTAACGGCTGACAAAAAGTAACGCCTTCCTTATATGTTGAGATTTTATTTAGTAACAGAACATTGTTAGATTGCTCCCAAATACCCCGTTATCACTGCTAAATTGTTATATATCGCTTTATTCATTTCAATTAAAACTTTTGATGAATTGCAAAATTGTTTAATTACTTCTCATGGGATATCATAAAATCCACTTCAAACTACATAATAAACTTGAGAAAGATTATCGCCGAGATCAACAAGTTCAATATGTTGCCTTGTTTTAAGCGAATTAGAGAAGTTTTAACTCGAGAATTTGCTTACTTTTAGTTGAAATCGATGAAACGTTATTTTTGATTCAAATCTATTAAAGTCTCTAGAATCGAATGTAAACTGTTCGCATTATGTAAAACATTACTTTTACCATTTGTTTTTGAGCTTCTATTGTTTGTAGTTCATTTCGATGTTATTTTGAAATCATTCAAAACAGAAATGCGGAAGAATGTTGTAGCTTTTACAAGCAATCAAATCTCTAAAGGAACATCTTTTGATCTGAGACATTTAATAGTTAAACATTTACAAATATGTTGCTTAAGCTAAACAAACAATTGAATCTATCGGAAATGAGCATTTTTTTGTGTCCACGATAAGAGAAATCAATTATGCCGTGGCTTGTCTTTTATGGAAGACTTCATTGGAGCCACGTTTTAGTTGCTTTAGCGATGGACTGATTGAAGTTTTCTGTCGCACTTCATCGAGTTTTGTTTAAAGACACTAATACTTTGTTTTATTTTCAGGTAAGCAAAGAACTACGCTACAAACAGTAACTGTAGATTCGGCGCCGTCATCGGTAATTATAAGTTTTTCATAATTTCTATCGTTTTATTTCGAGAAATGAACGTGCAGGAAATATTCCGGTTAATTATGTGATCGTATCGGATCGTAACTCGCACCTAAATCGGAAATAAACGATATCCTCTCCTCTGGCCTTATAATTATCACGTTATTCCCATTCTTAAAGCAGAAATATCGAATAGAGTTGAAGACTTATTTGATTTCCATTGGGAAACGATTTGCGATCCTGTTATAGTCATTCAGAAATCATCAAAACGTAAAGATGATTCACTTAATTCACTATTTAGGCAATTGGGAAATTCATCAAAAAATATCCGGTTTGTTATGATATTTTTTAAGTTCTAAAATGAGTTTGTCGATTTGATACAGATTTGTAATGCAGAATAAAATTGGATCTAATCAGAAAGAGTTGCAATTTTATTAATTATTAAATCAAATTTGCATTTTATTATTATGCATATTTATGGCTTTTATTATTTATCGCAAAACAATCATTCATCCTTATTATGACTCCAATAACAATTATTTTAATTGATAATAAAATCAAATTATTACTACCAACAATAAATTGGATTTTATAGATAAACAATTCCTGCGTCACTGAAAACAACGCAAACAATATTAAAACTGTAATTTTTGCTTTTCTATGCAAAAGAGCTTGTCAAGCAACATTAACTTTTCCAAGTTAAAGTCAGAACTGTCCGTTAGATAAGAAATGATGCATATTTTCATAGAAACATGCATCAAATTAAGACAATTCTCGGATGTTATTTAGATATTTCTTGAATGAAGTCTGCGCTACAGGAATAGGTGGAAATTAATGAGTTAACGCTACGATTGAGCGAGATCATAAACTAAATGTATTTTAACTGTTTGCACTCTCCCTCGCCATATTGCATTGCAATTTTCAACACTTTTACAGGCATTTCTACTCTTTCAAACACATACTTGTCACTATGAATGGCTAGGAATGAGCTCACTGAAATTGTATCTAACAACTGCATACGTAGAAAGTTTATCCATTTGTGAAAGCTTATTTGTTTCTAGACTTTTATCCACCGAAATATTGTTTTTCTTTCAAATAAAAACGCTAGAGGTAGAAAATTTCAACCGTATTACTTACGCATGAAAGGACTATAGATTGATCCTATTTATGATCAAAGCATGCTAAAAAAGTGGGTACAAAAACAGACGAGAGATTTGTATAAAAACGGAAACGTTTCTGCTATTCGTGTAACACTTGTGGAAATCTAATAAAATCGATGTAGTAAAACGTTTACAAGAAAATACGGTCTGTGTGTTATGCTAAAACGTCTGTCGATACATTGGGTTTATCGAAATGAATCCGGTGGAAAATGTTGGGAATTTCTTTGTCAGCAATTTCTAAATTGTTTAAAAAAATATCAGAAAATCTAAAGAACGATTATAGTCGTTTTTTATGTATTCGATATGCCTAAAATGAAATGTAGTCAAATTGATTAGGAATAAAACAGAGTCTTGAGGCAATTATTATTTCAAATTATCCAAATGGAAACTTAAATCAATTCAATTGGGAACCCATCAAACACCTGTACTATTGCGTTTGAATAGAATCTAATAGAAGATTATTCAGCTGAAGTAGTGCTATTTAAATAGTACACGAGACGTGGTGAATTGAATTACGTAATTCGGGGGATTCGTGATGATTATTGCTCCAAAGCTGCGAGACGATCGAGAATATAGATCAATCCAAATCTGCCACACAATCCTGATCAATGATAACGAATCTAAAGTCACTGTAAAAGAGAAAAATCACACAAATCTGGCTTATGACTCGATTATATTCGAAATCCAGAAATTCCCCCAATTCCCAATTGGATTCCATTACTGCCTTGTCAATTGAATTATTAAACATCTGTAATTGTGTTTAACGTCGAAATTCAATTTCTTGTCTTCAAGTTTTGTTGTCATTGAAGTTTCATCTCGAGCAACTTTCTAATGCAAGCTGAAAAAAACAGGTTTTAATATCGTATCGGTATGCAATTAGGTGAGATTTGTTTAAAAGCGCAAACGACTCCGCTGGACTTGGTTAGGAGCGAAATCACAACCCTTTTATCTAACCAGCGAACAATAATTGAAACTGTTTAATCACCGCAAAGATCAAGCCGGTAAAGCATCCCAAACCTCTGTAATAATCGTTAATCTTTCATTTAGTTTACAGCATGTCTGAAACTGAATTTTTTACAGAAAATAAATGAATGCTCTTTGTATACAATTAGAGTAGTGTGATAAGTGGAGTTTCAATTGGCGAGATAATCTTTCGGATTTATTTGTCTTTGAGAGAGTTGACGATTAAAACTTCGTACAATTATTTGAGAATTTTGAGCTATTTAGAATGAAAATGTGCTTGATGCAAGCATCCCTCTCTCCTTATTGGGACGGTTCTGTATTCCTATGAAATATTATGATAATTTTGTTGTGTACTGTAAAGAAAATTCCTTATCATAAGATAACTCGAATATGGTGGATGCGCCGGAGAATAAAGTAATAATAGGAAGACGGCAAGACACCAAACGTGACGCATTGTTAATTAAACTGTTCCGAGACAGTAAAATAAATAGGTTGCACGTACTTTATTGCTGTTTACTGTCTTTTTAGTTTTTGTCTCTACGTTTTCTTTTGCAAAATTTAATGACTATAAAAGAAAAATCTTGACTGGAGTGGCAGGAATTCCACCCAGCCGATAGATGATCATTATTATAATGATGCATCGATTTTTAACAAGTCAGCAATTTCCGACCAACTTTATCGTTAATCTTTACTGATGCTGCCTGCTGGTTAGAGCGTCTATATCCCGGATAAATCTTGGTGAAAATATTGACCCGGCTACGATGTAGATCCTCGATAATAAATGGTCTTCAATTTGCTAGAGACAAACTTTCAATATTTTACAGTTTCGTTCGACAAACGATCCGCTTGAGTAGAAATAATGACGATAGAAGCCAAGAGAGAACTAAATAAATAGGTGTGGATGGAGGTCACTGGTTCCCCAGATTTTGCTTAACCACCCAACGACGACTGTTAAATCGATTAACTTTTCGTCCCAAATTCTTCTGTTATTTCAGGGACTGAAATTAGTATTCAAAACTTGCATCCAAATGTTTAAACGGTTTCCACATGTGTCCAAGAGTGTGGGAAGCTGTTGTTCAAACCCGAACAGCGACTTTCCTGTCTAGAAATAATTCATTATGAAAGTAGCCCTTATTTATCAAAAAAACCAGAGTGCGATAACATCAAAATATTTGTATTTAAAATACAAAAACTCTACGAAAACGGATTCGATTCGGCCACCAATTCGATTAAGTTCCCCATTTATCTGTCTACTTGTTGATCTGGTGCGCCCAGATGTTTCGTGAATGATTGTGTTTCCAGTCGAGCATTTCTAGAGAACCAATTTATAACGAAATCTTCATTTGGATATTGTAAATACAACATCGAGTCAATTGAAATTGGAAAATTTATTCGCTAAGCGTGTGTTGTTGTTTTTTTGTTTGTTGCTGCTGTTGATCGAATTCAAATGTGTTTGGAATTGATTGAAAACCAACAGCGTAATCAAATCATTTTTCTAATTAATATTCATTGGATTGAAAAAGCGCCGATTGGTTTTACTGAAAAGAAAATTATTAAGAAAAATATCTTGAATGCCATACAGAAGATGGTGAGCATATACATACAACGATTTCCACAACGTTGTGTTGAATATAAATTAGTTTCAATATTAGTTTACTTTAATGTAGATAAATAAGCACAAAAAACGGAATACGATATGTTGAAAGTTTCCAGTGGAACTAGAATATTTTTACAACTCGGCGATCCTAGCTTGGCCCGTGAAATGCGCAGATGATAGATAGAGAACACCTCTGTGTGACAAAGAGATCAAACCAACATTACTTGGAAAGTACAATCGGAGCAAGAAGTTTAGTTAACCGCCGCAACTGATGATACTATAAAATTAATAAAAATTGACAAAAAATTGAAAATGTGCATATAAATAAAAATAAAATAAAAGATGTCATATTGAGAAATTCTTTTACGATAAGCCTTGGAATAACAGGTGAATACTGGCGAATTAGCGCTATCAAATTTGATCCAGAGTGTACCGATCTGTACAACGTGAAGAACAATACAGAAATGAACCCCCACTCTAGAAATGAGAATTGTCCACTGCGCAAGGGGCCAAGCTAGCTTCGCCGAGTTGTAAAAGCAAACGCTTCAATTTTCTTTCATCCTCATAAATTGTGAACGTTTAAAAATTTGTGGAAAAAGCAAAACTGGTTGATCTAATATCTTTGTTGTTTTATTAATAATAATAATATTTATATGGATTTATCAGCAAACAGTAGTTATAGAAAAAACGAACAATTTCAAACAATTCAGCCTAATAAGAGATGCAATTTTTATTTCAAATTTGTTCTGCATCAATAAACTCGTTATTGGAAAGTCGATTTCTGCTTTATTTCAACTACAATAAACGGGAAATATGATCCAATTTATTCTTCAATTGTAATATGAAAATGTGCTCTTTTCAGTCTCAAAATTATTGTTGATTTATTATAAATTCAATTGAGCGTAAATCAAAAATTACGAGTAAAGCCAGAGCTTGTCACGCTTAGATCTCATCGAATTCATCGTTTGGATTTCTGTGATGTTTTTGGGGCCTTTCAGAGTATATCTTCTACAGTCGTCTGTTATTAAACTTGACCTATTCAACGATAAGTCTGATTATCGATAATTGTAAATATTGTTAGACAACAAAGTTCTTATAACATTTTACGATAGTTGTCGTCTGTTGTATAGTTTACAAGACTATTGCATTTGTCGTTCAACGAAATAACTTTAGTCCCAATCTATTACTTGCCAGTAATCGTTTCAAATACTTCTGTAAATCGTATTGCAGCAATACGGATCAATAATCAAAATCAACAAAAGCTTGCTATAGAACATGTGATTGCCAATAAATAATATTAGTTTTATAAACTTCTCTTTTTTGTCGAATGCCGAGAAATTGTGCCTCGTTTTGAAGATTCAAGTTTAGTTCATCTAATGTCTCATCGATCTTTTGATCTGGTCATAATCCAGAAATCTCGCAGTTTTAAGGCAAAAACGATTGATTTCGCTGTACTGATAAGATGGTAAACGATTGTTCCCCACATAAACTTTTGTAATAACTTTAAAATGATAATGTGCCCGAACTGGGAAACCATTGTGCGGCTAGCTTTCGATGATATCGAGATAGAAAGGTGCGAAATAGCTGATAATGGCTTCGATTGTCGAAAGTGCTGATTAAATCGAAACAACTAGAGATTTATCATCAATTCCGCAGGCAACAATTAGATCCTTGAGGGTTTAAAATGCAAGCTTGTAAATGATTCACCATCAGAACAGAAACCGAATTGTAGAGGTTGAATAGAAACTTTAATAGTTGTGTTGTTTATTTTGCGTTTAACGATTATACGCTTACTTTAGTGCTGATATTGACTAAATTTGAGTAATAATAGAAAACGAACAATCACAATTAATGCTATTGTTTGTTTCGAAATGTTACCGATTTAATATTAGAATAGGTCGATAGAAACCACCAGTTTTAGTCGATTATTTCGATCAAATAATAGCGGTCGAAGGTAGAGAGAGATTATTCTAAACAAAGTGTATTGTGGAGCAACAAAATTGTCAACACAACAGTACATTAGACTGTTTAGAGAATAGCAGGAAAAACGAGCTAAAAATATGCCACAATGGCAGCGAACAATGTATACTAGAATTAAAAAAAAAAAATAGTACAAAGCCATAAAACTATTGCCGATTCATGGGATTTCGCCCAACCCCTCTGGCTTCTTTCTCTTTTTTTCACATTACAAAAGTATTTAGAAAATTTCAATTGTTATTTATTACAAAAAATTGTTTGAAATTTTCTATAATACGAGATTTCTACTAAGTTCCAAGAAGGTAGCCAAAAAAGAAGTGCGTTTGAGAACCACCGGTTAGCTTTTAAAAGTATCTCACTTGCGACCCAACCATGTAGATTCCGTTCTCTCTTTAATCATAAGACTCCATTGAATAGAAGAGGAAACATAACACAAAACGTGTATTTGGAATCAATTTTCTGAGGGAGTAGTTACGTTCCACTTGCACTTTACAATATTGTACTATTTTTTTAAAAATTCCAGTATATTTATATTTTGTAGTATTTTTCCTATAAATTCTATTGATTGATACACTCGATGGATTATTAATTTCAAATTGACTCTTCTATTATCATTACGAAACAGTGTTTTATGGCCGATATTGTTAATGGCAAAATCACTGATAGATTTGTTGGGCACAAATTGTGATCAAATTAATCCATTGAACTTATAATAATCCGTTAAAATTTCACAAATTTCCCAAAACAATTCGATTAATTTCACGGCAAACAGTTTACATTTTTTCAGGTCGATTGCACATTACATTGATTTCAGCCGGAAATCAAGTCGAGACGGACACCTGCTTCTCTCAACTACCAGAAAGCTTCGTAGCCGAACAAGGCTTTCCGGAAGTCACACGATATTTTTCCGTCTTTATTCTCACATCGTAGTGTATTTTGGAAAATTTCTACAGAAACTAGGCGCTTTTTCTGAATTCGAAACTCTGAATTGTGTACGCAAGACAAGTTTTTTAATCAATCTCAGCTGGGATTAATGTTATTGTAGAAAGCATTTTTATTGTTGCTCGCTAGAGAACAATTCGAAACTTTCAGTTGCTGTTGTTATTACATATCTTTACACAATCTTTTGGGAATTATCTGTGTTTATCGAGATCGTTATTATTATTTACAAGTTGGTAACGTTCAGCCAGTATTGCAGACTCGATGGATAGAATAATTCATAATTAGCTCGATTAATTAATTAGCGATTGTCTAGACCAAGATTGGCCATCACAACACATCACAAAGATGTGTTGCTATCGACTTGTTGCTATACCACTAGTCGAAGAAGGGAAAGAAATATGAAATAAATAAGGGAAATAACGTGGAGAGACGCCACGACGGGAGAGATGCCACATTTCTATAGTTTTCGAATTGGAAAAGGATACGACTATATGTTTCATTATGTTTCATGGTATATTATCGCCCTATTGGTGACTCGTAAAACATTCTACTTCTTATCGATTCCAGTATAAAACGCTACGAGTAGATAACCACGTATTTGAAGCAACTGTTTAACCTCGAATACCCCACTTGTTTATTTACAATTATTGACAATTTAAACCTGAAGAGTGAAACTGAAAGCTTTTAAATGCATGGCAACGAAATCGATTCTTTTCCAACGAAGACACCTTGCTGCAGTTTCTTCTATAGTGAAAGTATTTGAAATATCAGTAAAAAAAACGCACTTTCATGTGCAAAAAAGTGTAAGATTCATAGTCTAGGAAAGAAAACTTCCTTCCGTTACACTATTACAAGCTCAATAAAGGCTCTCTACTATCTAATGAACTAATTACAACAGAAAACCGATTATTTCAGCTGTTTTTCTTTAAGTTTTCATTTGTTCATGAAAGAATGAATTCGACGATCGATTAATGAGGTAATTAGAGCTTTAGTTTATGCAACAATGAGTGTTTTAACTTATTGCTGCAAGCAATTTTTCTTTTCATCAATAGAATTGAACTGAATTCAATGGACTTTAAAAAAAAATGTTACATCTGTCTGAGCGCCTTCGTTTAGTTCTTCCACCTCAAACCTTTCGTTACAGTTTCTGTATTAAAAGCTACAGTAATTTCGGGCTAATGGAATTTAATTAATTAGTAATCACGCATTTACCAGCTCCTTGATTTGTTGTTAGCATGTCTAACTAGATTTGAATTAATCAACTAAACAGTAACAAACAAGTTGAGAACAACGAGTTAACTTTTCGTATTATTCAGACTATTTACTGTCGATCCTAAACAAACTTTACAAGCTGAGAGAGAGGCACTTACAGTTTAAACTAACATGAAATCGTCTGACTGGCGAAGCCGACTAATCTTAGATTTTGATGTAACTTTGAGTGACAGTTGCACATTTCATTTTTATAAGCGGCCGTTTTGGTGTATTCGAATTAAGTCTTTCAAGAAATGCCATTTTTGGGCTTTATCAATTTTAGCTGTAAAAATTTTACTGTTTAAGATATCGGTTTTCATGCCATAGATAAAAATTTGTTCAGTTAATACCTGTCATTACCGAGATGATGCTGAATACGTCTTTTCACTCAATTTTTGCGTTTTTTAACTGACTCCAGCGTCTCGACTGTTTAATGTAAGTGATTTATGTTACCAGAAAAATTTGCGTTTCTAATGAATTACTCTAATCTTTGCTTAAATTATTGAATTCTTTCCTTAACGATCATTAGGAATTTGTTTTGTACCTTAAGATGGATGATGTTAAGTGGCCTTGTTAAACCACGATGTGGCCTAATGATGATGTAGCAATTTGTCTGTATCTTGTCGTTTTCTGTATGGTTTTTTTACGGGGGCACAGACAATAGTTGAGATAAAAACTCGTGTCAGCATCTCTTTTTCAAGATGAATCGGATCTGTTATCATTCTTATCACGACACCAACTTAATAAAGGTACGCAGTAGAGCTTTATTGTTTGCCAAAATCATTCAACTGAATTGCACAAATGTTGTTTACTAGCAATGTGGTGAAATTGATGCAACAACCAGTTGAATGTTCCAAATACAATGTTGTCGTCTAAACAAGTGCGTTGGGAGGATTTCAAGATTTATTTCGATAAATATTTATGTGGCACTGCGACTTTACAAATCCGTATCGACCCGAATTATAATTCTAGCTTGTTGATAATAGTAAGTTGTCTATGCAGGCGAATAATGAATATCATTAGAAACAATAGTTTGTACATGCTTTGGATTAACAATTATAGTCATTTGATGTTATGTTCTAATCGCTGAACTGTATTGTTGCCATGAAACTAGCTCTATTATGAACAGAAATTAACTTGCTGCAACAAGTGTAATGCAAATTATGTAAACTAAATTATAATGTATAATTTTGGTATGAGAGAAAAGCTTTTATAGGCACCTGGCGTCACCAGGTAGTGTCGGAGTCTACACATTAAGTGGCATACCGACTTTAATCTCTCATAGTTTCCGGGTGCGAGTCCGTGACTCTTATTTCTTTTGTCTGAATAACGCAACTGGAGGCGTGAAGCCGCGTGGACAGTAGGGTGAGCCAAAATGACCAACCTATCGAATTTATGGACACAAAAGGGCTTATATGTTAAAAAAATCTCCCATTGAGAAAAATTGCTATACTTTTTGAACCGTTTGAGATAAAAATTTTATCCAGATATATTCTTGTAGAGCATTAAATTCTCTAAAAACGCGTTTTAAATTTGATTTTTTAGCTTAAAAATTCATATCTTACGGGCTATGAAAGTTGATGAAAAATAGATATGTTTTGTTCAACTTTCATACCCCGCAAGTATATGAATTTTTGAGTTACAAGAATGAACTTTAATATATTTTCTTAGAGAATTTAATGCCCTATCAGAATATGCCCGGATAAAACCTTTATCTCAAACGGTTCAAAAGTTATAGCGTTTTAAAATAAAATTTCAAAAATAGCTTTAAACTAAACATATCTGTTTTTCATCAACTTTCATAGCCCGTCAGCATATGAATTTTTGAGTTAAAAAATCGCCTCTACATTATCTTTTAGAGAATTTAAGGCCCTACAAGAATATGTCTAGATGAATTTTGTACCTCAAATGCTTCAAAAGTTATAGCATTTTTAATGGACAAAAAATTTTTTGCTTGTTATTTAAATGGAAAATTTCAAACGGCCACCGACACCTTTTAAAATTGAGCTAAAAATTTTTCCCAATGGGAGAGTTTTTTTCCAACATATAGGCCCGTTTGAGACCATAAATTTGATAGGTTTCTGAGCTGTTTGATCTCGGCAATTCTGGTTTTTCTTTAGCCAAGCCCCTTTCAACCTACCTTTAGAAGTGGTTTGTTGCCAGACCTTCCACCAAATTGTGAATTTATGCAGTTTCTGTGGAATTTTCAACATCAATTGAAATTCTAGTTGTAACAACCAATGTTTGAAGTTACTGCAAGTTTCTATAGTTCGATAAGCAATTCAGCCAGTAATTACGTGCTTAAACTGTGCATAGAAAAGACTTTTCTTGGTCTATTTATTTGACATTTCTCTTCACAATCTGCATTAGAATTGTCTCGAATTCGGGGAAACAAGTCTCCCATGTGACAAAAGACATTAACAAGTGTTATTCCTGGGGAACTTTAACAGTTTAAAAATTGGAAAAGTCTGATAGAAATTGATGAGATTGGATAAGCCAACAAGAAACAATTTGCAATAGAAAACTTAAGAAATTCCGAGATTCTTTGTTGCTAAGTATTCCCACGTTAATACCCAAATAAATCTAAACAATACAAGTCGTATTTCTTATTTCCCTTGAGTATTTGTTGACGTTAATCGTCTTCGTTATAAGTAGCGGCAAGACGAGGGTTAAACCTTTAATCAAGTTTGACAATACATCTCCAAGCAAAGCATAATAATAATTCGAGCAACTTCAAAAATCTCTGCTATGAAAAAGTTTGTGATTGTTGTTGAGTCTTGCAATGGAAAGTTTTGATAGCTCTGCGAGACTTGTCTTTGTCTCCGTCCACTTCTCGCACCGGAAAATGTCGATTAACTTATCTATTTCTTCATTTAATTCCCTTTGTTTCTGTTGCAAAACAAGGAGACAAACCATATTAACACAATCGAGATTAGAGCTTAAAGATCCCAGTTTCGTTTGGTGTTTACCGTTGAACGCTCCTCTCAAAAGATCGTTTGTCACGGTTAATCGGCGCTGACATTTGTGTAATTGCACTGGTGCACTTTGGACGTATAAAGCGCACTTTCTTGTAGCTGTTACTTTAAAGGTTGATGGCTCTTGTTCACTACGGAAAGTTTTCTTAGATAACAAAACTTTACGTGTTGCTTAAAATAAAACTATTACAACGACTATCTTTGTGGAAAAGCTGCTTGTAAAAGGTGTGTTTGTCAGGTTTTAACGCGTCAAGCCGATTTTATCAACGCTACCGCTTCTGTCATGCTTTTAAAACTTTTACCAACTCTAATCCGATAGAAATTAATCAGAACTATTGCATTATGTATACAATTCCTTTTCTACTATTTGCTTAAAACCGGTATGAGTTAGAATTAAACCTACTTCGGTAGATGAACATTTTATTCAAATCGGCACTGTTTGCTACAAATATTTACACAAAATTTACCCTAAAATGATCAACGTATTTACAATTAAATGTCTATAAAGTGTTCAAACTAAACGATTTTATGATTAGTTTTTTTTTGTCTTCATCCATTCGATTAGTTGATAAATTATTGTTGCACTCGCGCCATTGATTGTACACAAAATCAATAAAGCTTTAGAACTTTACGGAAAGCGGTAATTTATCCGTTACAGGCTTCCAGATATTGCTCTCTTCATAATCGTGCCGAACTCTCCGAATTGTAATTAAACAATATTAAACACAACCTGCATTAATTCAATAACTTTTTTTGGTGTTTTGTACAAAATCTTTTTGTTTATTTACCGATTTAAATGATTATTTTTGAATAAAGTTGTTGGTGCAAAAATGGTGGAGGCGCCGGGCTATCCTTTTTTTCGTCACATTTTCCCTGAACAATTTCTAACAAATTTATGCAGACAACTATCGCAATATTTATCGAAACTGAAGCCGGTAAAAAAATTTGACACGTTGATTTAAATTCAACGAGTTAAGCAATGTAATTCGGCTACAATTGAAAACTTCCTTGTGGTTGGCGGCTCAAGCCTGGGTTTGTCTTATCTTACAAGCAAAATTAATAACTTTTTAAAGCGACGTTGAAAAATATTAGAACATCTAAATTCTTCATAAAAATTTCTATTAGCTAGCTTTCAAAAAACTATCAAATAATGACTCGAAAAATTGATTTTACTGTGTTGTTGCTCTCCTTCTTGTAAAGTTGATTAAAGTTGAATTATTGGCTGGCTTTATCAGTGATTAGTATTGTGGGGTAATTGAATCGAGTGGAACCTTACAATTTGTGGAATGATTCATTTCAAGAGAATTCAATGGGATAATCGTTGATTTCCCTAGACTCCTTCTAGCTTAAATAATTGTTAGAGAAGGCCCTTTATCTGTTGCTGTATTTCGATAAATGTACAAGAAACCGTTGCTAAATATTAATGATGTGTTGATGGTGGATTATTTGTAGGACTTTGATTACACGGGGGAGATCAAAGTCGAATAACAAAAAGGGCTAGAGAATGTGATATAAGAGAAGCTTACAAATTGCTTTAACTCCATTCAGTCTTTCGGACGAACTCATAAAGAATAAAAGTTACATAAATAGTCTACTTTTCTATTATTCGAATAAAAATTGTTGTAGTAGCGGTCTTTAATGTTTGATTAAAAAGAAACAAGCAATTTCTCCGACGAGCAGTAGAAAATATACTATTTTCTCCTCCTTGTCCACTTAAAGTACGCTCTTTATAACTAAACTTTTCTACAGATAGAATTTCTTTATCAACACAAATCTGTATTGTTAGTAACGGTTTCAAATTTTCACTCAGAATTCCGAGCAGCTCGCCTCTATTCAATCACATATTCATGATATGCGCACACCGATCTACATAAATACCTGCGAAAAATCTACTGTAAATCGGCGTGGATATTTTGCGATTATTGAATTTCGTATTCGAGAGATTTCTCTTCGCTGAAATCGTTTGGCCAGGGAAATAGAACCGTTTCTTTCGACATCAATTCAACCGCCAAATAGTGTACATTTCGGGCTGATCTAGTCATTCAATTTAAACGAAATTTGTTGTTCACTTGAGCTTGAGCAATTTGCGATTTAAACTTAGTTTCTTAAACCATTTATAACAATTCGACAAATATATTTAATCAAATATTTGAGCAACGTGATCAACTCGATTCAAACAGATTCCATGTGAATGCAGCACGATGTATTTTCAATTACCTACGAGTGGATGTTGTAATATGCATCCCCTTTTAGTATGGATTCTTTATAGTCAATCACAAGTATACGTTTAGCGTAACAGCCATAAATGCCTTTATCTTTATAGTTATCAAAGTTCTGTATGAATTTCAATAAAATATCATACGCTTCTGAACTGTAAAGGAACATCGTTATTACTACGATTATTAGTTCTGTCTGATCGGATTCGATTTGCATCCGAAATGTTCCAATGTACGTTTGAATAGAGAATGCTTTGTTGTAAGTACCGTAGTTGAAATGACTTAAACCGACAACGAATTGAATACTAAACGGGCTGATTTGTTGAAAGTAATACACGACAGACATGAATCCCATGATAAGCTGTAATATTTCCGTACTGTTTAAGAACAGTTTGAGATTTCCCTTGAGATAGCCGTAATGTTGGCTATATTGAACCGTCTTGTTCTAATTAAAACATGAACGTGTTCTATGAACGGTTTATTGACGAATATATTTGATAATTGAGCAAAGATTGGTTAATGCTTTGCTCAAGAATAATTATACAATATTGAGTGATTTGCAATGGATTCGGTGAGACTGGATTCAAATTTCAGGCTAATTGAGTTTATTCGACAAGTTCATTGAACACATTGCCTTCCTGCTAACCTGCTACATTGACCTATTCGTGGTGTAAAATATCATCACAAACCACGCGTTTAAGTCAATGAATTATAAACGTTTCTCTTTCAATTAAACGTTTTAATGAATTCCAAAATAGATTACTAAACCTTTTAGGAAAGCATTAAGAACACCTGATTACAGCATCAAACTGTCAAAGATAAAAATTTAATTCAGAATGATGATTTTCTCTTAAATCGGATTCTATTATAATGGTTTTGATATCGTTCTTGATTTCCCGTAATTTTCAATTTTCTAGTGACATGGACGATAAGGAAATTATTGCGTCAAGCGATATTAATGAATTTTATAAAAGCAATTAAAACTTCAAAGAACCTATCGTAATAATAGCCGAAACGAGTATCTTTCAATAGGGGAAACGTTAGTGTTTTATATTCGTAATTCTAACAAATATGTGCATGATCAAAAATATTAATGAGTTTCTGAATAATTAGGCCAGCGCCGCCATAAACTTCGATCCGCTCCTCAGACTAATCTGATCTGAATTATGTTCTATTTGCAGGTAAGCTCCACCGCAAAAACTACTCTTAATGCTGCAACTGTAGCATCCTGGGCAATTCTGAGAGTTCTTTTTACAATTCGTTCGGTTAGACAACGAGATATGGTTATCATATCAAGTCTCGCTACTGAGTAGTCTGTGGATCGGACGTCTTTACAATATGAGGAAATCTAGCGATGTTTTCCCAATCCGTGAACAATCAAAACGTTTATGTGTTTCTTGTATAAATCTTGACGAACTAGAAAAATCGCCAGTATTTTAACAGTTACGTTAACTATAAAAATAACGAATAAGATCTAAAATAGCTGACTTCGCGAACATCCGAACACGCCTATAAAACAGCTATAAAACCGACACCGAGCTAAACAGGAACCGGCTACAAAAAACTTTCTCTTGTGGCAATTATTGATGGAAGAATTCTGGGTATCTCCTGAATTTATTCAAAAATTATTCTTTTATCTACGAGACTATTTTATTTAAGGAAAAATAACCGTTCTCCATTTCAGTTACGTCTCTAGCAAACTGTTGGAGTTAATTCGATTCAATTTATGACAAACAATAAATGATACAGCCTTTGTAATTACTGCAAAGTTCTTCGGCCTGTAGTTTTCCGCTTCATACAGTCTGTGGTTACTTTATTTATTAAAAAAAAGTGTAGTTATTTTTCCCAAATTTCTACGTATTTATACTCTTCATACCGGGAAGAATTTTTCAAAAAACAAATTTGTAATTTTCCCTCTGGAGACACTTTCCGAAAGACTGCTTTAAGCCGTATTTTATAAAAACACGCTGCGTCAATAAAAGCTTCCCTCGAAAGGGCAACATGGGCACTTTTGCTAATGAAGCGTCAAACTTTGAGTCTTCAATTTCTATAAGCCAACGGGATTTCTCTAGGAAGATTATTTCTTCTTGTTGGTTGTGTCTATCTTGTGTTGCACATTTGTTCATCGTTCAACTGGAAATTGTTTTGCGCTAATTGCTTCAATTCCGCTATTTCTTGAGAAACAATTTACAGACAGCGATAAGGAATTGTTCATGTGAATAATGTAAATACATCGAATCAATTGAATCTGTTTATTTCGTGAAACAAAATATCGACTAAAGCTGTAACAGTATGTGAATTTAGATTGCTCCCTAAGCCCATGTTATCATAACTGTTGCAGTTTATAACGATAAACTGTGTCGATTCGTTTGACGCCCAAATAGAGAACAGTTTGAAGTGCTTGTTTAGCCTAATTTAAAGGATTTTTTTGTAACTGTGTTTATGATTTGTTTTCCGCATGAAACCGGAATGAAATAGGATGATGAGAACGAAAAAGGCTTTAAAACTAGACACTCACATTTTATTTTATAAACTCATAAATTTTCCAACGTTGAAAAATCTGTACAACTGAGTCACCACAGCTCGGTGGTAAAATATTCTGCAATAAAAATAAATAAATATGCAAATCGCTTTAATGTAAACGACATATACTGAATATGTTGGAATCTACAATTCGTGTCGTCGTGAAACATTGTTGAAACAATGAAGCTGTTTACATTTTTTCTGAATAATTCCCGTTTCTGTCGAATGTAATAAGAGTATTTCAGCGAAACAAAAACATCCACTGAAGCATTAAATAACGCATATTTTTTCAGTTACTACCGCGTCTACCTTAACTTGTCTACAGTAAAAAAATATATGAAAACCGACTGGAATGGAGATAAATGTGATATTCGAAGAGTTGATTCTGATGAACTGAATATATTTCTTGATATATTGTATTTTGTCCACAATGGAGAAAAAAAGTGGCAATTTAATTCAAAAATGGAAGAACCTAACAAAAGTGAAATTACAAGCACATCTACAAGGTTGTTTGAATAGTTGAGTTTAGACTCGTTTCACTCAAGATTTAAATTGAAGCACTCTGTTATAATTGCTGCTGCTAAAATCAACCCAATAGTTAATGAATTAAGTCCAACAATTGGATCAGTTTGTGATTGGAAGGCAGCTGAACGAATTGATTTGCCCGGCGCATCCACCATTTTTACTTTGTAGTTTCCTTATAACTTTGAAAATCTGATGCAATAATTTCACCTTTCCTTTCGAATGCCTTTAGAGTTGTTTGTTTTCATAATAACTGAAAAAGAGGACAATTTCTTGTCTCAATTGAAGTTACAATAATTTGCGGATTAACTGCGTTCTAAACAGGATGGAGCGAAGCAACTAGTTGACCCTTTAACGAAGTTTTCTCATAATTCCACTACTTAATCTACCGCCACTGAATAGAAGCTGCAATGTAGCTGTAAGCAAATTCTTTCTGGAGAATTGAATCCAAGTTTGTGGACAAATTTAGCACCGCCTTCAGAAAGTCGAGACAGTGTGACAAATGCATTCGCGACCTAAGCCAATTGATTATTTACGACAAAACTTTGAGTGGCTGACGACTCGAAATTCTCAATAATCAACGTCAAAGCGGTAATCCTGTCGTACTGAACAGAGCATTAGATACGGACAACTATTCGACAAGTAAAGGCTTGATTGAATGCATAGATTTTAGCCTACTTTGGAGTAAAATTCAGATTCTAGACGAATGGAAACAAGTCGACTTATATTGACGATTTATTCAACTTTTATTATTAAAAAGACACATGCTATGTTGCTGGTTAGGAAAGCGGAAATTATCTTTTATGAAAATGAATAAATTTAACTTCTACTACTATTGAACAAGCCTGAAATATCGATTAAACTGAAAACATACAAACCAATAATAATTAAATAGGAACTGTTATTTGGAAAATCACATTTATCAAGAAAAATATCAGTTTTTTATCAGCTTGTGTAAATCGGAAACGGTTAGATTCGATCCTTTTAAGATACTGCAAGTTGTAAGTGGATTTTGTTTTGCCGAACACATCGAGCATTGTTATTGATGTTGTATTGCCCAACATTAACCTTTTCTTATAAAAATGGGTATTGATGACATCTTTTTTATTTCTTTAAGAGTATGCTACATTAGATCGTCCATTCAGACAATAACGTGAAAAATGGACTTGACAACAACTACAAAAACAACCGATAATGTATCTGCGGTTTTTAGAACATGTTTATGCGACACGAAAAAGCAGAGGTTAATGGATTTTGTTTGTTTATATTGCATAATCGATACATGAAATAATGTGAGAAGCTTTTTTCTAGTAAAGCATTCGATTAGAGAGATAATTCCAAATTTGGTATTCCACCTGTTGACTTTGTTTTATTTGTCAAGCATTCAAAATATTTTTTCCACCCAACAGCAATTACTATTGACTGATGGGAGTCTTAGAAAATTACCCACAAATTCCAACACGATAATTTCAACAATGCCACTTATTGGAAACGACCGGAAGTTGCCAAATATTTAACCAAATTTCCGCATGCTAATAATAACGAGATGTGTGAATAGTTGAGTGACACGAATTTAGAAAATGTGGCGTAAATGGTGAGAAGGTTGTTTTCGAGTAAAGCTTCACGCTCGACCCAATCAATAAGTTTCAAATTATCGAAAAATTTTCAAAAAATACAAAGCTCTCTTCTGGCTAAATACACCCATTTTAATCAACTTGTAGCTAGTAAAAACAGTCCACAAATTTGCCATCAAGCTCTTGAACTACATCTCAAAACTTAGTCGACAAATCGAATTACCTGTCAAAATTTCATTCCGGTGTATTCTCGAAAATTGCACTTGTTTATTGTTGTAATTTCTAGAATAAATGGTTAATAAACGTATTAATTAACTGGTTTAGGGTTGTTTTACACAAATTGTTCCACATCCAGCATCACGTATTTTCGACAATATGAGATAAAATAATAATTTTCGTTAGGAAATAACTGAACTGTAATGATATTGGTCAGTTCTCGGTTACATTTAGTATTTGTTGGACCTTTGTTAGTTTAATGAGCAAACTTTGAACAACTATCTCTAATGAGAACAGTTACCGGTTATGTGATTAAATTACTGTAAACTTGCTGGGATTTATTTTGAAATTCTCTAACGATTCAACGATATTAATTATTCTAAATGGGATTTTTTTTAATACAAATTATAATCTGTAAACTTCAAAAAAACAAAAATTGGAGTTTACACAGATAACAGAAACAACAGAATAAAAAGCTTATTTGAAGCTGGTCAGCAGGTAGAAATGTTCCGTCTTCAAAACGAGTGCAATATACGACTTCTGACACGAGTTTTTTATACTATTTTGCCTATTTTATGCCCTTTTTTATGAAAGAAAAATTGCGAGTTTTGTTATTTAGGGAAATTGGTGGCAGTTGGTGTTACTGATACAACAATTGAACATTGTTTGATTGTCTTGATTGATCTAGGTAGTGGTTGTATATGTTACCAAAAATTGCTATGTATTTTGTTGATTTTGTTTACGATTTTTGACAGTTGTCAAAATCAATACCAACGTTAGGCAAAAAAAAATACTACATTTTCCATTTTTACACAAGTATCGAAATGAGCTCATTTCGATACAGTAGCAAGTTTAAAAATAGCGCTATTATTGATGCAAAATAGAAAAAAAGTTTTTTAAAATGGAGCTAAGAATTTCAAAAATTTTTCAGACAACTTCCCACACCCAACAGTGACCTTTTGATGGACAGAGCATTTCCTGGCAACTAACTCTATAAAAATGTCTTTCGATTTTTGCAGAGACCTTCATTTTAGTATCCCAAACACGCAATAGATTCCAGGACAGTTTGCATCTTTTGCTCCGTGCATTTCCGGTTTTACTCATTATTTCATAGCTTTCTTTGATGTAAATATGCATCAACAAATTTGAATAGTGTTTGTTGTTACGTGACCGTTTCTATTTATACAGCGAATATGATGAAATTATTATTATAATATTTGAAATTCATGAAAATACGCATTTATGATGGACGTTATCGCAATTTCTCCATTTATTAAAATTAATGCAATCGCATACAAAATGTGAACTTAAATTTCAAAACATAAATCAACACTTTTCATTTTCTATTCGGATGATTATTCGATTTATCATCAACAATCTACAATTTCACTAGACTTTAATCGATTTCCACAACATATTTTTCAAGATCAGTTGTTATGTTTTTTTGTGGAACGATTCATGCGATTTTATACGGTTGTAGACCCGGTTTTTGGCACCACACATGGCAACAGAACAAGAACGAACAAATAATCGTTTTTCCAAGCTTCACATTGGAAGAAATCGAACGTCTCTAGATATAACAGCGCTATGCGTTCTCTTAATATTTGCTCAAACATATATACTTGGAACACGACATAAAAGTCGCAATAGTCTTTGCAAAATGTTACTCAATTTTCAGGATGCTACTGATTAAATAGTTGAATCCAAAAATCTCTGCGTCACGGGCCACCGAAAATAGCAGCGATTCCTTGGAGCCAACCGAATTGTTTAGCTGTCTGCTCGAATTCTTGCAGCTAAAAAGGGAACGTGTCCTCCATTTAAAACGCGATAACTGCCACGAATTGTAGACAAATCAAACCTTTTCCTCTATAAATCGATACAATGTATTCGCTAATTGACAGTAAAATTTTTGGAAATGAATATCTGGTCTAAATGCAGCATTGAATCGCTTCAAAAGAACTTCAATTGTTTCAATTGAAGTAGAAGAATTGCTTAAAAACTGTGGATGATAAATCAAAAAATCACTTCAATTGGAGGATTCCCCAATTTTCGAGATGGCATTTAGGCAGCTAATCTGACCCCAATTGGCTGTCGTTGTATCAAACACCCTGTACCTAACTCTCATTAAAGGCGACACTGATCCTAATCAATTACAATCAATTATCGTCGCATTTCCGTTGTTATTTTCAATATAATTGAAGATAATTACAAACAGTAACACGATTTTTTTCTCAAATATTCAGCCTACCGTAGAATTCTCGTATTATTTAAACACAATAGCAGACGGCAATAGTTATCAATGATCGGAAAATCCAATCAATATGAAGAACATTATCTGCCTTGTTATTGTTTTGATTTGTGCTAGTGCTATTATTGCACAAATGAAAGTAACTAGAAATTTTCAAACAAAAAAATTGAGGAAAAAAACTGACTTTTTTTTATTAAAATAAAGCAAATCGCTGATGCCCTAACTACCTTTGGAAAAGCTGGATATGCTAATCGGACTCGCCACTGGCCTAAGAATATGACGCGCAGTACCTAACTCTTACTAAAGGCCACACTGATTATAATCAATTACAATCAATTATTGTCGCATTTCCGTTGTTATTTGCAATATAATTGAAGATAATTATAATCAATAATACGATTTTTTTTCGCAAATATTCACCCCACCGTAGAATTCCCGTATATTTAAGCACGACAGCAGACGGCAACAGTTATCAGTGATCTGAAAATCCACTCGAAATGAAGTACATTATCTGCCTTGTTATTGTTCTGATTTGTGCTAGTGCTATCATTGCACAAGTGAAAGTAAGTAGAAATTTTCAAATATCAAAAATTGAGATTACAATTTTTTTTTAAATTGAAATAAAGGAAATGGCTGATGCCGCCCAAAATGCATTCAAAAATGCCGCAGATACTGCAATGAAAGGAATGGATTCAGCTGCCGGAATGGCTCAAAGTGCTATGCCATCAGCAGGTCGAAAATAACTATTGTAATTTTTTAATTTTTTTTGTGGTTATTTTAATTTTGGTAGTTGGACACGATGCGTGAATAAACTGATAGCACTTACGATTTAGTTTCAATTTTTCTCAAGTTAATTTCACCACATTACGGTGCTTGAGCGGGTCTGCTACTCTCTGCGAAAAAAACGAACCAAATGCAGAACAATAACGGTTGTCGTTATTATTTCGAATTTTCGATTTTCTATCAATCAATATTTATTTGATTGACGTTAAAATGTGGCAATTGAAAGATGGAAATAGTGGATACCCAAAAAATTACAAATATTTCGATTGCAGACTAATTGAATTGGAAATAAATTGGCGTTTATTTTCTATTCAACAGGCAATCCATTTGTTTGTGTCAATAACATTCAAACACGTCAATTATGTAACGATAATTAACTGAAATGCATTATTGTAGCTTTGTAACGAATTTACATTTGATTTTGCAAAACAGAAGTTGCAGTAAAACCTCAAAAACGAAATTCTCCTGGCGCATCCACCATTTATAATTGTATTGTCCAAATTCTAAAGCTACGTACGCACCAATTGCGCATTGGCGTTTGTAAACCTACGTGCCGTCCACATCAAAAAAAGCATTCGAAAATAATCTGAAATACTCAATTTCTGCAAACAAGGCGTCGCTTCCGTAACAATTACCAGAAATATTCGTTTATTTACCATGACTTCGCCGCTATCTAAAATCCGTGCTACGACTTTAATAATTTTAGTAACTTAATTTAAGGCGCAATGAGTTACAACGTGGAACTAAAGAGAGACAAAGGAAAGACAAAATTTCTAGACGTGCAATAGCTTCCGGCAACGTTCTTAAGTACTTCTGAAGACGAGGCAGGCGTTCTTACACTTCTACAAAGCGGACCTCCTTTAATCTTAAGGCTGCAAAAAATCCATTAGTGAAGTAAGCAATGCATAAAAACGTTGGAATTACAACTACTGAAAATCTTATTACTGAAATGATTACTAGTCGTTGTAGAAAATATAGATCTTTATATTATCCTTCACGAAAAAAATCATTCAACGGCAGTAATTCTCAATATCTTATTAGACTCTAAAGACTAAATATTATATAAGTGATTATATTTTGTAGAAGTCGATTTTCGAACATTCACAAAAGCATAATTAATGAAAACCTGTAAAACTGTAGAACTACGCTTTTTGTTGTAATTAATCGATTTATCGAATTCCGCTTGCTGAGGACGCTGCGTTTAACACAAAAAGAAGAAAATCTATCGAAACATCTAAAATCATCGTGTTTCTAAATACAGCCGATACAAATCTCTCTGTCAGTAGACAAATTTAGCCAATGTCCGAATAACTTATGCTAAATCGGCGAGAAAATGTGCATCTGCTTATCACAGTCTTTATAGAAGTATTACAAATTGCTTTTGTCGCCGTTGCCCATCTGAAATCAGAACAAAATACGTCCCAACACAACGAATACGGATTGTAGTTCAGTTGATACGATGAATTAGCGAGACGTTCAAGGGAACGGGTTATATTTAGTGTTTCGGTGTTGGAGCGGTTATCAGAGCTCAGTTTTGGTTTGTTGTTGATAACCAACTTCATAATTGGGTGGTTTTGTTGCCGTACAGTTACGTTAATTAATGTAAACCATAGGATTTCACTATCATATTATTGAAAATACATCAGCGTGGCGTAAAAAGTTGGATGGCAGCAATAAGATCAATTTATAAAAGTTTGTTCATGTGAAAGTTTCAAGGATTAACAAACTTTATTGTACCTCAAGCAGAAGACTTTTGAAAAATGATAGAAAAGTTGGTCTTACAGCCACAATTCATCCATCAAGTCGACAACAGCACGCAATGATAGAATACCGTGAAGATTCGGTTGCATAAAAAATTCAGATCATTTATTTCTCCATTTGGTATTATTTCGAAAAGATAGAGCCGCAGTATTAGTTCTCTCAGGAATATCGACAATAAAGTGGATTATAAGACAGAAAAAAACCCGCCATGTTCCGGTTAATATAAAACTCTATTCTGCTAAAATAATAAAGAAGCAATGTGGACAGAACGTTTCGTATTGGAGTTGGGAATAATTCATAACGGAGTAAGGACAATAATTGGTTTCCTCGAATTTGCACTGAAACGACGACTTAAATTGTTCAAGCCGATAATAGAGTCAAAAAAATGCAAGAATAGACGCACAGTAAAGAGACGCAATATTGCGTGAATTGTTGAAACTAATTGGGATCAAATCTAATTTAGTAAGTAACCAATATTATTGGAAATTGTATGTTGACATAAATGCCGTGGTATTTCTCGATAGTTTTGTTTGATCGACCGCGCATAATTATGTTCATTAATCGCATAACGTTTCGACGCATCCACGATAATAGTTGTGTGATTAATTACGAAAACTTCCACAACTCTTGTGTTTGTCTTTGGAAATGGACACATTACGAAACGATTCTACTGCAACTTATCAACAACGAGACGACCAAAATGCAATAGAAATTCAACAATTTTTATTCTAATTCGTTCCAATATTGGACGACATGACTCGATTATAAGAAAGCAGTCGCGATTGACACACGTCGAGAACGTCGCCTGAAAAAATAAGATTTTGCTAAATTATCACCCAACTTCGAACGATTAAAAAGTGTGAAGATCCCGGCGCATCCACCATTCTTCGATCAAATATTGTAATACAGCACACGCGTGTGGGTTGTTTATCTCCTTCTCCTTCAACTTATCTTATTTTCAGTAATCCACTGAAAGTCCCCGAAGGGCAGTAAATCGTTTTGTGGCGACATTTTAGACTACAGTGTCTTATAATCTATCCGACATAATTCAGCAACAACAAACTCAATTTCGAGCTCATTAGGTTTGTATTTACGCGCCTCCACATAAATGCGTGAACGATAGAGAGAAAGACCCGAATTGTCTGATATTTTTGTGTAGATTTAGGTGAACGATGATGTTAATCTGCAATGACAAAGTTTCGGCAATTTATCCGGCTTATAGATTAAATCACAACCAAATTGAAAAGGATCAAATAGATTGATTGTGACCGCACTGAGACCTTCACGTCAACTCAACATTAATACGTTGTCAGAACGACAAAAGCCCGGTTCGATGACTTTTAACTGACGTAGATAAATCGTATTTTGGCAGCAAACCCGATCTGATTTCCTGGCCGTTCTTATGTCTATAAACTGAAATTGATTTAGACAATTTTCAATCAAATCAAACCAAAGTTGGTTGTATTTCAATTGGAATTGTAGATTGATCGGACAACAATCTCAGGCAAATTGTTTTTAATTTGCATGTGCATTGGAGCCAATATTGGTCTTCTATTGTAGGTTGTTCTACTGTAGAAGTGCCTCAAATACAAGGCAGAGCCAATTGTTTGGCCGTAAATTAATTTTTCGATATTTGTCATATTCCCACTTCCATTTGGTATAAAATAAGCGAAACGGACGTATTTTAAAGAGTCAAACACAATAAATTGTCGACGATATCTAGATGAATATTTTTTCATGTCCACATTTCGGCCAAAAAAATTAAACGAATAGAGGAAATACAAAAACGCGTTGAAATGGGAATTTATGTGGCGCTATAACCGTTATGTGGCTGAACATAGTGTTGCAACGATTATCAAATAACAATTTATTCTCAAACAGTATGAAATTTGCTTGATAAGACGAGCCGTGGATTCGTTTATTTATCGACAATTTATTACGACAAAACAGAGCCGGATGCGACAGTTTCTATTAGGTGAGTGACACAATTTATTGCATAAAAGAGTCTCTATAAGCATCGCATTATGTCTATTATTCTTACCTATTGCCCTTATCGATAAGAATTTTAATTAAATTTAGCTGTCGTGTAAATTGAGTTTATCAATTTAACATATTGATTTTTCGATAGCATCATCTGAGAAATCAACAAATTCTTGGGGTTATAATAAAGAAGAAGTATAGTAGTTGATCATTTACAGATCCAGCAAGAGCTTCCAAATTTTAAGTTAAAATGTGGCCGATTCTACACGTACAATGGAGCTGTTGTAAATACGGATTTCTATCAATACTCGTAACAATATGGGTACATTTCCAGATACTATGAAATTAACTTTGAGGAACTAAAGGCTTTTACACGTCCCTTAAAGACCGGACAATGTTAATGAACGGATATTTATAACAACGAACCCGACCTGACCTCATCAGCATTTACCATTTACCTCAAGTTGGGTCGATTTGGTCCTTTAAACAAAAACAAATGCTCTCGTTTTACTGATGGCTAACAAAGTCAGTTACATTTATAAGAGTTTCACCGGAATTTTCATCAAAGTAAATGTTTAGTTGGTATTTGCAAACATTATTAATATAAGGAATTTTCGTCGGATTTCAAGTTGAATCTGCCACAACTCGAGTATTAATGACTTAGGCTGAAGAATGGCAGCATTTTTAGTATTTCATCATTTTCCCAGAATGCAATTAAAAATGTCTCTCACCCGGCGCCTCCACCATTTCGTGCCACAAGAAATCGCAATAGGAGCTAGTTTAAACGGCTCTCCCAGGAGAGTTCTGTTGAAGCCGTTCAATAGTCTATTATGTACCTGCTAATCGATTTATTGATAATCTAGAGATTGAGAGACAGCTCATCAACAAACTTGAACTGTTTAGTTTACGATTTTGGTGGATTCAAGCTACAGTACAGATTTATTTGTAAATTGGCAAATATATTGGGCGGCTAGTCGTAACCCTTTGATGTTTATGGAAGAACGTCCCACTAAAAATTTGCTGTAAGAAAAATTCTGAAAACACAATCACCAGATTTTCAACAAGCTAAATACTCATTGCTTGAATTGTTATTTCAGCGCATTTCAAGCCGAATCCGCCACAATTCGAATATTACTGGCTTAGTCAAAAGTAAGGCAGCGCCTCGAGCACTCCATCAGTTTATCTGAATGCAATTAAAACGTCTGTACAACGAACCTCTGAACATCGTCTAAGATTACACACAGATCGAATTAAAACAAAAATGAGAACGTTATAACTTGTCACGGCTTGATTTCGTCTTACCACAAAGTTGTATTGTACACAAGCTAATTGATAATTGTTTTTATAAACATCCGCATCGCTACGCACATAAGCCGTTTCCCTGTATCACTATCGATCATTTCGACAAAGATCCGGCAGAAATAGTGATTATCTGCTGGATTCAACAGGAACGGTGCCAGATCGTGGTAAGCATCGAACGAACGATAGATTCCTCTCCGTATCGGACGTTTCCAACGTGGTCGTAACGAGTTGAAGAATTTCTTCCATAAATGCGAATTGATAAATCTACAATAATCATTCGCAGCGAACGAATGGAAATTCTAACAAACAGCAGAAGTGTCTTGCAATTGACATTTTTCAATTTTAACGTGTAACTAAAACCAATTAGATAAATCGCTAATGTTAACATAGAAATAATTCGTAATACTGTCGGTGATGTTCGTATTTCTTCTGTTACTCGAATTAAATAATTCGTATGCAATTTGTTGTTTTCTATTTGGAAATCGGAAAAGTTGAAATGTATCAAAGCATCAGGATTGTTTTCGCAAGGCCCGTTGACACGTTCGATGTGGATTTCTTTACGCTTTCGATCAATCAACGAAACGTAAATTAATTGTAATTTGTGAAGATTTATAATTTATACTTACCTCAAATCCTAGATTAATTGTTAGTCCTTTGGAAATTATTGCAAATAACAGGAGGATGCGGTCGACAATCATTGTTACGAATCACACACAAATTATGATCGAGTTCCGCTATTTATCATTTTTGGTAATCAAAAAATCATTATGACTAAACAGTCAAGTTTTCGTATTATTATTAACAAAATTGTCATTGATAAGAGATCTTAATGTGGCGTGTATATCATCGTGATCTTGATCGTTATCAGTGCAAGTTGTAGATAATTTAGCGACGTAATTATTTAGAAATAAATACTTAAGTAAGCTTCTTATCTGTTTTATTTAAAGTGGATGCGCTGATTTAAGATATTGGTCTGAGGACACTTTTGCCTCCTCCTTCTTCCCCAATTTTATCAGCAGAAATTGGCGCAAAACCGGAAGCAACCGGTTCTGAATTTTACATAAAATGCGTAGACTGAGTTTCTGTGGAAATAGTCTCAACTCTGGCTTACAATTTTAAAGTGCTGTGATTAACAAATTGTGTAGAAAATCAGCACGTCAAGTTGTGTTAGAAAGCCGTTTCGCTTCCAATTTATTCTCAAACATGCAGGTATTTCAACACAATTTTCTTCCTCATCAAGTTGCAAGAAGAATATAAAATTATGCGAAGCTATTTGTGATGCAATTTGTTGCCTGAATGCCCTTCTATAATCAAATCAGGATTACATGGTGCTACATATATCAATATTTGCAACTCTTTACTCTCCTTATTGATTCGAATTTTAACTAAATCCATTGCTTTGACAACCTTCTATCTTTATAGAAATCGCATCTCACGATTTACAATTAACTTGAAGCATCTGCGTGGCGTTGTTTTTTGTTCAATTATCGAGGAAATTGTGTTTGGAGAATTACCACATCGATTTCCACAAGTTTTGTGTTTTTAAGAAATAAGTCTGAATATTAATTAGGAATATTTTGAAAACGACGGATATGTGGTGATAGGCAGACTTTCTCGTACACTTCCTCTAATAACAAACTCTTTTAACTAAAGTTATAATATTTCAGCTAGAACATTTTCTGATTCTTAAGAATGAAATTTCTACAAATTGTAGTTGAAATGCGATCTGTGTAAAGTAAACAACATCAATCTACAACGTGGTCAAAGAACCGGAACTGAGAGCACTTGTAACTGTTCCACGTCAGAACCTCATGCAACTAACTTTCAGGAAATAGATTCTTTCATATCTCCCCTATTGATCGGACAATGTTAGAACAGATATTACTAGTACAACTAAACCACTTCAAGAAAATCAAGTTTTCGCGTTATTATCAACAAAATTGTAATTGATAAGAGATTTAATGCGGCGTGTATATCATCGTAATCTTGATCGTTATCAGTGCAAGTTTTAGATAATTTAGGGACCTAATTATTTAGAAATAAATACTCAATACAGAAGTTCTTATTTCTCCGATTTATGGTCAAGTTATTGCACTTCGGACAAATGAATCTTTCTTCCCCTATTCTGTCGTAGTGTCTCAAAAGAATTTGGTACAAAACTGGAAGGGATTTGCTCTTACTTTAGTTGAAATGTCTATGGAAATGGCTTCAACTGTAGCCAAGAATTTTGAAGTGCTTGAATTGCTTAGAAAATCACTCCGTCAACTTGTGACAGAAAGCCGTTCGTCCAATTTATTTTCAAATTTTCAGGTATTTCAACACAATTTTCTCTCTCATCATGTTGCAAAAGAAAACATAAAACCATGTATAGCTACTTGTGATGCAATTTGTTGCTTGAATGTTCCTCTATATAATCGAATCAATGTTAAATGAGATATCGACTTTTGAAAGTCTTCGCCCTCCTTATCGGTGCGAATTTAATTAAATCATCAGTGAAAAGCTTTGACAACCTCATATCATTTCAGGAGCCAACAACGTTCACAATTTGCAATTAACTTGAAGCGTCTCTCGGCCGTTGTTTTCTTCTATCGTGGAAATTAAATTTGGAGAATTACATATCGATTTTGCAAGTTTTCAATTTAAAAAAACAAGACGTTTTCTCTAATAACAACGCCTCAATTCTAACTGTTACAGCTTCAATTTATATAAATTGCTGTTGGAAATACAGTAGAGTAAATAAGATCCATCTACAATGTGGTCAACGAACCTGAACTGAGAGCATTTGTTGCTATTGGTAGATAATAATAGGTTGGTTGGTTTGCAGGTCAGAACCTTACGAAATTAACTTTCAGGAAATAGATGCTTTCACATCTCCATTAGAGACCGGACAACACAACGAACCCACTTCATGAACACTTTGACCGCATTTATCTCGAATTGGGTCGATGTGGACAAGTAAACAAAGTCCAGTGACACACAATTAACAGTTTTGCTTATTTATAATGTTGTCGGTTTTGTATTTCCCGTGCAATCAAGTTGTGGGCGATAATACAAATTGTACTTTGACCATTAAATGGTAGATGGTTTTCACAATTAATTGGGTGAATCCTAGCAAGAAATGAGTGGAGTTTTTCGGTTGCGGCTGGAGTTTCGCCCTCATAAAGCAATCGAACAAGTCTCTGATAACAGAGATTGCTTCTAATGCGATTGGAATTCAATCATTCAATCACTTTAGCCGCAAACCAAGTCACGATTAAGTGGAAGTCAAGTGTGCGTGTCTACAATGTTTGAACATTAATCCTCGATAACTTAATCGATTCTTGCTTGAAGAAATATGTGAAAATCGTTAATCTTGCAGCAGATGGGAAAATCTGTTGTCATTACAGATAATCTTGGCAAATCGAGTCAGTTGTTTATGTACAAAATAAATAAATGAATTTAGAAAAGTAGTCAATCTTCCAATTAGTGGAAATTTATTCATCAACCGCTGCCACTCTAAAGAAACCTTAAATAATAAAGTCTACCAATTTCTTATCACCCAACAAATTCTCGACTGTTGTGAATCCATTACGGCAACGTTAAACGAACTCGCCAAATTGAACAAAACACCATTTCGAGTCCGATTATAACCGGATCGCATCCATTAAATCTTCACGCGAACACACAATAAGCTGTTTCATCGACTTTTCTGTTAACGAACTGACGACGATCGATACGTTAAAAGATAGTAGCAATGCGAAAGTTTTAATGGATTTGATTAAGACTGAAATGGGTAATTATTCTCTTGCCCGCTTTGCACACGTTCCATCCATTTCTCTATAGACCACTCGTTTGAATATTGCCAAAGATAAAGCGCCATTTCCTAAAGTTGTTAATGGCATTATAAACAACCGTTAAAGGCGCAATTCCTTATCGTATTTCGGAAGTAAAATATTTGCGAGAATATTTGCAAATTTTTAACATTATTTCTACCATTAATATTATTATTATTATTATTATTAAATTGTTATCTGAACGCCGTATCTGTCTCGGTGTCAGCAGAACAAATGCACCTCCAAGTCGCTGTGATTAATTATGGCGAATTCTGCTACTAGTTGTAGGTTTGTTCCAAAAGTAACAAAAATAGACGTTATTTGTATTTGTCATTGTTTTTATTCTAAGATGTTGGAAGATTATTGTTTGGAAATGATAAAATAGAGAAGTAAATGTAGGAGAAACGACAAAATTCGATTATTTTTTCAATTAAAGTCGACAGGATTTACTGTTAGTGTAGCTTAACGAAATGAAAAAAAACTATTGTAGAAAATTCGAAGTTTTCCAAGTCGATATTTTACAATCTTTAAAAATGGTCCTCATATAAGGAGAAAGTTTAAAAAGAAATAGTTATTTACTTTACAAGGTGGGAAAGTGACACTTTTCACAAGAGCGGGTAGTGTGAAAAGACACTTCCCACCGTGTAAAGTACAACATTTTTCTTAATACTAACGACCTTTGATTTAATCTAATTTTTTAATATATTATTTATATATACAGGCTGTCTCGTAAGAAATGGATTACCTCACGCGCTTGTGTTTTCAATTTTTTCTCTGCTACAGCACGCACCTGAATGGTTATTGAATTTAATTAATAGTAAATTATAAAAGACATTTCGAATCAGGATTTAATTTCATATCAGACTCTGCAAGGTGGTTCATTACTTACGAGACATTCTGTATATATTGAATCTAGAATTTTATTATATATAAAAATAGAAACATTTGTTTACATTTTTGACATTCTCGACAATTCGAGAAGGCCATTGTTATTGTTATTGTTATTTTTTATTTCACCCCGAACAGCATCGAACGGCGCAGTCAGACCGAGACAGTTGCCGTGTAAACTTGATGTTTTAGACGATCTGTGGTATAATAGACGCAATTGTTTTTAATCGAAATTTAAATTCAAATTAACCGAAATTAATTTAAATTGAATCACTGGGAATAATTAATATATAATTTAATTGAAGATAGAGGCATTTTAATTCTCAGTTTTTTGTTTTTTTTTCTTATATTCCAAAATTTAATCTGTGTATTTTTGAATTGCTAAAAATGTGTGGTATTGAGAAAAAAAAGAATTGCGTCGATTTTGTCCCACAAAAAAACTTGTTGAACATCATTTTTAGTACCCCTAATAGAAACTAAAAGTCACTAGTGAAGAAAAGTGTCACTTTACCATTAAGATATTAGTAAAGTAAAGTCAACTTTCAACTGTTAGTATTGAGAAAACAGATTTAATTTGACTGCTCGATATTGGAGAAAATAGTGGATGGGCCGGAAGAGTTATGGTGCGCGTGGAGCCTCAAAAACGTAGACAAAACTTCAATATAATGCGATTAATTAAAACGGAGCAGTCTCAATTTTTTGAGAGGGAACAGAATCGCGTCTCTATAGCCAAACGTTAAACATTGTCTGCTCTTACAAAGTGTCCGTTGGAGAAATTCAAAAGCTTTTAAGATCGTAAGCATATTTCAAAAACAAGTACATTTGTAAATACGAAATTCCAATAAAACAGTCGGGAGATTAAAAAACTTACTTTTAAGCTACAGACTCGGCAACATATTAATGTATCAACTCCATTAGTGTCAAAGAAAGTTGTAATCATACTTCAAACACTCTTGCACGACACGAGTGGAAGGCTTAAATGAGGGATGCGTAGGGGCTTGTGTAGCGATCCATCAAGGAATTCTGAAAAAATAATACACCGTAAATTATTAACAGAAACCCTCATAAATCTGCACCCTTAACGCAGCATATAAACTGACAGTATTGTCGCGCTGGCAATAACTCAACATTGTAGATTTTTAATAAAAATATCTTTCTACAGTATATCACGATTACCACAGCTTAAATCGGATAGAAATCGGTCGGTAAATTGAGAGTCCATCCCTGAAACAGCAGCTGTTATAGCACAACGAACAGCTTGAGGTAGATTCATCATTAATATTGTTGGGATTTGTGGAAATGCCGGTCCACCTGATCAAACCGGTCGCTACCAAATTACCATGAAGTGTCAGTTTGAATAATCGCAAAGTGTCGATCATAATGTTTGATTTTGCAAACGAGTTAATATAGAATCTTTAATAATCACAACAACAACAATTTCTCAATATACCGGTTAATTTTTATCGATATAATTGGTTATTTCTGGGCCACATTCAGTTTCTCAGTCAAGTGGGAATTGCTCTACTTTCGATGAAAATAGATTTCTATCGTATTCAATTTAGAATTTCTTCAGAGAATTATTGGAAGTTTAATGTGAAAACTTTATCTATTTCTTTCGGATTCTTATAGAAAAAAGGACAAGAAAATGGTTTTTTAAATTGTCGTTAGATTTATTTTATCGTTTTCAACTGACAAAAAATATAGGGAAAGAGAGTGAAAAGATCAAAAACAAACAAATTGGAAATAGATGCAAATTATTTGAATTGAAATTTTAGCATTCATAATCTTTTTGGATTTATTCCAACTCATTTAATTGTTAGGATTATGAATGAGAATTTCGCGAATTCTGGTTGCCTAAAGAAGCTTTTGTTGGAACGTCAACACACTACTACTTTATCGCTTAAAATCTGGCTTGACGCATCCTCTAAGTATCCTTTTTTCGGTTTAACTATTAGTTAAAAGAAAGTTGATTTAATTACACTTCACTCCGTCCAACTGTTGACTGGTTCATGCGGAAAGTATCTGGAAATGTTTATAAAGAGTAAAGAAATAAGATTCTATTCGATTAGAATAGAGAAAATGAAAAATTCAGCAGTAAATACAAAAATTACTCGATTATCCCGGCGCATCCACCATTTCATGGAAATTCTTTTAAACGGCAATAGATCACAATATCAAAGGTTCCAGTACTCTTGTGGATCTTTAAGCGTCTTCTTTGTATCTGTTAGTCGAATTATCAGAGCTTAAAGGACTCCATCAAACAACACAAACCTGTTATGAGGTCGATAATTACATTATGAAATCGTCGATACGCTGTAAGCTGAGAGAATGCAGAACTTTAAAATGTAAAACCAATTCAACTATATTTTGCAATGTATTTCTAAAGTGTCGATATTTGTTGATTATTGTAAATAAATACCACGCGTAACGACACTTTTCACGCTCCACAAACATCGAACTACTGAAATCGAATCGTTTCTGTACATTAACTCAATCACGTTATTGGTTTTGTTGTCGTATTTCTACTTAGCCGAAGCCACAAATATTGGATTAAAGCGACAATAACTGAAATGTGCTTGGAATAAATTCGAGCTGCAATAAAACTCGTACGTTTTTTACTATCCGTTCCAATTATTTTTCTATCATTAATTAATCGGAGAAATAATTGCAAATCCCATTCTCAGCGGATTCGTATAAAAATTTGAATAAAGTTAACATGAAGTAGATTTTATTCGATTATCTGTTTGAATTCGAGTCGAGAAGTCAAATGAACAAATGAGAATTATCAAAATTAGCCTGGCGTCTCTTTTATTCTTCACAACACTCTATTTTGATTAAGTGCCGTGCAGTTAAGGGGGTATTCTGGTCTAGAGGCACGAATGTTAGATACTTTTTGAAGTGTCGTAAAACTAAGGCAAACAATATTTTTTCTGTGCATTTTTTAACAGATATTCGTTAATATTTCAAAAATATAAAAATTTTTAAAAAAAGTGAAAAAAATTAAAACTCAAAAAGTTATCGGCCGATGAAGTGGGGGGATCTCAAAAAAAAACGACATGCGACGGTGACCACGATTCCAACCCTCCTAGTAATCTGAATAAAAAATAAATAAAAGATTGTTAATCTAGAGGAATGCCGCTATCGTATGAACTAAAAGAGTTGAAAAATATTTTTTCTTTCACAAAATAGCAGCTGTCTGAAAAACAATTAATTTTTGTATTATTTTTTTTGAGCTTTTCCGCATTTTTTAAATATAGTAAAAATTCAAATTTTGGACTGAGGATAGTTCATACGATAGATAAATGTATAGAGAAGACCCACGCCAAATTTCAAGTAAATCGGTTCAGTAGAACTTGAGAAATCGTGGGTACCATTTTAAAAAAGATTGTTTCGAGAAAAAGTTCCACGTTGCGGCCGAACCGCATTGGATGGCGGGTCACTAAAACAGCTATATCTCCAAAAATAATTTGAATTTTCAAAAATCTTTTTAAAGACACATTCTTAAAGAACTATGCTTTGAAAATATGGAACAAAAAAAATCGATTTTTTCAAATTTCTAGACCAGAATACACCCTTAAGAGAGACATTTGAACGTACAAATGGAAGACGAATTGGACGTGCTTTAGTGTTCAAAACAATCGAAACTAGTGTTAAGATCGATAACATTAAGTGAAGTTGTTCGAACAACTCGTTGACTCTATTTTTATTCACTCCACTATAAGAATAACAGTTGATGAGTTTTGTGGATTTGGCACCAAGAGAAACTATCTAACATCTTCTTGTCTGAGATAAATGCGGCTTATATATTGAAAAATTGGGGATTAAGGTACTATCATCCGTATGATACGCCCTTAAAGCAGATAGTTTTAAAATCTTGGTGGGTTCTTGCGTAGTTTCGGTTACGAAAAAATGCGAAGAAGACGATGAATCACTGCCATTTCCTAAGCGTTTAAATCATCTTTTAGGGTTATTTTAAGGGATAATTGATTACTTTCAATCGATATAAACTTGCCACTTTACCCAAAATAAAGTTTCATTACAAAACATTCTGTGTAGATTTAATCAACGTTGAAAGTAGAGTTCACGTTTCACACAAAACTGGTAAACGTTAGACGTCTTTTCAATTTATTCAACTTGACGTAACGTCTCTATTACTTCTTCAATTTACAAGACTTTAGTCTAATTAATTTACTAATTAGTTTAATTACCAAACATTAGATTAAAACAGGTACAACAAATTTTAAAGTCACTTTCATTACTTTTTAACTAACTCAACTAAATAAAGAATAAAGAAAACTCTATCGTTTGATATTCTTTTATTATCGTTTAGACGCACAACTTAGCGCAGAATTATTTGAACGGTTCTTACGGTATTTCGAAATTAAAGACACTGAATGCGAACAGATCATTGACTCTTTGATCTTATTTAATGAAGAATTTTTCAATAAATAACGAGACGATGTTTGTTGTTAAAAGATCGTAGATGTATAAAGAATGACGAAAGCATTCTTCTCTTTAATTAAACGTTTGACTTTCCCCCTGTTTCTTCTATTGCAAAGAATTCGTATATTTAGAAAATTATTCTATTGAGCTGTAGAAATTCTGATGTAATCCCTCAATGTCGATTAATTTATTGTTCTCTTGTAGTAATCTCATTATGAATTCATTTTATCATACGAAACAGAAAGGAAACAGATCGGATTACATTTTAATCTTGTTTGTAGTTGCTTGTGGTGTTCTGAAAGGCTGCTTTATTAACAGGTGAACGTCAAAATTGTTGCCTACTAATGCTCTATAATGTAGTTTATATCCATAATAAACTATTCCGATTTTAAGAAATAGCAATAATTACGGCTCGTTATAAAAAAATACAGACGTCTAACAAACGGCAAAAACAGAAAACTCGCACAAAGTTACGAACAAGTCGAATTTAAAAACTTTAGACTCTTTTTATCAATGACTCCCATCAAACGAGACCGCTTTTTCTGTCTCTTTGAGGACTGTGTTTTCTTTTAATAATCTTACAATTAAAACGAACTGTGTTGCGTAATTGTTCGATGGATGTGATTCTTCAGCACTTATGTGTTTTGTAATCAAGACGTTTCAGTGGGAAAATTGAAAATTTTCGCTTGATAAACCTGTGATTGATTATGTGTGTGTGATATGTTAGACGAAAACATTTCCAAGCATTAATTGAAACTTTAAATCGAACAGATGTTCAATCCATCACGAAAATTAATAGAAATTCGTACGGTTGGGTTGATCTAAAACTATCAACTGCCACACCGCACACATTCGAAACGTTAAGAAAAAGATTCTGCTACATTGATTTACTCAGTTGGGGGGCGAATTCGGGGAAACTACGTCACCGTCTATTATGTGCACGTGTTTGCAGTGTCACCCACTTGAAGCAATAAACGAACTTCTCAAGAACTTTTCAGTAATATATTTTTATCAACCGCGAATACTCTACTTGTATTGCTAGCTGAAATCCATGACAGCTGCAGTAATGGAAAGAAAATTAAAGACTTGCAGCGGCAGATCTTCAAAGTTAAACTTTCGCTTAAGGAGAGAGCCGAGGAAACGAATATATACACCAAATATTTGTCTATAAGCAATATTTCATATGAAGATAGAATAATCATTAGTAGAGGCTGGAGAAAAGTTAATCTTGTAATAGTGTCTGACAGTACAACTCTAAACAGAATAATTTCAATAGTAATAATTCTACACGTAGCAGGAGACGATGATCAATTCTATTCCAACATATTGTGTGGGTGGAGTGAAATTAATTCAACAACAAAATCTAGTTTGTTGTTGTTTCGTTGAGTTAAAAGTTTTCGTTTACAATTCAACCCTTGTATTCTTTTGTTTTGTGTCAACTTTTCTCTTAACACAGAACAGATGAAAGCCGTACTGATAAGATAATCTCAACGTTATTGTTTCACACACAGAATTCTCTACAATGGAAGATTTTGATAAGCTGACTTAGTCTTTGATTTAACTTTCGTCGCATCTATTGACACAAAAGAATGGAAAATGAAGAATTCTTGAGACTACAATATCAAAGTATATTCTAGAGTAAATGATTTGTTTCAATTAATTACCTATATGTGTGAGGAAAATGATGAAATTAAAGATTCTTTTGTAGTTTCGTTTAATCTTGAAAAATTCTACAAGTTGCTACGAAAAAATTGTTCGTAAAAGGAGTATTTTCAGAATTATTAACCATGGATCAAGCTTAGACTAAACAGCTTTTTTATCATCCAAAATTGCGTGTTTTTTGGTTAAAATTATTCAAATTAATGTTTTCGTGGTAACAAATGGTGGATGCGCCGGGCTCTTTTCTGTTCCGATCCGTCCTCTAATGATTGTTTAATGATGGCTTCGTTTTAATAATTTCTCTATAGATCGATATACCTTTTACGCTTTTAATGGTGTTATAAATTAATCATTTTTCCAGTCCTGAATTCGTAAATTAATTCCGTTAAACGTGGATTATTGATAGGTTTTGTTAATGAAATATTTAATTAACTCCATCGTTTTCCATACTATTGATACATGTATTTAGGGTAAATTCCACTAAATTTCGATAATTGACAACTGATTAATGAATCTATAAATTATGCTACTTGATTGAGTGGAATACTGCGGCATTTTCAAAAGGATGCAACTCTTTTCGAACAATAACGATTACCTTTGCACAGAAGTTGGTAATTAGTTTATTCACAATTCAGTTTGTCTTCTAAAGCAGTGAGAAATCAATTCGCGTTTATTTAACCAGCGACTTTCAGCGTAGATAAGCTTTTAGGAGAGAATATCTTGACTTAAATTTAAGGATTTCTGTGGAGTTCTTGTGCTTTTAACAGGAGTTACATATGATTATTCTACACGATAATAAAGTAGGAGGTCGTTTATCTTATCATTATTCTTGCACTACTTGATTATTTTCATTTTCATCACGTTCAAATACGAACTCTATTAATTAAAACAGAAATAATGTAGCATTAAAAATTGCTTTTCTATAGTTATCAATTAAATGATAATAAATCTAAAGCGGATCGATTGAGCACAGATTAGCCTGATCACCCACAAAATCCAACTGAGTGATTCAGAAAATTTGATCAAGTAATCTTCGAGTTTCCTTCAATTCTTTCAGTTTCAGTAATTGTTGGGGACAAACTATCGTCTAGCCGGAAGATTTTTGTAACTGGCTACCAGATTCTTCAGTCTAGAGACAAAAACCGGAATGAAACCAGACGGATTGTTGAGAATTCAGCATTTCATTACATCAACTTGAAAGATCGAGTCCCATCGTAAGCAAACAGCTTAATCAAAAAACAGTAATTTTCTAGAATGGTGCAAGACTCTGCTTTTATTCTACAATTTAACGCAAATTTAGAGTTTTGATGTACTATTGTTCTATTGAGAATTTCATTTAAATGCGTGACCTATAATTCTAACAATTAGAAATCCAAGTTGTTATTGTAACAAAGTTAAATTAAGTGCCACGAGGGAAATATTGTTGCATTATTTGTGTACTGTAGACGAAGAAATTTCGATAAGAAAAAGCAGTACAAAATAAAGACGTATTTCATTAAAAATAAAGAAAAAGACGTAATAAAAATGTTTTCGAATTCACCAAAAATTTTATATTCCATGCGTTTTTCTGTTATAACTCTCAACTGTCGAGCACAATAATTGAGACGCAGCCTTGTCACATCAGAGTAAAGCACATAAAAGACGATCTGGCCTGCGAGAACAGACAAAATTGAAGAAAACAAGTTGCGCGAAATAGCAAAAGCTCGGTCTCAATTTATTAGTGTTTTCGCCTTGGAACTCCTGCGACAAGCAGTCTAACAGCCTTAGAATTACAATTGAACGAAGTAGTCTATTCGTTAGTTCGATAAATCCCGTATTTTCCATCGCATTTCGACGATTTTCAATCACACCTCCACAAACCGATCTACATTTAAATGCTTGTGGATATTTTACGGATATTGAATTCAGAATTCAATGCATACGAAAGACTTTACCGTACACTCGTTTGGTCCGGGAAATCGAGCACATTTCTTCAGTGTTTTATAGTGCCGGAAAAACGGACGATTTTGTAAAGTTGAAATGTGGTCGAGTTCGAGAAAATTGAAAAATCGATAAACTATAATCGAATATTAAAGAGATTTGCCGTAGACTTGATCGACGTAGAGGAATCACGCATGTAATATTAAGCGTTGAATTCAGTGACATTTACAAATCCGATATAGATTCAATACGTGATATTTCCAATTCGAATTGAATTTCCTCATTTTATCTTACCTTCTGAAACGTAACTGTAACACGTATTAGCTTTAATATTTAAGTAAAGTTGCAATAATAATTAAGTCGGTTTCATTCGGATCGTATAAGCAATTACAAAGCAAACTCTTTGTAGAGTCAATTTTCTTATTGCATACTTTCTCAACTGTTGCAATAATCATTAAAATTTTGATTTAAAAGTTTCTCTCTATTGAAAACTTTGAATTACTTAAGTTGTACTTGATCATCATGCAACGCCTTGCGTTGTGAAATGGTGGAAAACCAGAAATATGAATCCCCTGACAATTTTCAATCTCTAATAATTGCACGATGTCGTCTCGTATTAATGCTGTTGCAGGAACACATTATTTGAGATTTCCTACGGGATATCAAAGCATCTTGTTCTAATTACAACTCAAGTCTGTTGCGTTTAAACATTTCATTATACACCTGATAATTAGCAACCGTTTTATCGCTTTCCGGAAGTAATTAATGATTGTTTTCGGTGATTTACTGTTTACAAATTGCGATAATATGAATTCTAAAAAAATCGAAAATTTTTGAGTCGTTTACCAAAACAGAAAGACCGTTTAGAAAATTTCGTTTTCTTAATCGGATCGCTGTTTATCATTCGAATGACAAGTTTAATTAAAATTGATGAAAAGAGAACGATTCATTATTTTGCCCAAGTGTTTTATAATAAATCTGATGTAATTATATTAAAATTTTCAACTAATTCAATTTGGTAGAGAAATTCGTTAAAAATACACATTTTCTTTATGTAATATTTATTCAGTAATACAGAGAGAGTGTAGCGAACAATTTCACAAGGAGGCCAAAAAAAAGTTCTCAAGTTACCTATTTGAAAAGCTCACCTGCTGGGAACATCATCCTTAGCACAAGCTGTTTTATAACAAAAAGAAGGCCTTCCCAATTTACGTCCAAATTATTTCATCGAGCACGCTTGAAAGCGACGATTTTTCAGATTTTGGGAGAATAATATAAAAGATTAGATTCTTCTAACATTGTATTAAATATTTGTGGTAATATTTATCGATTACTTATTTTTCATATTGTTCCCCTACAATCCCAAATCTATCCTTTCGTTTCAAATTTATTTTTCAAAGTTTTTCAAAGCTTCTACAGAAACTGAAAATTAATAAATTTCAAAACATTTACCGCTCAAAGTCGTTGGATTTTAAATACAAAGAATTAGCAACAACAGGTTTTATCCTGCATACAAATCATCAGTCATCAGACGCAGGACATTGCAGCTACGTTCTGATTGCTCCGGCGAAGGGTTGATTGAAAATTTCTGTATCACTGCATCGAGAGTTGCTTAGAGAAACTAATATTTTGTTTTATTTCTAGGTAAGCAAGGAATCATTCATCATTTAGTAGTACTCGATTTGAAATCGTCATCAGCATTGTAAGTTTTTAATAATTTCTATACAGAGATGATTAATAAATTGATATTAAATGATAAGATTACTTAATGCGAGAAATGAACATGTAGAAAGTATTCCTGCGGTTAATTACGTGATCTTATCGGATCGTTGTAGTAAACTCATTGTGAAATAATCGGAAATAAACGATATCCTCTACCATTCCTGCTTGATAATTATCACTTAATGCCACTTTAGAAGCAGTCGAATAAAGCCGATAATTTATCGAATTCCCATTGGAAAACAATTTGGGATCCTGGTATTTTTATACAGAAATTCTTCTAAAAATATCCAGCTACATTTGATAGTAGAATCGTCTAGATTTGGAGTGTTTTTTTGTGATCGTCAGAAATAGTTGTGCTGATTAAACTGGTTCCGGTTTGTTTTCAAATCTGCAATTTAGTAGTTGATTTATGAAAGATCATGTCTACATGATTGCAGTATTTGTTCAGTTCTCAAATGAGTTTTGTCGGTTTGATTAAGACTTGGAGTGCAAGATTAAATTGAATCAAATCAGAGAGAGTAGCAGTTTGATTAATTATTAAATCAAATTTACAATTGATTGCTCAACGCATATTTTATGACTTTCATTATTTATTGGAAGGCAATAATTCATTTTTATTATGGCTTCAATAACAATTATTTTATTTGGTAATAAAACCAAATTATTACAGTAGTAACACAAATTATATTTGATCAACAAGCAAATACTGCATCACTGACGATTATGCTGCAAAATCATACAATTAATATAAAAACTTTGGTTTTTTATTTTCCTGCTTGATAATGGACGAATTATCTTTAAAATTCTGTCAAGCAACATTAACTTTTCCAAGCTAAAGTTAGAACTATATTTTATACAGAAATCAATGCATATTTCCATAGAAATATGCATCAAACTCCAGATATGAAAGGAAGATTAATCTCCGTCTGTTTTCTATAAGAAATTTATTTCCTATTCGAATTTTACGCTGTTTACGACTCTTCAAACAGAATTTATAATTGTATTTGATTGCGGCCAGAAATTAAGATAACAATTGTCGGATATTCCCTAGAGATTCCGTGAATGAAGCCGACAAATTAAGTATCTGTGTTCCTTGTGTTTTTAATCAAATCGCTACAGAAATCGGTCAATATTGACCTTTTGTTTAATCGGTAAAGGAGACTATTCAACGACCTATTCATTCTTCATTTGTGGAACTTAATGTTTTTCAGCATATCCCTGAAACGGCCAAATATTTTTCAATAATTCGAAAAATAGTCAATAGAGACGCAGGCTTGAGGCAAGAAACAATTACGTTGACAATTGTAAATGAAGAAAAGACGGAGTTTAATGTGGGCGGTAAAGATCTTCAGAATGATGAATCTTTTTTTTTTCTACTTATTTGACCAAGTCCTTATGATTATAATTTTTGAATTGTGTAAAAGTGTAGGGATATCATAGTTTTACAACTTTATTTAAAGTTTAATTAATTTAATAAATTGTCGTTGCTGAACGTTCGAATAAACGAAACAACTGGCCAATAAATTGAACTGTAATTATTATTTGTGCGATCCAAAAAAATCATTGTATTTAAAAATATTAAAATTTGAATATTATCGACCAGCTTTCTATCAAAACGGTACTTCATAATTCTGTCATAAATTTCATATTTCAAGTTTCCACTAACATCACAGCGTTGATGCAAATAAATACAACTTAACCAAGAAGAATACTATGTTTGCTGAAGACTTCCAGTTGCTCGTCTTACAGATATTTCTACTCGTTTAAGCACATACTTGTCACGATGAATTGCAAGGATGTGCTCGCTAAAATGGCTTTTAACAAATGTTTTTTAACAATGCAAGGAATGAGCTCAGGAAATCTAATTCTTAACAATTGTACGTAGAAGCATTAACCGTTTATGAAAATTCAAAAATTTCTATATAAAGCTACATTTATCATAAATTATTTAGACGTAAATCCTATTAGAATCAAGCAAACTATCTGTCTTTAATTTGGTTTGATTCGTTTTCTTTAGAGTTTTGTCCACCGAAAATTCTTTTTACCTTCACTGTAAACGTTATTGATGTGAAATTTTGGACGGACAAATTCTATTAATCGATGGTCAAAGTGTGGTACAAACGGGCGCAAAAACAGACGAGACATTTGTACGCAAGCGGAAACCTTTTTTGTTCCAAATTTGATTCAAATCGTGTGACACTTGTGGCAATTGAATAAAATGATTTTCAATAATGTGCACCGAATAAAAACCGACGTAGAAAAACGTTTACAAGAAGATATGGTGAAACATTTCTCGCTATATTACACTTATCGTATTTGGAATCCAAGACTAGCCTGTCAAAGTTAATCCGATAGAAAATCTAGTGGAATTTTTCAGTAGCAATTTCAAAGTTGTTAAGAAATTGTCAAAAAATTCTAAGTAAGATGTTTTGTTGGTGCGAACTAACAAAAAGTTGTCTAAATCCATTTTCAAATGCAATAAAATCGAATTGACTTGAGACAACAACGCTACGAGTCGCTCTGAAATTGAAATGACATCAATTGAATTGCATGTCTAGCGAACACCTGAACTCTTCCATTTGAATAGAATCTAACCGAAGATTATTCAGCGGATGTGGTGCTGTTTGAATAGTAGGTGAGATGTGATGAATTGAAATACCTAATCGGGGAATTCGTGTTGATTATTTCTTCTAATGTAAGCTGCGAGACGCGCAAAAATTTAGATCAACGCAAATCTGCCCCACAATCCGGATCAATGGTGACGAACATGAAGAAAATGTAATAAAGAAATAATCACACTAATCTTATGTTCCCAGTCCGGAAATTCGCCGTATCCCCAATTGGATTCCATTACTGTCTTGCCCCATTGAATATTGAACATGTGTAATTGTGCTTATCTTTGAAATTGAATTTCTTGTCTTCAGTAAAGTTTGTTGATATTCAAGCTTCATCTAAATTGACTTTTTCTAATACAAACAAGATCTTAATATCGTTTCGGAGTGCAATTAAATGAGATTTGTTCAAAATTGAAATTGGTAAGGAACCAAATCACACCCCTTTTGTTTCTGTTATCTAACCACCGAATAATAATTAAAACAGTTTTAATCTCCGCAAAGATCAAGCGACTAAACCGCAAACTTCTGCAATAATCGTTAACCTTTCATTTAGTTCGCAATATCATTTAAACTGCTTTTTTTAGAGTGTAGTCCAGACATCAATTGCAACTAATTCAAGCGTGCTTTGTCTATAATTAGAATAGTGTGACAATTCGAGTTCTAACTGGCTTGATAATCGGATTTATTTGTCGTTGAACGAGTTAACGATCAAAACTTCCCACAGGATTTCCAACTATTTGGGAATCTTGAGCTATTTAGAACGAGAATTTGTCGATGAAAGCATTCCGTCCCTTTACTGCGACAGTTTTGTACTCACAAAACTATAATGATAATTTTTTTTGTAGTCCTCTAAAAAATTTGTTAGTAAAAGATGAAAGTGTATACGTTTGTACGGGTGTGTAATGACCTGAGTTAGATAAAAGGGAAACAAATAAAACGACAAGACAGCCAACGAGACACATCGTTAATTAAGTTAAACTACATCTATTTCTGTTCGGACATAGTAAAATAAATTCTCTGAACACGTACGGCCCTAGTTTTTTTTCGAAATGACGTTAACACTTCCACGAGCCGAATAACAACGAACAAATCTAAAGAGAGTGTTCGGTTTTTATCAGGAATGAATACGCGATTAATCTAGTCTTCATAATAACCAGAAAAAAAGTGGGAAAACATTAAAAATTCATTTCGTAAATGAAAATACGGCTACCCAAATGCAGGGCACAATACATTTGAAGGGATTGACAATTGGAAACTTCAAAAAAAACTTGGTGGATTTGATAAAGTCCAGGGCCTAGACAAAATACTATTCTAGGATCATAAAATTTTCTAAAAACCTATCGATCTACGAACTCTGAAGACCTGACACCTTCAACCAGTAAATAACGTTTTGCAAACTGAATAAAATATTCCGTATTTAGCAGCAGTTCCCAAGACTTCTGAGACAGTTCCCCAATCCCTTATTTCATCAGAGTTAAGACTGCTTAATCGTTTGTTTTTTCAATTAATAATAGAGGATTCTTAAGAAAATGCTACTTAGTCCAGCTTAGTACGCACTAAAAAGTGCCGCCTCTAAAATTATGCCGCTCTAGGCAGCTTCGTATTTTACAGTAGTCTCGGGGCGGTCACGTGTACCCCATTTAATATTCCTCTAGTATTCGTTTTGTTGGCAAATTTCAATCTAACTAGAATAGAAAAAATCTTCACTAGATTGAACTATTCGATAGATTATCATTAACACCTTATAATGATGGATCAATATTTAACAAGTCAACAATTTGCGACCCTATTTTATTATTAATCTTTACTGATCTTGCCTGCTGCTCAAAACGTCAATTTTCTGGATAAATCCTGTAGATTCTCAACAATAAACAGTCTCTAATTTGCCAGACAAACTCTCGATATTTATCAGTTAAACGATCGATAGAGTAAAGAAATAACAATAGAAGCAATAACGCACGAAACAACGAAATAAATAAGATTGGAACGACCAGCTGTGCATTCATTAATCGTTTTATTGGACATAAAACTCAAATCGGCAATTGCTTTCTACTGGAATCGCAACAATGTTTAGGAGTTTTCATATTATTAAACGAAGCAGCTATAAAACCCAAAGTTTCTTACAGTAAGCAACGGAAATAACAGTGTTTTTGTTCCATAACTTCTTGTTACAAGTTAAAGTTTTCAGAGATCAAAGTCGTCATTATACTTAGGTTAGAGTTTAACCCAATTAAATTCCTGGCTATTTTAATTATACTGAAATAATTCTGAATGTTATTATTAAACTTTATATTTAAAAAGCATTAAAACGACACACGTAGCAATTATTAGTTATAACGAAAGATATCACTTTTTGTTCGTCTATTCCACTTCAAGTGAATACGGGACAAGGTGGCCGCCTCCTCAACAATATTATCGCCTTCAGCTACCTCTTCCACTTCATAAAATTCCCCAATAATAGAAATCTTCATAATACATTTGGCAGTATCGAATAGTATCGAAAAAGTATCTGGATCCGTTTCAAGCTTTAATGTTACAACAACGCGTGCTTGTCGTATAAAAATCAAGCCAGTTAATATTTATTGCGACATTAATATATATCTCAATTAGTTCCTTTGTTACTGCAATTTCTGCCTTGATTTATTTAGAATAATAAGCGATTTGCCTGTCTAGAAATAATTCATTATAAATTAAATAAATGTACTCGTTCTTTACCAACAAAACCAAGTCCGATGTCAGATACTTGCATCTTGCGGCGACTACAATAAATCGCTTTATACCTCTGTACTTAAAATAGAGAAAATCTACGAAAATTGATTCAACTTCGTCACCAATTCAATTAAATTCTACATTCATCTGCCTACTTGTTGATTTTGTGTTTCGAAATGTTTCCTGATTATGCTTCCAGTCAAGCTTGTAGAGAACCAATTTACGATGAAATCCTCATTTGGATATAATGTGAATACAAAATCGATTCAATTGAAATTGGAAAATTCATTCGAACATATTTTGCTGAACTGTATGTTGTTTCTCTGATTAAATTAAATTCAATTTGTGTTGAAAATTGATTGAAAACCAACAACTCGATTGGTTTTACTGTCTGTTGGGAGAAAAAATGTTGAACGATATGCAGACGTTGCCGAGAATATACTTTCAGCGATATCCTTGACGTTGCGTTGAATATAATTTTTTTTCAACGGAATACGTTGAAAGCTTCCAGTGGAACGAGAATATTTTAAAAAATAAACACATAAATTTGCGAACGTTTAAACTGCTGTAAGACTGAAGCATTTTATACAATTGAATAATAATTCAATTTACTCTACAGAGGTAGATTTCAATATTACAAGCTTTTTATAGAAGTATTCCAAATCCAGTTGACAAGTAGATTTCGTAGTATTGATAACAGCAAAACAACTACAATGTAAGACAAGATACGCGCTTGTTCCCCCTATAAACTTTTGTAATAAACTTCAACGTAATAAATAACAATTTTACGCTTAAAACTTGGTTCCATTCGGGGATGTTATTGTACGGCAAACTTTCAATAATATAAACTAAAAGAGGTCGGAATTATAATGATTACGATCGCCGAAAATGCTGATTAAATCGAAACAATTAACGATTCATCAGCTTAAAATTTAAGTTTATCCTTTTTATATTGTTCAATTAATGCTACAACCACTATCTTTAGGGGGTTATTTCGATCAAATAATCGCGGCCGAAGGTGAAGTGGAGACTATTCAAAGCATCATTGTGGATCACTCGATTTCTTTCATACAAAAACGTGGCGTTAACAGAATTGTAGACGAGCATGAAAGTTGCCAAAAAAGCAGCGAACAACTTATTTACATTTTATTATGAAACATGTAAGAAGTGGATGATGATTACTTCTAGTTTAGGGTCAAATGGAGTTATCATTGTTGTGTTAGTATTTTTTTGACTAAATTCCGTCGATCAATAGACTCGATGGATTATTAGTTTCAAATTGGGTGTTCGCTTATCATTATGAAACAGTGTTTTATGGCCGACAGTTAATGGGAAATCACTGATAGATTTATTGGGCAGAATATATAGTTTTGACAAATTGTTGGCACGTGATCAAATCAATCTATTACACTTATAATCTGTTAAAATTTAACAAAATTCAGGTACAAATATATGTTTTCTAACAATTCAACCCCAAATTTACAACCCTAAATCATTGAAAATATCAAAAAATGTAAAAACAGCGTATAACTCCAACCCCAAGTCAGATATCGAAAATCGGTTTTCACCATTTGATAGCCCCTGAAAGCAACTATCATTCAGTTTTTAAATCGCTGAAAAGTAATGAGTCGTTTTGGAGATATTTTGGAAAAACTAATTTTGTAGGGCAAACTTCAACCCCCATTTTATCCCTTAAGCTTGAGTATGGGCACGAATGCAAAAATACGCATCCCTTAGAAACATCTCCTCTACCCATGTACCAAAAATCATGAAAACCTGGAGTTTCCACTTCATGTAATGCCAACATCGAGAATTTTTCAGCGAGTAGAAACGTTTCACGTTTTGTTTTGTTGGAGTTGGTTTAATCAGCGATTAAAAATTGATGGATGCATCTTACAACTGATTCACTTCAAAGAAACATGTCACGACAATTTCGTGCTAATGGAATTTATTTAATTAATAAACACACATCTATCAGCTCCTTGATTTGTGGTTTGCATGTTCAACTAAATTTGAATTAATTAACAAGTTGAGAACGAGTCAACTTTTCGTATCATTCCGACTATTTACTGTCAATCCTAAACAAACTTTGTTAGTTGAGAGAAGAGCACAAACTATTTAAACTAATCCTGTATTTATTGAAGCCAACAAATTGATGGGTTTAACACAAAGTTGTAGTACAATGTTAATACTTAAGATTATTAACAAACAGAGCTGTGATTAGGGCGTATATCGCATTAGCATTATTAAAAATGATAAATCGATTAGTTAAAGATTTTCTAGTCAAATTGATTATTGGGAATCAGGTCTAACTTCTATTTATTTAAAAAGGAAATATGGATTCAGCAGCTGGTGTAGCTAAAAGTGTTTTAGCGGGTGGAAAAAAAAACTGTATTAAGTCAATTAATTCGTCCCCTATAACTTACAAAAAACACGCTTGTTGGAGTTAAAAACTTTTGATTGAGTGCTCTTATAGGTCGATAATAATAAAATGCACAACTTGAACGGTCTACTTTCGCTAGGGCTTTTTTTATTTAACATTATTGTTAAGAAAGCGACTATATTGAACCGAAGATAACTGTAGGGCATGTGGATAATAGAGCGGAAAGTATCATCATCTACCGTACAAAACCAGGCATTCTAATATAAAACTGAATTTTATTTCGTTTGAAGAAAAAGTAAGAAAGTTGGATGAGGACCGGCAGTATGCAGTAAACATTTCGCTGGAATTACCGACACTTAATAAATTGTGAATAATCCACAGCTAATTGAATGAGGCATTTCTATAATTGTACTTTGGACATGTAACGCTTACTTTCTTGTAGCTGTTACTTAATGGGTTAATTGTTGTTGTGGCAAAGCTTTTTGTAAAAGATGGGTTTGTAGAAGGTGCGTTCGTCAAGCCGAATTAATCAACGTTACTGAGTTTTTTTTGTGCTTTCAAAATTTTCACCAACATTAATCCTTGATACATCAATCGAAACTACGTGTATCTACATTTACTATTCAATTATTTGATCAAATGCGATGTGACCGAGAAGCAAACATACATCAGTAGATGATTTACACAAAATTTGCCCTTAAATATTCCTCACATTCAAAATTAATTATCTACAAAGTGTGCAAACAGGACGACTTTACCATATAATTAATTATTTTATTTATAATTATTAATTTATTTTTATTATTTATAATTAATTAATTAATTAATTAATAATTAATTCATTCGATGAATTAATTATAAAGCTTTAGAACTCTACGAAAAGCTCTAATTTGATTTCTTATTATTTTACAAATTTCCAAATCACTAAACTTATCGTTAAACGTTTGCTAAGCTTGTTTTCTTGTAAATAAATCTGAAATTGCCACCTTTGAAACTTTTTGGTGTCTTGTAAAATATCTATTTGTTTTTCGATCGATTTAAATGATTATTTTCGATTAAATTGCTGGTGTAAAAATGGTGGAGGCGCCAGGATATTTACAGCTTCTCTTTCGTCACATTTGCCTCCAAGATTTGTTAACAAATTTATGATTCCTACTAACAATAACCAGAAAGCTAAACAAGTTTGCCGACTTGCTCTTACCCGTACAACAAGTTTGGTGTGTTTTATTGAATTAAAAAATTTGTCGCAGCAATGTGTTTAGTTATAATAAATAAATCTTTAACGTAATTATTCTGGAATAACTCAGATCCTTTATGCTTAATTGTAAGGTCGTTATCAATTTCCTTATGGTTACCAGTTTATGCCTGGATTTATCTACAATTGTTAATTATTAATTTTCTAAAGCGATCGAGGAAATTCTTCATAACAACTCTAATTAGCTACTTGTCTAGTTGTAAAGTTGCTTATACAACAGCTACAATATCGATAAACTTCAGGTCGTTCACTTATTTCATTACGTGTTTAATTTATAGCTGTTATTACCGTTCCCCTTTGACCTCAGTTTACAAAAAACTGCGACCATAATGAGAGACAAACTATCAAATAATGGCTCGAAAAATTTGTTTTTACTATATTGTGACATCCTTTCTTGCAAAGTTGATTAAAGTTAAATAATTGCTTTGAACAAATACATTGTGAAAAAGTTAAACCATTGAATAATCCTTGATTTCCCTACACTCCTAGCTTCAAATAATTGTTAGAGAAAGCCTCGGTTACTGTATTTCAACAATAGTATACGACACAGTTATTAAATATGAATGATGTGGATTATTGGCTTTACTTTTGTCCACTTGAGAACACTCTCTTCATCAATAAACAGTCTTACAATTTGAATTTTTTTATTTACGTATATACGATGTATCAGCTACACACAATATTCTCTGGGCTGTTTTTTTTTTCTCGCTAGTATCGGTTTCGAATTTTCAATCAGAATTCATAGCAGCTCGATTCGATCACTCGATTTACATAAATACCTGGGACAAAATCAACGGTAAATCAGTGTGGATATTTTACGATTATTGAATTTCGTATTCGAGAGATTTCTCTACATCGAAAGCATTTCGAAATCGAACCGAGTTTTTTTCCGATATCAATTTAACTGCAAAATAGTGTACGTTTCAGGCTGATTTCGTCATTCAATTTAAATGAAATTCAGTATTCACACATTTCACAACAATAACAGAAAACCCGTTTGTGACTCAACTTAGTTTCTTAAGCCATAGCGCCAACTCCACAGAGTTGTGAATCTGGAGGAATCATGAATCTGCTTCATAATGCCATCAACTGTACTTATCCAGTTTTGATGCGAATTCCACTGCAATTAGGATGTTGTAATACGGATTTCTTCTTAGTATATGGACTTTAAACTTCAGCACAAGTATGTATTTAGCGTAATAGCCGTAAATGCCTTCATTTTCATATCTATCAAAGTTCTGTAAGAATGTCAATAAAATATCATACGGTTCTGAACTGCAAAAGAACAGTTATTATCATCGTTATTACTACGATTATTTATTCTGTCTAATCGACTTCGATTTGCATTCGAAATGTTAAAATGTCCGATTGAATAGAGAATCCTTTGTTATAAGTTCCACAATTGCAATGACTTAAAAGGAGTTGAGTAGTAGAAGGGCTCATTTGTTGGAAGTAACACACGACAGACATGAATCTCGTGATAAGCAGGAATGAACAAATATTTCCATTTTGTTTAAGAACAGTTTGAGATTTCCCCTGATTGAAATTTCCGGCTAATTATTGGTCAAGTTTACGGAACACATTTCCTCCCTGCAATCCTGCTATGTTAGACAACGAAATATGATTATTCTGCTGAATAGTTTGCGGATCGGGTGTGTTTAAAGTGGGAGGGATTCCAGCAACTTAAAGTCATTTACTGATAACAATTTCTTTGGAAACCTATAATTTATTTATCTATCTCTACTGAAAGGAAATTAATAATAGATTTTAGATTGATAAAGCTCGTTTTTCCAAAGTTCATCAGTAGAAAATTTCTGTTAACTGAAATTTTCCAGAAATATTTGCTTAATATTTCATGAAACTGTTGAAGATTATGCTTTAGCTGCTCTTTCCAAAATGGGTTGCTAACCTCCAGGACCTTGCTAGTTCAGAACCGCTGCCTGAAGAAAGCTATGTTTTCTTTTAAATGAATCAGTGCTCCCTCTAAAGCCCTCTTCGATAAAACACTAATCAGAATCAGTTCAGCATGTCAAAAATGTATAATCAAACTGCTGATATTTCACTCGAGATGATAGAAAGAAGATAAAAAACGTAAAGCTGGATTTAACAAAATTCAACAGCAAATAAACTTCGAAAAAGTCCAAACCTCAGGTCATCTCAATTTGTAACGGAACAGAACTTATTCTAGTCTTGTGTCTGGACAAGTAAAGTAACTTTACTTGTCTACGAAGAAGATCACCAAGACAACAAGCTCAGATCCATCTTTCTACGTTAACTTAATAAATTAAACGAAATTGAGAAGCTAATATAAACTTGAAATGTTCTCAACCAACACATTTCCTTCTATTACCACTAAAACTTTCAACCGCATAGGTTTTGTGGAGAACACCACCAACATTGCAACGTTGATGAGAGTCGAGGCGACGAAACAAAAAAGAACATTACCGTATCCGATATTGTTGTTGTTACTTCGTAAATAGTGTACAATTTAACAGAAAGCTCTCATTCTTTAAGCACATAAAAAGTTTGCATTTATTTAAGGCTTCATTTGCACTACAGAACACTTTTTATCAATCAACCTCCTCGATTCATGGTACATATTCCGATATTGAGTCAATTTCGATTAAGTGAATTCGACTGCACTTAAACTATTATCAACGAACATAGAGAATGGTGCAAACTGATTTCCAATAATTCCCTTAGGGCGTAGATAAATCGATTTATCTCGACAAGTGAGCGTTGGCCTGTTTTCTAGTTAAACAGCTGATGGCGTTTCTTCTCGATGAACGCATCAGTCGCGTTTACGTATTTATTAATACAGCACCGACCACATTTGTTCGGCCTTTATGTTGAAGCTATAATGCCAGCTTTAAAATTACCATTTAAAATTGACTGAATCCGAATTGACACCGATCGTATCGAAACTCCATCAAACACCTGTAGTCTTACGCTCGAGTGATGCAATCCAATAAAGCTGTGTCTGATCAAATGTGATGAAATGTACACCGACTTGAATCGGAAATGTTATGGTGGCTATAAAGTGAATGTAACTTTAATAAATTCGGCTTTAACACAGTTCCATCTCAATGTTTGAGAAGTTTTGGTATCAATTCGACCGAATGCAATTATTAGATGGAGGTCGCCGTCTCAAATTGAACCGAATCAGATTAAATTACAACAAAAACGGAAATGGTTCCGTTGTATTTTACTCTACTGTGGAACAAACACAATGAAACAGTGTACTGTGTGTGGAATTCGAGAGATAAATCATCGAACTTTTGCAAAAACTGTTAATCTCGGTTTCTCAGAATTGATTTCGAACACTTCTACACGAATTAGCATTGAAGGGTTTATTAGATTTTAAAAAAATGCAATCCTTGGACTTTAACTATTTGTTAAAGATAATTAAAGCTCGTCTGACGGTTTGACGGCATAAGCAAATTAGAAATTGAATTCGTAGTTTTTTTGTGTTAATTATTGTAAATATTGTGACGAAAACGTTATTGTTTAACAACCCCAATTATCGCCGATTAAAGATCCACCTTTTCTTCTCATATTTCAACTTCATCGTGTGCAGTCAAAGTGTTTGTTCGTTCTCTGCTTAAATCTTGACGAAGTAGTAAAATCGCCAGGCTTTTAACAGTTATGTTGGCTATAAAAATAGCGAATAATATCGAAAATAGCTGACTTCGTATTGGACCCAAGCTCAAATCAAAGAATATTAGGGATCTGCGAACACCCGAACAGGCCTATAAAACAGCTATAAAATCCACATCGAGCCAAACAAGAATCGGATACAAAAAGCTTGAGTCGTGTGGCAATTTTTGATGGAAGAATTATGCGTATTTCCTAAATGTATTGGAAAATTATTGTCATTTACTGTTATCTACGAGAAAATTTTACTTAAGAAAAAACGACATTTTTGGCTACATTTCTAGCTAAATGTTAGATTACCACCGATTAAAGTTTCACCTTTTCTCTTCATTTTCAACATCGGCGCTACCAGTCGAACTGTACATTTCCTGGATAAATCTGAACGAGGCAGAGAGATCGCCAGAATTTCAAAAATTTTGTTAGTGAGACAAATGGCGAATAAAATCTAAAGTAGCCGACTTTGTATTGTATCCAATCACGACTGAAAGATTATTAGCGATTCGCGAACACCCGAACAGGCCTATAAAACGCCTACAAAACCCACATCGAGCTAAACAGGAACCAGCTACGAAAAAATTTCTAGTCAATAGCACTTATTTTTGTCGGATATTTCGTCAGTTTATTCAAAAATTGTTGTATCTACGACAATATCTGATTTAAGAAAGAGCTACCATTCACCCTTTCAGCTACGTGTCTAGCTAACTACTGAAGTTAATAGGATTCAATTTATTTTATCTACGAATATTGCTTTTAATTAAACTTCTGTCAAACAATAAATGACACGCTCTTTGTAATTACTTTTTGTTATCCTAACAATGACCAGATCTCATCCATTAAGATGATTTCACGGGGATAAGCTTTTTCGTCGTCCTCAAGTTTTCCCCTACATAAATTCTAAAAAGATGGCATTTTGTAGAAAATAAAGTTGAGAAGTTCAAGAGCTCATATATGCCTGGAATGCTCAAAAAATTGACCCTTTTGTACAAATTTCTGTTCTTTATACTTTCAAGAATTTTTCAGCAAAGAAATATCAATTTCCCTGCCAAATTACAGCAATTCCTGTAAGATTTCCAATTGCCATTTTGAAGACACTTTTCGAAAGTCTGTTTGAAGGAGTATTCTACGGATACATGGTGCTTCAGCGAGAACTATCTGGGAATATTTCGTCAGCCTGAAAAAACCGCTCCTGAACTTCCTTTGCCTCTATGAAAATCCGAGAAAAATTGCAGTAGCTTTTGACGTTCCTTCGGCTGATAAAAGAAAGCCCAAACCTTTAAGTTTCCTTTTTTTTTCATTTGTCTGATAATAAGCGATGTTTCTAAAAAATTGGAAGGCAACAACGAATTGGTGGCTTGTGTGAATTATTTAACCCGGCGCATCCACCATTTTGCGGCGTAATCACGTTGCGTAAGAAGACCCCGATAAGTTTAAAGTCTATCCTTTATTGTTTCTATCTGTCGCCTTTATAATTTCCATTGGAAATTCTCAAGAGTTTTAATTGGCGCTTGAAGGATGCGCTTAAATAGCTAGTGAAGCAGTGTTCTCTATATTTTTTCAGCGTTTTTATTGATTTCCTTGGTTATTTTGGAATAACTAACGTCCGATGCAATAATTTCAATACTTTTCTATTCATCTAGCGTTTCGAACTCTATTAGTATTGTTTTTTTCCATGATAACAACAAAAAAAAAAGTTTGCTACAAAATAGTAGCAAACAACTAATTCTCCAAGAAGTTGTGTCTTGATTCGTCTATTGAATCATTCGATCCGAAAGCGGTATTTTCATCGACACCAAATCGAACCTAGAACGCTTCTGTAATCAATTCTTCCTAGAAAATTATATCCAAGTTTGTAAAAAAATACCACGTCTACCCGAAAATCGCGAGAGTATGTCAAATGAAACAAGACCTAAGACAATTGATCATCTATAACAAAGATTTCGATATTCTACGATCAGAATAGTATGAAATGCTAAATTCTCAGTCAAGGCGGCCCTTGACTTGATTAGAATGAAACCGATTTAAATTGAATTGAAGATTGTTTATTCAAATTTTTATTATTAAAAAGACGCACGCTATTTTGGTGAACAATAAAACGGAAATTATTCTCTATTTTATTTATTATTTATCTTAAATCAATATAACGACGTGTAGTTTTTTACTCGGCAGACATACAGCGACAAGTCTGAAATATCGATTAAACTGAAAACAATAATAACTAAATCGAGATTGTCATCTGGAAAATAACAAAATTTCTAAAAAAGTTTTATTAGTTTTTTTATCAGTTTATGCAAATCGGAGACGGTTGGATTTGATTCTTTTGATATACTACGATCGTAGTTGTAGCTGCATTTTGTGCTGTTCAACACATCAAACATTATTATTGATCGTGTATCGCATAACGAAAAATTTCATTTATGAAAACTGGGATCTTTAGTGAGATTTTTGACAACATTGGATTGGTTGGTGGCGCATATTTTTAGATTTAATCCAACAAAATGCGACATTAGACTGTCCGTTTAGCCAATAATGTGAAAATTGCAAAAGAGGACATTTTAGTGGAGATTTTTAACACCGTAAAAACATTCTTCAATGTCTATAATAATTTGTTGTCGATTGTTGGGACTCTTTGAGAATTTCCCACAAATTCCAACACGAAATTTCGTTCTATAATCTTAACAATGCCACTTATTGAAAAATCTAGAATTTTCCAAATATTTGACGAATTTTCCGGTAATACTAACGAGATGTGTAAATAGTTGAGTGACATGAATTTAGGAAATGTGGCATAAAACCAATTAACATTCAAATTTCTGATTCAGTTCGCAGAGTTTACCAGACGTAAAGATCTATTGCGCTTTCCACTAAAGCTTAACGCTGACATTTTCAACTTCTTCTCTTGTTATTGTTGCTACTTCTATAAAATCGTTACAAAGTTTGTAAAGAGACTTTTACAAGCCCGCGAACAAATCAGTAAGCTTTCAAATATTTAATAGTTGCTGATAATATTTTAGGGTAAAAAGCCAACTCTAATCGGCGTAAATGTTTGCTCTCTGTTTAGCGAAAAATAACTATTCTGTCCAACTTGTCGTAGATTAAAAGTAGTCCACAAATTTGCCTTCAAGCCTTTTGGTAGTTTCTAAAATAAATCTCCAGAAACGTATTAATCACTAGTCTAAAATTGTTTTACACAAATTGTTCGATATCTAGAATCACGTATTCTCGACAATATGAGATAAAATAATAATTTTGGATAGGAAATAACTGAACTGTAACGAACTGAAACGATATTGGTCATATCTCGGTTACATTTAGTATTTGTTGGACCTTTGTGAGTTTAATGAGCAAACTTTGAACAACAATCTCTAATGAGAACAGTTGTCGGTTATGTGATTAAATTATTGTAAAGCTGCAGAGATTGATTTTACAATTCTCAAACGATTCAACAATATGAATTATTCCAAATCAGAGCAATTTTCTAGTTCAAACTTACAACTCAAAACTACGTGTCAATCAAATTCTCGTAAAGAAATAGCTTAGCGTAGAAAAGTTCCATCTTCAGAGTTTTTATCAAAGGTTTTTCTTTGTGGAATCAGTTCCGATAGCAAAATAACGATGTTATGGGTGTTTATTTGTCATTCATGCTACACACGCCGCCTTTACAGTCCTCTTTTCTTTTAATTCTCACAGGATTTGTAACATTTTTTGTATCCAATTCGATGCCATTTGTATTGTAATCAATACGTATCCGGTTACGGATTATCTTGTAAAACGAAAATATTAGCTTACACGAATTTTTCATCATATGGTTGAAATTCGATAGTGGCAGCATTATTATTGGAGCGCACGAAAACATCCGTAGAAAAGCATTGATAATTCCATAAGGGTTAATCAAAGGGTAGCAAATTACATATCATTTAAAAGTACATTTAATATCATTGTACATAAGTGGCAAATTAACATTTTGTGATAGTCTTCTCACAATTCAACCCCAAATTTACAATCCTTCATAAGCATTACACCCTCAACTATTAAAAATAACAAAAAATGCAAAAACTGGTGGGTTTTGTTTTTCAATTTGCTACTTGTATACGAAATATCATCTTGATAGGGTTAATTAGAAAGCGGAAAAGGGGTGAAAAGCAAGAAAAGTGCTTATTATTGATTATAGCTCCATTCCCAAGTCAGATCTCGAAAATCGGTTTTCACCATTTGATAGCTCCTCGAATCAGTTTTTAAATCGTTGAAAAATAATGAGCGGTTTGGGGATATTTTAGAGTAACTAATTTTGCAGGGTGAACTTCAACCCCCATTTTCTCCCTTAAACTTGAGTATCGGCACCAATGAAAAAATACGCATCCCTTAGAATCGTTTCCTCTACTACTTTGCTTGTAAAAATTTCAAAAATTCGTCAAAATTTCAATTGCTACAACACAACTGTGACTTCTTCACTGGTGGCGTCTTCTCGTAGCTTTCTGTATGAAAATATGTCTCGATTTATGAAGACACGCTCATTTTATTATCTCCAACACGCTTTGGAAAATTTCTAATTTTGCTTAATTGATTCCTTCAACAAATTTGAATTATTATAGTGTTTGTTTTTACGCGATCGCTTCTATTTATATTGTAAATACGATAAAATCATTATTATTACATTTGAAATTCATGAAAATACGCATTTTTGATGGACGTTATCGCAACTTCCCCATTTATTAAAATTAATGCAATCGCATACAAAATGTGAACTCAAATTTCAAAACATAAATCAACACTTTTCATTTTCTATTCGGATGATTATTCGATTTATCATCAACAATCTACAATTTCACTAGACTTTAATCGATTTCCACAACATATTTTTCAAGATCAGTTGTTATGTTCTTTTGTGGAACGATTCATGCGATTTTACACGGTTGTAGACCCGGTTTTTTTGCCACCACACATGGCAACAAAACAAGAACGAACAAATAATCGTTTTCCAAGCTTCACATTGGAAGAAATCGAACGTCTCTAGATAAAAATCAGCGCTATGCGTTCTCTTTATATTTGCTCATAGCTTGGAACACGGCATAAAAGTCGCAATAGTCTTTGCAAAATGTTACCCAATTTTCAGGATGCTACTGATTAAATAGTTAAATCCAAAAATCTCTGCGTCACGGGCCACCGAAAATAGCAGCAATCCTCAAAAGCAATCGAATTGTTTAAATGTCTGCTCGAATTCTTGCAGCTAAGACGACAACGAGTCCTCCATTTAGAACGCGATAACTACCGCGAATTGTAGATAAATCAGACCTTTTCCTCTATAAATCGATTCAATGTGTTCGCTAATTGACAGCAAAATATTTGGAAATGAATAACTGGTTTAAATGGAGCATTGAATTGTTTCAAAAGAACTTCAATTGTTTCAATTGATGTAGAAGAATTGCTTAAAAACTGTGGATGATAAATCAAAAAATCACTTCGATGGAGGATTCCCCAATTTTCGGGACAGCATGTAGGCAGCTAATCAGACCGCAACTGGCTGCCGTTGTATCAAACACCCTGTACCTAACTCTCATTAAAGTCGACGCTGATCCTAATCAATTACAATCAATTATCGTCGCATTTCCGTTGTTATTTTCAATATAATTGAAGATAATTACAATCAGTAACACGATTTTTTTCTCAAATATTCAGCCTACCGTAGAATTCTCGTATTATTTAAACGCGACAACAGACGGCAAAAGTTATCAGTGATTGGAAAATCCAAACAATATGAAGTACATTATCTGCCTTGTTATTGTTTTGATTTGTGCTAGTGCTATTATTGCACAAGTGAAAGTAAGTAGAAATTTTCAAATATAAAAATTGTGAAAAAATCTGACTTGTTTTATTGAAATAAAGGAAATGGCTGATGCCCAAAATGCATTGGGAAAAGCTGGAGATACTCTAAAGGATGAAGTGAATCAGGCCGCCGGAATGGCTCAAGGTGCTCTACCACCAGTTGGTCGGAAATAACTATCGTAATTTTATAAAGTTTTTTTTGCGGTTATATTAGTTTTAGCAGTTGAACACGATGCGTGAATAAACTGATTGCATTTACAACTTAGTTTCAATTTTTCTCAAATTTATTCCTCCTCTTGTCGATGTTCTATCAACTGATTTTCTTCTGATTGACGCTGAAATGTAGGCGTTGTAGTGTCGAAATGGTGGATGCCCAAAATTGTGTTTACAAACATTTCTACTATCGATTAATTGAATTGAAAATAGATGGGCTTTCATTTGCAGTTTAAAGTAATCCATTTGATTCTGTTGATAAACATTCAATCACAATGTCGATTATGTGGCGATAAATTAGCTGAAATTCATTATTGTAGCTTTGTAACTAATTGTTTGGCTAATTGTATTTACATTTCATTTTATGGTAGCAAAAATTTAAAAAACGGAATTCTCCCTGTGCGTCAAGCATTTCTAATATACGACAGTTATTATAAAAAAATTGTTATCCAAAAGGCTGCTTTCCAATCAAACTTGTAGGCTCAGCAATAGCTCCAATCTCCTCAATTTCAGGAGACGAGGCACATTATAACCGAATTTTAAACGATAAGTATTTTCGTACCCATTTTTGCGAGGAAGTCATAGTTGTTTTTGTTGATTCTGCAATGAGTGCGATTTAAACGCTGGAGCCTAATAAAACGTTATGCTTTGCCTCGCTCTAAAGATTGTAGAAACGCGATTAGCGAAGAAGCGAACGCATGATAAGATTAGAAATTGTTTTCCAAATAGAATGCTCCAAGATTTACCTGACAGAATCTTATTGTCGGCTAGCAGTCCGATTTAGAGTTGCAAACCATCTTTTCAAAGCCTCATCTCAAATATTTAAACGACTGCTAGTTGCTGTAGAAAAATCTTCAATTTTATCGACCTTTATATCATCATCAGAGACTTAATCTCATCCCTCACGAATTTATCGTCTTTAACAGATCTTCCAAATATCGTAATGAACCAAAAAACATAAACTACAAATGATGGAACTAGACTATAATAATTCAATGGTAGTAATTCGCAATAACTCATTGGATCTCTAATTTATAGCGAATCTAAGCCACAAACTAAATCCCATGTGTGCGATTATAAATTATCGAAGCCGATTTTCGTACACATACACAAAAACATAATTAATGATTTGTTGTACAAGAGAGAACATTTTACAAAGACAAAAACCCAATTCGACTTGTTGGAGATGTTTTGTTTCATTATACAGATAATAATAACGATCTAAAATCGACCAGGTTTTCAATCGCAGAAACACAACTGACTCAAATTTCTTTGTCAGCCGTGCAATTGCGCCCCAAATGAAACTTTCGTCGTCCTGTCCGAAGTTTCAAGGATTAGGAAAGCTTACAGTTTTGAAAAGATGATCGAATTATTGGTTTTTACGACCGTAGTTCATCTAACAACTCCTAAACGGCAGGCAATGTTAGAATATATTCAAGATTCTGTTGCATAAAAAGTTGAAATCATTTATTTCCCTATTTTATGTTACTTCGAAAAAATATCGTGTTTTCTCGAGTATATGGGCAACAAAGTGGATAATAAAACGAAAAAAGTGCCGGATACCATGGTTTAGAGTTACGAATTTCGGTAAATATAAAACACAATTCTACTACTTTATTACACTGGCCGGAAGAAAGATTAAGAAAATTGGAGACGAAGTAGGAATGCAGAACAAACATTTCGCTAGAATTACCAACATTTAACAACACTAAAGTTGGGAATAATTCACACTTTGTGTCTTTATAATTCATAACAGCAAAGATATTTGGATTCTACGAATTCGTTCCGAAAGAACGACTTAAAAAATTATACTGTTAATAAGCGTAGAAAACAACAATTGCCGCATTTAGCGTAGTAAAAAGGATGCAATATTCTACGTGAGTGTTGAAATTAGTTTGTAGGAAAACGGATAAAATGTAAAATTTACAGGATTTTACAATTAGCGCAATTTATGGGCGACAATTGTAGAAAAATCCAAATCAAAACATGTTCATTAATTCCATAACTTTTCGACGAATCCAGTATAAAATTTCGTTCCCTTAAAGATGTTTTGTCGATATATTGAAAGTAATGAGAATAGGCTGAAAAAATATATTATTCAGATAAGTTACCTGAAGTGTCTGAAAAAATTAGAAATTTTTTCACAACACCGTTTAAAAGTTATAACATTTTTTAGTTATTGCAAATTTACACGTACTTAAATGGAAAATGCACCATCCGGCCAAATCACGTTTAAAAAATAGTAATGAAGATATAATTAGAAAAATTTGTAAATTTGTAAACTAATAGATTAAATATTCAAGAAGCATATAAGCAATTAATATTAACTGGTTTCAATATTATTTATTGAGAAAAATAACAAATATGAGTGACATGTATGATATTATTGAATGGGTAGTGTGATTCACCAAAGAAACGTGGCAACCTCGCAACATATGTTACCGCGTAAATTCAAACGTAAATATAAAACAGTACAAGTTGAATAGAGACAGGTACACGCATACTATTCCCTTCTAACATTAGAGAATATGACAATTGCTAAGATTTTGCGGTGTTGTCACGCTATACCGAATAAAAATAAAATTCATTTTAATTAATTATTTTAAATTAAATAAAATTTATAACTTTTGAGAGTATTTATGTGGTTTCTAATTTTTTTTTAAGTATAATAAGATACTTTGTATCGATGATTTCTGGTATAAAAATTAATGTATTTTATTTTTTCAAAGTTTAATTCGAGGTACACTCACAGACAAAAGTTTTTCTATGATCCTAACAATAATTGGAAATTTCATTTAAAATTGAATTAAATTTAAACAATTTTTGATTGTATTAGAAATGTGATAGAAAAAACAAACATGTGAAAAAATATATTTCATTTAAATACTTTATTTTAAAAGATATTGAAAGACATTGATTTTGTGAAAAATTTTCGTACTTTTATTTCCGATTGTACCGACCAATCGTCCCTAAAGTTGCCAGGACAAATGACGCAACTTGAAGTTGATATGATTGATTACGAATCTAGAAATGGACACAGTACAAAACGATTGTGACCGATCTACAGTGGCAAATTCAATTAGATTTTCTTTAATCCGACCCAATATTGGACGACAAGACTCTATTATAAGCAATCAATCAAACTGCTCAATTGACACAAGTTTAGATCGACGCCTGAAATCAAAGATTCTGCCAAATTGACAAGTGATTGAAACTTTGAGCGATTAAACTGTAGAGATCAGTCATTTTCTGTTTGGATTATAATGGACTCAAGCATTAAACTGGTTTACAAATGGTGGATGCGCCGGATTTCACAAATTGTTGCCCTTAATTACCAATTAGTACGTATGAAATTAAACGCAGTATTTTGGGCAATAATTCGACGATATCGTATTGAACTTTTTCAGTTAAGACTTTCGTTAGTCTTATTTATCTCGCCCTGCACTGATTCATATTTGAAAATTTAAATTAAATCAAGTTGAGCGCATTAAACGAAACAACCACCGTTGGAAATTGATCAATACATATTTACAAAACAAACAAACAAAATTAGAAAAACATTCATGTGTACGCACAAATACTGAAATGTAATCAGATTCCGGATTATGGATCCAACGAGATTTGATTGGTTTTGAATTAATCGAACGTATTTCTCTGTCGATAATTTCAATCTGCCACCGCTAAGAACGGCTCTGGGCGCGTTTAAGATTTCTTTATTTTAGGAAATGATACAAAATAAAAATGACAGTAAAAAAATCACAAACGTACGCAATTTGCTACGGATTGTTAATCCCGTGCGTATTCAGTTTATTTTCAGTATTTTACTGTACGTCCCTAAAGGGCACTAAATCGTGCCGTATCTATACTTTATGACTATAGTGTCTTGTAATATTTCTATCCGACATAATTCTGCAACAATTCCTGTATTACAGGCAGAAAATTCGCTAAATTAAATTCAAACTTACGTCCGAACTCATTAGATTTGTATTCAAGCGTTCGTTTAGAAATAAGTAAATGTCGTAGAAAAACATACTAATTACCCAGCATTTTTATACCGATTCAGGTGAACAATTTATCAGGCTTATGAACCGATCAAATAGCGATTCCAGACCACATTGAGACCTTCACGTAAATCCAACATTAATACGGTGTCAAAAAAACAAAACTAGACTCGATTACTTTCAACAGTAGTAAATAAATGATGTTTTGATAGCAAACTAAATCCGATTTATCGATTGTTGTGTGTCTAAAAGTTGCAATTGATTTGGGTAATTTTCAAAATTGTAGATTGACCCGTCAACAATCTCAAGTTGACTGGTTTTTATTTGTGTGCATCTTCGAGCCTATTTTCGTTTTCTACTGTCGTTGGTTCAACTTGAGAGCCGTCTCAAACACCAATTGTTTGACCACGAATTAATTTTTTGATATTTGCCCTATTCCCACTTCCATTTGGTATAAAATAAGCGAAACGGATGTATTTTAAAGAGTCAAACACAATAAATTGTCGACGATATCCATATGATTTTTTTCCATTTTCACATTTCGCCCAAAAAATTCAACGATTAGAGGAAATACGAAAACGAGTTGAAATGAGAATTTATGTGGCATTTTAACTGTTATGAGGCTGGACGCAATGTTGCAACGCACACAAACTAACAATTTATTTGCAAACATTATCAAATGTGTTTGATAAGACGTGGCGTGAATTTATTTATTTGTCGTCAGTTTATTATTACAAGACAGAATCAACACTGTTTTTATTGTGATAGTTGCTACACAACCCACTGCCAAAAAGAGTCTCTAGAATCAAAATGATGAGGCTGCATTATTTTCAATTCAATTTCAAACTGAACTGGAGTTGATCATTGATCCCAAGCAGCTTTTTAGCATAATTTTAAGTTGAAATGCGACCAACTGCGTACAAATAATGTTAATCTATGACTTGGTCAATTAACGCCGCTTTCTAGCAATACCCGTAAGTGGTTGAGCCACTTTCCAGTTCACAATATAATGACATTAACTCTGAAGAAATAAAGACTTTCACATGTCGATTAAACACCGGACAATGTTAATAAGCAGACATTTATAACAACGAACCCGACTTGACCTCATCAATCATTAAACTAGAGGACACAAATTTACGGAGACTTCAGTTTAGCTATCGAGTCCTATTGCTGCCTAAACAATTAGTTTTCCACACTCTGAAGTAGCTGAAGCGTTATTAACTGAAATTTCAGCAGTCGTACATCATTTGATTCCATTCTTATTCATCTGATTGTTGGCGAGTTCGTATACAAATACGAATAAAGTTTAAATAAAGGCGAGTCTATTCGATTATATGCTATAATTTGAATAGAGAAAACGTAAATCGAACTCGTGAGGATTGGAAATGAAAGTCACTGGCCCGGCGCATCCACCATTTCGCGAAGAAGAAAAAAGGATCTCAAAATTTGTATTAAAGGAGTCGGTTCTTCCCAGACTCTTCAGTCTATTTAACCACTTGAAACCTGCCTTCACTCATCCTCTAAATGTTCTATAATCATGTAGAAAAATCGATAATATTCAAGTCCTTTTCTCTATAAAACCAATAATTAAAAACAGTCAGAATTCCATTCCAGCTCGTTTAATCTAACCCAATTTGAATAGAGAAAATTTAAAGGTAATTCAATTGAAAATAAGAATCACTGGGTTGACCCGACGCTTCCACCATTTCTTGGAAATTCTTTTAAAGGGAAATTTTATTAAGCGATCCAATATCAATCACCGAATATAGCTGTCCAATTTCAATCGAATTTGAACTCGCTTCATTACGAGTTTAGAGTCGATTTTTGGCGGCGTATTTCTAAAAACCTCAATACTTTACTATTAGTATAAATAAATACCACACACTACACAAATCCAATCGTTTCTGTACATTAACTTGATGACGCTATTGGTTTTGTCACCGTATTTCCACTTAAGCGGAGCCACAAATTCCAGAATTCTAGAATAAAAACGCCAGTAACTGAAACACGATTGCAACGCGCAATAAATGTGACTTTGTTAAATTATCTGTTTGAAAACGAATCGAGAAGCCGTGAATCTAATTTACAAGTGCAAATGAGAAATCAAAACAATTGACCCGGCGCCTCCGCCATTTTGTTGCAGAATAAATCGCAATAACAGCGAGTTTAAGGGGGTATTCTGGTCTAGAAATTTGAAAAAATCTACCTCTTTTCTTTCATATTTTCAAAGCTTAGTCCTTTAAGAATGTGTCTCTAAGAGTATTTTTCAAAATTCAAATTATTTTCGGAGATATAGCTGTTTCAGTGACCCGGCATCCAAAGCGGCTCGGCCGCAACGCGGAACTTTAAGCGTCTTTTTTTCCAAACCATCTTTTTTAAAATGGTACCCACGATTTCTAAAGTTCTACTGAATCGATTTACTTGAAATTTGGCGTGGGTCTTCTCTATACACTTATCTATCGTATGAACTATCCTCAGTCCAAAATTTGAATTTTTACTATATTTAAAAAATTCGGAAAGCTCAAAAAAAGTAGTACAAAATTTATTGTTATTTTCAGACAGCTGCCATTTTATGAAAAAAAAAATACTTTTCAACTCTTTTCATTCATACGATAGCGACATTCCTCTAGATTAATAATCTTTTATCTATTTTTTATTCAGATTACTAGGACAGTTGGAATCGTGGTTACCCTCGCATGCCGTTTTTTTTTGAGACCCCGCACTTCACCGGCCGATAACTTTTTGAGTTTTAAATTTTTTCTCTTTTTTTTTATTTTAGGTATTCTTGAAATATTAATAAATATCTGATAAAAATGCACAGTAAAAATATTGTTTGCCTTATATTTACGGCACTTCAAAGAGTATCTAAAATTCTCTGTCAGGACTGTTCTGTTGCATGAGGCCGTTCAAGAGTCTGTTTTCTATTTGCTAATGAATTGTTCGTAAGCTAGAGATCGACTTGAACTTTTTAGTTTACGATTATTGTGCATTCAAGCTACAGTAACTGAAATGTGTCTTCAATAAGATGCGATTTATTTGGAAATTGGCAAAAATATTGGGCGGATAGTCTTAACCTTTTGATGTTTATGAAGGCACGCCCCACCAAAAATTTGCTGTGAGAAAAATTCTGAAAACACAATCACCAGATTTTCAACAAGCTAAATACTCATTGCTTGAATTGCTATTTCAACGCATTTCAAACCGAATCCGCCACAACCCGAATATTAATGGCTTAGTCAAAAGTAAGGCAGCGCCTCGAGCACTCCATCAGTTTATCTGAATGCAATTAAAACATCTATTTACAGACTCTCTGAACATCGTCTAAGATTACGCACAGATCGAATTAAAACAAAATTAAGAACGTTATAACTTGTTAGCGCTTTATTTCGTCTTACCACAAAGTTGTATTGCACACAAGCTAATTGATAATCGTTTTTATAAACATCCGCATCGCTACACACATAAGCCGTTTACCTGTATCACTATCGATCATTTCAACAAAGATCCGGCAGAAATGGTGATTATCTGCTGGTATCAACAGGAACGGTGTCAGATCGTGGTAAGCATCGATCGAACGATAGATTCCTCTCCGTATCGGACATTTCCAACGTGGTCGTATCGAATTGAAGAATTCCTTCCATAAATGCGAATTGATAAATCTACAATAATCTTTCGTAGCGAATGAATGGAAATTCTCACAAACAGCAGAAGTGTCTTGCAATTGACACTTTTCAATTTTAACGTGTAACTAAAACCAATTAGATAAATCGCTAATGTTAATATAGAAATAATTCGTAATACTGTCGGTGATGTTCGTATATCTTCTGTTACACGAATTACATAATTCGCATGCAATTTGTTGTTTTCTATTTGGAAATCGGAAAAGTTGAAATGTATCAAAGCATCAGGATTGTTTTCGCAAGGCCCGTTGACACGTTCGATGTGGATTTCTTTACGCTTTCGATCAATCAACGAAACGTAAATTAATTGTAATTTGTGAAGATTTATAATTTATATTTACCTCAAATCCTAGATTAATTGATAGTCCTTTGGAAATTATTGCAAATAACAGGAGGATGCGGTCGACAATCATTGTTACGAATCACACACAAATTACGATCGGGTTCCGCTATTTATCATTTTTGGTAATCAAAAAATCATTATGACTAAACAGTCAAGTTTTCGTATTATTATTAACAAAATTGTCATTGATAAGAGATCTTAATGTGGCGTGATATCAGTCTGATCTTGATCGTTATCAGTGCAAGTTGTAGATAATTTAGCGACGTAATTATTTAGAAATAAATACTTAAGTAAGCTTCTTATCTGTTTTATTAATAATGGATGCGCTGATTTAAGATATTGGTCTCATGACACTTTTGCCTCCTCCTTCTTCCCCAATTTTATCAGCAGAATTTGGCGCAAAACCGGAAGTAACCGGTTTTGAATTTTACATAAAATGCGTAGACTGAGTTTCTGTGGAAATAGTCTCAAGTGTGGCTTACAATTTTAAAGTGCTGTGATTAACAAATTGCGTAGAAAATCACCACGTCAACTTGTGTTAGAAAGCCGTTTCGCTTCCAATTTATTCTCAAACATGCAGGTATTTCAACACAATTTTCTCCCTCATCAAGTTGCAAGAAAAATATAAAATTATGCAAAGCTATTTGTGATGCAATTTGTTGCCTGAATGCCCTTCTATAATCAAATCGGGATTACATGATGCTACATATATCAATATTTGCAACTCTTCACTATTATTATTGATTCAAATTTTAACTAAAACGCATGCTTTGACAACCTGCTATCTTTATAGAAACCACCTCTCACGACTTAGAATAAACTTAAAGCATCTGCGTGGCGTTGTTTTTTGTTCAATTATCCTGGAAATTGTGTTTGAAGAATTACCACATCGATTTCCACAAGTTTTGTGTTTTCAAGAAATAATTCTGAATATTAATTAGGAATATTTTGAAAACGACGGATGTGTGGTGATAGGCAAACTCGAGTCTTTCTCGTACACTTCCTCTAACAGCAAACTCTCTTAACTAAAGATATAATATTTCAGCTAGAAGATTTTCTGATTCTTACGAATGAAATTTTTATAAATTGTAGATGAAAATGCGGTCCGTGTAAAGTGAACCACATCAATCTACAACGTGGTCAAAACACCGGATCTGAGAGCACTTGTAACTATTCCAGGTCAGAACTGTATGCAATTAACCTCCCGGAAATAGATGCTTTCGCATCTCCACATTTCCAGCACAACGAAACCACTTCATGGGTCGATTTGAACATGTAAACAAAGTCCAGTGACACACAATTAACAGTTTGGCTTATTTTATGTTGTCGGTTTTGAATTTTCTGCGTAATCAAGTTGTGGGCGATAATATAAATTGTATTTTGAACGCAACTAATTGGGTGTAAACCTAGCAGGAAATTAATGGATTTTTCTCGCTGAGTTATATAGAAACAAAATGCCAATTGCCCTCATTAAGTGATAGCATATAGAAGTTGCTATTAGGGTGGTTGAAATTCAATCATTCAATCAATTCACCCGCAAACCATGTCACGATTAAGAGGAAGGCAAGGGTGCTTGTCTACAATATTTCAGCATTAAGGAGTCCCCGATAACCTAATCGATTTCTACTGTAAGAAAGATGTGAGAATCGTTGATCTCCTAAGCGATTAGAAAATCATTAGAAAATCAAATCGTTACAGAGAATCTTAGAAAATCGTGTCAACGGTTGAATTTAGAATAGCAATTAAACTTTCAGTTTATGTGGAAATTTATTCATCAATCGTCGACACTGTAAAGAAAAAGTAGATTTTAAGCTTACATTTAAGACGGAAAGTCTCTCCTACCATAAACGAACCCTAAAGTCTATCAATTTTTAATCAACAAACCCTCTACTGTTATTAATTCATTACGCAACGTTAAATGAACTCCCCGAACTGAACAGAACACCATTTCCAGCCGGATTATAATCGGATCTTATCCATTAAGTCGTCACGTCGCGTCTTTATCGAGCTTTTTTCAACAAACTGACAATCGATACATTAAAAGGCAGACTGAAATGGGCAATTATTCTGCTGTCTGCTTTGCACCTTTCATCTATTGTGCTACGGACCACTCATTTGAATACAACTAAAGACAGAGTTCTATTTTGTAAAGTTGTTAATTACAGTATTAAGAACCATTAAATAGACAACTTCTTATTCTATTTTGAGGGTGAAATATTTGAGAATATATTCTTGTTTCGTTTTCGATTTTCAGCAGTATTCGGTCGACGAAAACTTCTTTAGAATGACAATTGCAGTACAGAAAACGTAGCTCGAACATTACCACTACCATTATTGATGTTTTTATTATTATTATTGTTATCTGTACGCTTCATTCTGTACGAAGATTGTAAGGCTATATTATTTGTTTTTCTTTTTTTTTCATTCTAAGGGGTTTGTTTGTAAATGTTAAAATAGAGTAGCAAATGAAGAATGACTAAGAAAATTCGATTGTTTTTACAATTAGGGTCGACAGAAGATAAGCTGTAAGTAGCTTAACAAAGTAGACAAAATACGATGGAAAATTTTCTAATAAATTAGAAATACGACGAAAAAAACGAATAAATTATAGTAAAATCGAATTTTCTCACGTCAAGTCAATATTTTACAATCCTTGTGGCGTATATACACGATAAAGTCGATGATTTTTCAATGTTCAACCTTAGGGAAATAATTGAAACGAATAAATTTGAGTGATCAACATTGGAGAAAATGGTGGATGCGCCGGAACACCATAATATCATGTGATTATTTGGAGGTATTCGAGAGCTTTCAGGATCATAATCATATCTCAAAAACAAATAAACGTTTTCATATATTTACATTCATAAATTTCAAAAAATTGACATTGAACATCAAAGCCAAACGTGGAAAGTATCCGATACAAAACGGACGCCGCAAGCAATTTCAGAAAACGAAAGTTTGGTAAATATACAATTTCGAATAAAATGTAAACAGTCGGTAGATTAAAAGATTCATTTTTGCGCTACAAGCTCAGTAAAATATTAATGTTGTAACTCCATTAAAGGGAACGAAATTTGCAATCATATTTCAAACATTCAAGCATTACACGAGTGAAAGTTTTAAATGCGGAACGCGTCTGTATTCTGGTAGCGGTTCATCAAGGGATTATGAAAAAATAATACACCGCAACTTATTAACACCAGCCCTTAGATAAAAGCACCCTTAACTCAACTTATTTTGTATAATTTAATAATTGTCCCGCTGACAATAAGTCAACACTGTACATGTTTTAATAAAAAAACTTTCTGCAATATTTCAGGATTACAAAAGCTCAAATCGTATAGAAATAGGTCGGTAAATTGAGAGTCCACTGAATCTGTAGCAGCACAACAGCAGCTAGACGAAAATTCATCATTAATATTGTTTTACAATGAGATTTGTTCTCTTAACAACAGTCTCTCAATCTCCCTGTTTTTTATCGAAAAAATCGATATTTTTATACCAGATTCAGTATTTTTAGTGAAGTGGGAATTGCTCTAGTTTCGATGAAAATAGATTTTTCTAATATTCAGTCTAACAGAGAATTATTGGAAGTTTTACGTAAAAACTTTATCTATTCCATTCGAATTCCTGTAGAAAAATGGTCAAGAGGATGGTTTTTTAAATTGACATTAGATTTATTGCACCGTCTTCAATCGATAGCACCTTTTATCTAATAAGAAAAATACAGACTGTTCCAGCTAACAGTTTCATCTCAATTGAAGTGAGAAAGTATCTGAAGAAATACGCTTTATTCTCTAGCTATTTTGAAAATGCCAAAACGTCACACAAGATCTCGAAAATTACTCAATATTTGGAAACCAATCACCTGCAATCAATACTGCAAATGAAAATTTGATCTGAAAATATGGTTTTTTTTTGCTTTTAAAAATTTATCATTTGCTACAAAAAAAGAAAATAGGCAAGTGTGGAGATAAAAGCTGGAATTTTGCGCGATAAATTGCACTGTCTTTCATTTTACAGACAAAATTTTGAAAACAAATAGAATTATTTTCAAATCAAGCTCTTTCACAGTATTCGTTGATCTCTCTCTTTCTCTTTGATCATATTAATGATGAAATTCTCGATATACAACCAGAGACGATGTTTGTTGTCGAGAGCTCGCAGATATTTAGAGAACGTCGCAATCATTCTTTCCATTAATTAAATCGCCGTATAATACGAATTTGTCCAGTTCTACATTGAACGTTAGGCATTCTCTATTGCTTTTTGTTGTCGTCAAAATTTTAGCGTTCAAAGAATTGAGCTATAAAAGTGCTTATGTCCATCGATTTCTTCTCTTTTTGTATTGCTTGTAGTAATTCTGTTATAAATTCATTTGATAATGCAGAACAGAAATGAAACAGCTTAGATTACATTTATGCAAAGGAGCTTCAGTATTTGCATCCATCTCCTATTAATACTGTTTGTGGCGTTTTGACAGACTGCTTTATTAACCGATGAATGTCAAAGTTGTTGCTCTATGAATAATGAAGTTCATATGCATAATAAACTACGATCTTGGAAGTTGCACCAGTTAATCCAAATTCTTAGAAATATTAGCGAATTTCAAAGTTGCAAAAATCGATAAAAATCAACAAGTGGAAAGTTTAACAAGTTGTCGACTTTAAATTAAAATAAAACCACTCGAATGGAATCCTCATAGAATTCGACCAGTCTGAGATCTTTATATTTCAGAAATTATAAAAAATACAGAACTAACGAGCGGAATAAAAACGGGAAATTTGCGCAAAGTAACGAACAAATCGAATTTAAACTTTTAGACTGTTTTTATCAAAGACTTACGCCAAACGAGAGCGTTTTTTTCTCTTTTTCTGGAGATTTCGCTTGCTTTCAACAATCTCGCAATTAAAATGAACTGTAACACGTAATTGTGCGATACTTATAAAAAAAGAAACAAAAATTACAGTTGAACACTTGCAATTATTGTTGATTCAAATAAGAAGCTGAAATTTTCGCTTGATAAACATATGTTCAAGCATTAATTAATATTATAAATCAAACCCATCACAACTGCCAACTCCCTCGCCGCATACGAAATGTTTAGAAAAAATTCCCCTACACTGATTTGCGCAATTAGTTCGTGAATTAGGCGAAACGTTGCCACAGTCTGTTTTACGTGCCGGTGTTTGCGGTGTCATCCAGTTTGAAACAACCAAAGCTATGGAGTACCATTTGAACTTCTTAAGAACTGGGGAAGATGTCAGGGATATCGGTAATGTGCCCATCAACTAAAGTTGCTAGTAGCTTAAGTGCATAATAGCAGCAGAAATGGGGCGAGACATCGAGACTTGTAGCTGGAGATCGTTAAAGTTGAGCTTCTGTTTAAGCAGAGAGTTGAGGACACGGAAAGTCGCAGTAAATATTTGTCAATAGGCCATATTTCTGTTATAGTGCCTGATAATACACCTGTAAACAGAATAACTTCAATTTGATACTGTTAATAATAAACTGTTTGTTTTTTCTCTGTGTCAAGCCGCAGTCGAGACGATACACAAAGTTTTGATAAGATTGTCTCAACTTTATTGTTTCAGTCACAGAATTTCATACAGTTGTCATCAATGAGGGATCTTCACAAGCTGCCTTAATTCTTGATTTAATTTTTGTTGTGTCTATTCACACAAAAGCATGGGAAATAAGCAACACTCGATCAAATTTATTGAAGATTCTCTCTAAAAGATAGAAGATTGATGTGGATTGGAATGCATACATTTACGACCGGACTTTTGATAAGCTTCGCCGTTAGCATAATAATGCTTGAGGTTACAATATCGGAGAATTCTTTAGAATAAATGTTTTGTTTCGATTACATAAGTGAACGAGGAAAACGATGAGAATAAAGATTCTTTTCTATACTCGTTTAGTTCCGAAAAATTATAAAAGTTGTCGAGATGATGAATAAAACTGTTTGTAAAAGGTGTATTTGACACGTAAAACCGATTATATCAATATTATTGTTTATTTTTGTTCTTTTCCCGTCTCTAATCCGATCGAAATTCATCAAATCTGCTCTACTATATGTACATTTCCAATTTAACTATTTATTCAATATATTTACACAATGATATAGTGCGACTGTATTGAATCATTGTTGGGACATATTTATGTTGTTTATCTTCCTTATTTGCATTCAGTATTGCATCATAATTGTCGCTTCTTCTGCATAAATTGTTTTCAATTCTAAATTATTAACTGGAGATCAAAATTTTTAATGCTGCTGTAAACTACGGTGGTGTGTTTATTCATCATCAACCAGAATTGTGTGCTCGTTGATTGAAATTGTCCGAATTTTAGTGTTGTAACAAATGGTGGATGCGCCGGGCTCTTTACTGTTCCCACAATTCCATTCCTAACGATTTTCTATTTAATGATAGTATCGCTACAATAAATGGTGTTATGAATTAATCATTTTTCAAGCTCTGAATTCGTAAATTAATTTTTTTTAAAACGTTCACTATTGATAGGCTTTTGTTAACGAAACATTTAATTAACTCCATCGTTTTCAACTTATTGTTTCGCGTCTATTCCAATAAACTTCCACAATTGACAATTTAATAATGAATCTATAAATTATGGTGCATGATTAAGTCTCATTTTCTGAAAAATAGCCCTTTTCTAACAATAAAGATTATGGAAAACGTTTAATAGAAGTTGGGAATTTGACGTTCGTTTTGGATAGCTCATTTGATAACTTTTTTCCGTAGAGAAAGTTGAGTACGACAGATCAATAATAGTTATCAGTTTAGTCACGATTCACAGTTTATCTTCCAATATATTGGAAAACCAATTTGCATTTATTTAACTAACAACCTCCAGTGTCGATAATATTTTAGCAGATAATAACTTAGATTAGGACTATCTGCTGAATTTAGCGATTCTTCGGTGTTTTCCTATACTGTTAAAAAGAGCTAAAAGTGATTATTTTATGTGACAATAGCCGTAAGAGGTCCCTTAACATATCCATTAATCTTGCATTTTTTGACTTCGCTAATTTTCAAGCTTTCACTATAAGAGGGCTTACGAGCCAAAAAGCTTCTTCTGCAGCTAACCAATTGTAATAAATATGAAGCTGATATATTGAGCCCACATCTGCTTAATCACTTACAGAATCCCCTCGATAGATGTATTGTGAGTCAACAGAATCGAATTGAGTAATAGAATTGTTGATTATTGGATACAGAAAACTTCATAAATTGATGTCTGATTTTTGTTGACTTTTTCCGTTTTAATAACTATCTAAGATATTGAAAGTTTCGTGGAAAATATCGTTGCGCTTTTCTGTTTGTTGTAATTCGATTTGCATTGCACAAAATATACTTTTATTCAACAATTTAATGCCAATTTGCATTAATACAGCCGGTTGCAGTAAATATGAATAAATTTAAAGTTTTAATGTTTTGTTTTCTCGTCTGCAGTAGCATTATTTGTCTATTGGGACCTTTGTCTAACTATGCGGTCTACAATTCCAACAATTAGTAGTCCAAGTTGCTATTATAAAGTCAAATTATGTGCCATCAGAGAGATATTGTTGCATTATTTAAGTATACTGCAGACGAAGAAATTTAGATAATAAAATGAAGGCGTATTTAGTTAAAAATTAACAAACAGACTTAACGAAGATTTCGTATACTTTTGTGTCATCATTTCTAACTGTCGAGCACAGTAATTAGAGTACGAGCACGTAATGAAAAGCCTGAAAAAACAGTTGAACGATCCTCAAACGTATATATCATAAAGTGCTTACAATGTTATATTTATTTATGTAATTTTGTGGTATTTACAAACTTGGTATGGATTCAATTCAGGATATTTTCAATTTGAGTTGAAATTCTTCATTTTTCCTGATCTCCTGAAACGTAACTGTAATGCGAGAACAGATGTGAAACATTTAATGTTCAAATTAAGCTCCAATAGTAATAATAATAATTCGTTATAACAACTATTCGAATCGTATTAGAAATTACAGAAGATATTTACGTAGAATCAATCAATTTCAAATTTCTCTATATTAAAAACTTTAAACTACTTGAGTTGTGGTTGGTAGACATGTAACATTGAGAATAGTTGTTGAGTTCTATTGAAAATCGAAGCATCCCCAAACGATCGTCTTAATTCTCATATCAAAGCTGTTTAAGCGTCCAATTCTAATTACATAACATAACTCTGTTCTGTTTAAGCATTTCATTATATGTCTAATGCTTTTACCGGTTATTACTTGGTTTCCTGGAGTAATAAAAATAAACAATTGGTTGGTACAATCGGAAATAAAAGTACGAAAAATTTTCACAAAATCAATGTCTTTCAATATCTTTTAAAATAAAGTATTTAGATGAAATGTTTTTTTTCGCATGTTTGTTTTTTATATCACTTTTCTAATACAATCAAAAATAGTTTAAATTTAATTCAATTTTAAATGAAATTTCCAATTATTGTTAGGATCATAGAAAAACTTTTGTCTGTGAGTGTACCTCGAATTAAACTTTGAAAAAATAAAATACATTAATTTTTATACCAGAAATCATCGATACAAAGTATCTTATTATACTTAAAAAAAATTAGAAACCAGATATATACTCTCAAAAGTTATAAATTTTATTTAATTTAAAATAATTAATTGAAATGATTTTTTTTTTATTCGATATAGCGTGACAACACCGCAAAATCTTAGCAGTTGTCATATCCTCTAATGTTAGAAGGGAAAAGTATGCGTGTAGCTGTCTCTATTCAACTTGCACTGTTTTATCTTTACGTTTGAATTTACGATGTTGCGAGGTTGCCACGTTTCTTTGGTGAATCACACTACCCATTCAATAATATCATACATGTCACTCATATTTGTTATTTTTCTCAATAAATAATATTGAAACCAGTTAATATTAATTGCTTATATGCTTCTTGAATATTTAATCTATTAGTTTACAAATTTACAAATTTTTCTAATTATATCTTCATTACTATTTTTTAACGTGATTTGGCCGGATGGTGCATTTTCCATTTAAGTACGTGTAAATTTGCAATAACTAAAAAATGTTAGAACTTTTAAACGGTGTTGTAAAAAAATTTCTAATTTTTTCAGACTCTCATTACTTTCAATATATCGACAAAATATCCCTAACATCACTTCAGCAGTTTTGCTGCTCTTTGCGAAAAAATTCTATCAATCAATAATGATTATTTGTTTGATTGTGATCCTTAAAGGATTTCGTTCAATATTTACCTTTAATTATTCGCTGTTTATAAATTGTGATAAAGCGAATTCTGAAATATAATCAGGTCTTGGTTAATCATCAGAATGGCAAGTTGAATTAAGATTGATTAAAGGAAAATGATTCATTATGTTCTCCAAGTGTTTTATAATAAATCTCCGCTAATTTTATTAAAATTTTCAACTAATTAAATTTGATAGACAAACTCATTACGTACACATTATTTCCTTCCTATAAAGATTGTTCAATAAATCGCATAAAATCCGTATTTGTCGCGATTATAATACAAAATTTAGCTTTAGAGAGCAATCTCATAACGAGAGACGAAAACAAAATTTGTTGCTTGACTCGCCTTCCTCATACGTGGGTGTTCGATTTCAACAAAGGACATTATTAGATTGCTGCCAAATATCCCCGTTATCACTGCTAAATGGTTAGATATCGCTTTATCCATTTCAATTAAAACTTTTGATGAATTAGAAAATTGTTTAATTACTTCTCATGGGATAATATAAAAGCCACTTCAAACTATATAATAAACTTGAGAAAGATTATCATCGAGATCAACAAGTTCAATCTGTCCTTTTGTTTTACATAAATTAAAGAAGTTTTAGTTCGAAAACTTTCTTTACTCTCAGCTGAAATTGATGCAACGTTAGTGATTTCAAAAGATAATTTATTTTCGATTCGAATCTATTAAAGTCTCTAGAATCGAATGGGAACCGTTCCCATTATCTAAAACTTTATTGCCTTAAGCAATTATTTTAAAAACTAAGCAAACGAACATCTTTTCACTTAAGTACATTTTCTGTGTTCGTGTTAAAAGGAATTAATTATTCCGAGGCTTGTGCAAACACAATAAAATTTGTTTTTGTCGATATACAGTATCAAAGGGTAGTGAGTGAGGCCGCCGAAACGAGAATCTCTCGTATCTCGTCGAATTGAGACAGGACACATCTCTCGTCTCGAAGTTCACGTTTCTCGAAAAGTAGTATTTTTAAGATTATCAAAGTGTGTGCTTCTGAACGAGCATTTTCTGCTTGAGATGTGCTTGACATGACGCTTATACATAAAAAATAATTTTCAAGAATTCAATCGACAATATAAGCTCCTGAAAACAATTACACGAGTAGATGAAGAAATGCCGAAATTCTATGCCCACATAGAAATCTTCAGAATGGTGAATCTCTCTATTTCACAGTTATTACAAGAAGCGATTGCCTTGTATAATTCTGACAACGAAATCATATGTCATTGTTGTTATTCATACGAACTTGACACGAGATCTTCTTCTGTTTGGTGAACAAACGGAAGAATTGGACAATAAATTGTATTAGTGATGCGTCTCTAAAGAATCACTACATTTAAATAATAAAGCTTGAATATTATCGACAATTTTTGTCCAGTTTTCTACTGAAACCGTGTTCAACAATTCTGCCATAAATTTCCAGTTTCAAGTTTCCACTAACATCCCAGCGTTCACGAGCATAAGTGCAATTTAAGCAAAACGAACATTTTGGCTGCGTAATATTGTGGTTGTTGAAGACTTCTAGTTGCTCATATTACAGATATTTCTACTCTTTTAAGCACATACTTGTCACGATGAATTGCAAAGAATGAGCTCACTAAAAGGCCTTTTAACAATTGTACGCAGAAGGTTTAACCATTTGTGAAAGTTGAAAAATGTATCGTAAACTATTTAATTTCGATTGATTCGGCTCTAGAATTTCGTCCATCGAAACATTGTCTTTGCCTTCAATAGACTCGCTCTTAGATCATTTGAACATTCAAAAAAGTGCTCAAAAACTGACAAGAGATTTGTATAGTAACGCAAGACTTTTTATTACAGTGTCGGTTTCAAATTTCATTCAAATCCTGTGACACTTGTCGCACTAGAATAAACTGATGTCCAATAATATGCATCGGACAAAAATCTAGATGGTAAAACGCTTACAAGAAAACATGGTTCGTGAGATACACTAAAACATCTGTGGATACATCAGGATTATCGAACTTTGAAGCCAGGAGCCCGGAAAATATTCGGAAATATTTCTTTAGCACATTCTAAATTATTAAAAAGAAAATGTGGAAAAATTGTAACTAAATCCAAGAATTTTTAATCAACATATGGGTGTTTATGCTATTCATGAACTAACAAAAAATCGTCTAAATTTGCATTCAAATGTAATAGAGTCGAATACTAATAGAACTGAATCGGGAACGTATCAACCATTCGAATAGAATCCAACAAAAGATTATTCCCCGGATCTCGTGCTATTTAAATACTAGATCAGATGTGGGGGATTTAAATATGCAATCGGGGGATTCGTGTTGATTATTTCTTCTAAGCTGCGAGACGAGCAAAGATGTAGATCAACGCAAATCTGTGCCACATAATCCAGATCAATGATAACGAATATAAAGAAAATGTAAAAGGGAATACACCAATCTCGCCTAGAAACTCACCGAATTCCCAATTGGACCCCAGCCGAGCTTCGAAATCCAGTTTGTTGTCCTCAAGAAAGTTGTTATTATTAAAGTTTCATTTCAAGTGATTTTCTAGTGCACGGTGGAATTGAAATTAGCTGCTGGCGAACAATTAGGTGAGATCCGTTTAAAATTGGAAGCAACTCCGTTGGAACTAATTAGAAACAAGAACGCTCTTTTCTTTTATTCAACCTCCACAAAGATTAGGCGAATAAAGTCCTTAAACTGCTGCAATAACTTTCTATAATTTTGCAACATCTTTTCAGCGGAATTTTCTAAAGTTCTATTAGAATACTGCAATAATTGGAGTTAATTCTGGCAAATTTACTTCTGTTTGCAGGAGTCGACTATCGAAACTTCCCGCAGGATTTCCAACAATTTCCAAGCATTCCATACCTTTACTTGGACGGTTTGTATTCCCAAAAGATATAGTGTAAATGTTCCTTTTTTTGTCGTCTTCTGAAGAAAATTTCGTCACCTAAAGATAACTCAAATATGATGGATGCGCCGGGTAATAATGTAATTTTCTGTACACGGATATAATGACCTAAGTTGGATAACAGGAAACAAATGAAAAGACAAGACAGCCAACGAGACACATCGTTAATTGTGTAGGACTACAGCCATTAATGTTTGGAGACCGTAAAACAAATGTTCTGAACGCACAACTGTGTGACTATTTATAATTTTTTTAGCCTTCGTTTCTACGGTTTATTTGTACACTTTAATTACTAGAATAGAAAGAATTGTGACCCAGCCGAGAGATTATTATTGCATCATTATAATGATGGATCAAAGTTCAACAAGTCAAGTAGTTAATCTTTACTGGTGCTGCTGGTCAAAGCAATAAGCGACGAAATGGTGAAATAAATAGGATTCGACAACTGTGAATTCATTAAAAGTTTTGTTGGATATAAAATTGAAATCGGCTTGCTTTCAGCTGCAATTGCAACAATCTGGTTTCTTCATAAGCAAACAGTTTACGCAATATTCTTGCCTTCAACTGCATTTTCTATAAAATCTCCAAATAATAGAAATTCTCACAATACAGTTGGCCGATCTTAAGCCATTCCGTAGAGCAATATTGAAAAAGTGTAATTGAGAGGCGGTCGCCGACTTGTACACTTTGAAGTAGTTATCGATCGATCATTTATCGTCAATCATCTGTCATTATCGCACCTGTTGGTTTTTTGGCCACAATTGTCGACCTCAATATGTGAAACACTTTGATGGAAGCTTCAAAATTACAACAATACGTTTCGTGTCCAAAGGCCACACTTGAATACTTACTCTTCAATTCGGCATCCGCTTACAACTTTTTCAAGTGTTTCTTCCGATTTCGGCAAATTTTATGCGTCAATTTTAAGCCGTTCTCCATCTGTTCGACTTGTGAAACTTCCTGTTAATACTAGAATTCAACTTGTGAAACTCGAATTTCGCCTCACCGCGTGCGATCAATTAACTCGACACATAAACCAACCCCTGGCTGAACACGTGATTGATTGTGTGACTGAATAATTGAAAGTTTAGATGTAATAACATGTTAACATCAACACGTGCGTTGTTGAGGTACAATGAGAACAAGCTCCAGGACAACTCGTTGAAAAATAAATAAATAAAGAAACTTTGACAAACTGGTAAAGCCTTAAAGTTGAAAAGAGATCAGATATGCCAGCTGGAAACAACTTACAATAGGAAAATCAAAATATGGCAACATTCCTCATCTCCAAACATCCCTTCTGTAATATCCGAATTGGTATAAATAATACAATTCGTATATTGAAACCATTCCAAAGTTTCCCTTGAGTATTTCTTCACTTTAAATAGTTTCGTTGAAGTTGACATAAGTAGCGGCAAAACGAGGGTTAATCCTTTAATAATATCTGATAATACATCTCCAAACGGCAATTATAGGATGGATCTCCAATTAATTCTACATGCGGAAATAAGATTTTCTGTGCCTGCTGATTATTTCTTCTTTCAAAAGAGTTTGTGTTTATTGTTGGATCTTGAAGCAAAAAGTTGCGATAACTCTGTGAGATTAGTCTTGGTTTCTGTCCGTTTCTCACACCGGTTCATTTCCTTTATTTCTGTCACAAAACAAGAAGACAAACAACCGAATTACCACACTTCAATCGAGTTTGTTTTAACACTTAACGATTGCCGTCTCGTTTGAAATTCAGCCCTGAAAGTTCCTCACAAATAATCGTTTGTTACGGCTAATCGAAGCTGACAGTCACGTATAGTTGCACTGTTGCAGCTGTTACTTTATAGGTTAATTGTTCTTGTTCACTATAAAGCCGAAGAAAGTTTTCTTGAATAACAGAACTTTACGTGTTTGTTAAAATAAAAATAATTACCACAGCTATCTTTCGTCCGAAAGAGCTGTTTGTGAAGGGTGTGTTTGTCAGGTTTTAACACGTCAAGCGGAATTTATCGACGCTAGTGTGCACTTTTAAAACTTTTACCAACCGTAATTCTGGTTAAAATAATCAGAACTTTCCACTATATGTAGATCTGCTGTTCAACTATTTGCTTAAATAGATTTGATTCGAATTGACACTGATTGCACGACAATTTACACAAAATTCGTGCTAAAGTGATTATTGTATTTACAATTAATTATCCACAAAGTAGTCAAACTACACGACTTGACGATAAGTTTTTTGGTCTTCATTCATTCGATGAGTTGATTAATGGATGTGTACAAAATCAATTATAAAGCTTTAGAACTTTGCGGAAAGCTCTAATTTAATTTTGTATTATTTTGGAAATGTTAATTTACAAAATTTATCGTTATACATTTCACGGAATTGTTGTAATTTACTTTAAATGACAGCCTTCATTGATTTAATAACTTTTTTTCGTTTTTCGACCGGTTTAGATAATTATTTCTGAATAACGTTGTATGTGTAAAATGGTGGAGGCGCCAGGCTATTCTTTTAGCGTCTTTGACGCAAATAATTTAACAAATATATGGTGTCAGACAACAATAACCATTAGGAAGCTAAATAAGCTTACCGACTTGCAGACAATAATTGATCGAATTTAAAAGTTTCGCATCTACAACAATGTGTTTAGTTACAATTGAAAATTCGTATTCTATAGGAATGTGCGCTTAAATGTTAAACCAAGTCATTTTGACATAACGTAGACCCTTACTAATAGATAATGTTAAATTGTAAATTGGACTGCCGGTTTCTTGTGATTGCCGGCTCATGCCTGAGTTAATCTCACTCTACAATTGTCTGTTGTAAAATTAATAGCTTTCTAAAGCTATCCGGGCTGATATTAAAGCATCTAAATTGTTCATAACAACTCCCACAAAGTTGCGACAATATCGATACACTTGAAAGTCCTTCACCTATTTGAGTTACATGATTAATTCAATGTACAGCAGACTGTAATATTAAAGAAAGCTAAACTATCAAATAATGGCCTGAAAAATTGATTTTACTGTATTGTGACGTTCTTTCTTGCAAAATTGATTAAAGTTAAATTACTGGCAGGCTTCATCAGCGATTAGCAATACAATTCAATCAATAGATACATTGTAAGATAGTTGAATCGGCTGGAACACTACAATTCTTGAAATGATTCATTTCAAGAGAATTTCATGGAATAATCGTTGATTTCCCTAGACTCTTCCTGGCCTTAATCGTTGTTGACGAAGGTCTTCTATCTTTTTATAATATTTTATAATATTTCTTTGCAATAACTCTTGAATTATCTTTAGAAATTTACAAGTTCAAATCTTACTTGCCTAGACTACATTTTTTCAAATTTCCCTCTATCTCTTTGTCACCAGAACAAAAGCAGTCCATAAAGAAAAGAGTTAGAATAAAATTTTCGGCCCAATAGTGTTTTATACCGGACACATAGAATATATGTGAGAATATTCGGCGACATTAATTGTAAAATCCGTCCTTAGTCTCTTAAGTCATCGCGTCAACTCTACCAACGCACTTAAGTCAAAACTTTGTGCAATTTCTATTATAAGAGAACGTTAAAACATTGAAAGTCGAGCAAAGAACGTCAAAAGATCATGTTTCTACTCCATAACGCCATTGACAAGACACGATTAGATTCGACGTAGATTCAGTCAGTTTCAGCAGGTTGAATTTTCAATTCCCTCTGGCTACGATGTCAGAACAGATATGTTTTAATTATGAGTTCTGATGAATTGAAAAATTGTTTGGTTCTTCTTCTAGAAACACAATAAAATTTACTGATTACAGCAACATTTGTAATAAAATACAGAACGTTTGATAAAAGATTTAGTTCAGAATATATTTTCTCTTTGATTCCATTATAATCATTTCGGAATGTCGTTGATTCATATTTCCACTCAATTCTCAATTGTCTAGTGATATTTATCATGCGCACGATAAGAAAATAATTCTGTCAAGCGGCGATATTAATGAATTCCATAAAAGCAATTAAAACTTCAAAGATCTTATCGTAATAATCGGAAATGAATGTCTTTCAATAGGGAAACATTAGTACTTTATATTTGTAATAATAATTAGCCCTGCACCTACACAAACTCCTCTTGAGACCAAGTTAATCGGAAGTCTCACAAAAATTTTTGTACTGATCTGAATTATGTTTTATTTACAGGTAAGCTCCATCGCAAAAACTACTCACAATTCGACAACTGGGCTCTTGTAAGTGGTTAATAAATCAAATCTCGCTACAGGACGCTGTATGTAAAATTTGATGACTTCTGACGACCTCATCGCAATCATTTGCAATTTAAAATCATTTAAAGATAATCATTTCTTTGCAAGTTAATAGTTTATTTATTTATCGTCACTGAAAGCAGACTAATAAGCGATTGTAAATTCATTTAACTAGCGTACAAGATTGTTTCACGAATGACTAAATTCGTTTACTGATCACCAAATCAATTGACGTACAAAAATGGTGAAGGCGCCACCTGAAAATATTGTATTATTGATTTCATTTGATTCATACAACAACTGTTGAATATTTTATCAGCCAAACAACGAACAATCACTTATTGTTAGTTCAATCGCATAAGTCGCGGTGTGGTGATCGTAAAAACCGAGGCAATCGAAAACCTAAAAAAAAATTCCAAGGGCGGATTTGAAAAATTCCAGGTCCTCGGCAAAATAGGGGAATCGTCCTTATCCTAAAATTTTGACTGACGATGAGAGAGTTTTCAATAAACTGAACCTTAGGGTGAGCCAAAATCACTAACCCATCAAATTTATGGTCTCAAAAGGGCCTATATGGTGCAAAAAAAATTCTGTCATTGGGAAAAATTTTTAGCTCAATTAAAATTGTCCATTAAAAATGCTATAACTTTTGAACCGTTTGAGATAAAAATTTTATCTAGGCATATTCTTATAGGGCATAAAATTCTCTAAAAAATGCCTTTAGATCTGATTATTTTAACTCAAAAATTCATATACTTACGGGCTATGAAAGTTGATGAAAAACAGATATGTTTAGTTTAAAGTTATTATGGAAATTTTCATAAAAAATGCTATAACTTTTGAACTCTGTAAGATAAAAATTTTATCCAGGCATATTCTTGTAGGACGTTAAATTCTCTAAAAGATGCTCTAAAGTTAATTCTTTTAGCTCAAAAATTCATATACTTACGGACTATCAAAGTTGATGAAAAACGGATATGTTTAGTTTAAAGCTATTATGGAAATTTTCATTAAAAAACCTATAACTTTTGAACCGTTTGAGATAAAAATTTTATCCAGGCATATTCTGTAGGGTATTTAAATTCTCAAAAAAATACTTTAGAGCTGATTTTTTAACTCAAAAATTCATATATTTACGGCCTATGAAAGTTGATGAAAAACGGATATGTTTAGTTTAAAGCTATTATGGAAATTTTCATTAAAAATGCTATAACTTTTGAACCCTGTAAGATAAAAATTTTATCCAAGCATATTCTTGTAGGGCATTAAATTCTCTAAAAGATGTTCTAAAGCTAATTCTTTTAACTCAAAAATTCATATAGTTACGGGCTATGAAAGTTGAGAAAAACATATCTATTTTTGATCAACTTTCACAGCCCGTGAGTATATGGATTTTTCAGTTAAAAAAATCAACTCTAATAGATCCTGTTAGAGAATTTAATGCCCTACAAAAATATGCCCGGATACAATTCTTATCTCAAACGGTTCAAAAGTTATAGCATTTTATCGATTTATATCGATATGCAAGCCTAAACAGCTGCAGAGATCACTTCTGCAAAGTTTCAGTCAAGGAATGTTCACGTTTTTCTCGATAAACGAAACAGTCGAGTTTACTTATTTATCAAATACAACAGAAACCACATTTGTTGGCGCAATAACGACAGCTTTGAAATTACCATTCGAAATTGACTGAATCCGAATCGACACCAATCGTATCGGAAGTCTATCAAACACCTGTAATCCTACATTCGACTGCAATCCAATAAAGCTCGTTCTGATTCTGAAATGTGACAAGAATCAACTTGAATCGGAAATGTGTACGGTGGCTATAAAGTGAATGTAGAACAGTTTCAAGTACATGAAACTTTAATAAAGTCGGTATTAGCAGTGTTCTCAATGTTTGAGAAGTTTTAATAACAATTCGACCGAATGCAATTAGATGAAGATCGGTGGCTCAAATTGAACCGAGTTAGATTAAATTATAACAAAAACCGAACCGATTCCGTTGTATTCAAGAGATAAATCATCGAACTTTGGCAATAATATCGCATATACAAGTTGTATTGAAACATTTCTAAAAAAATTACGTAAACATTCAGAGACTTAATAGATTTTGAAAATAACAGTTAATCTGACTTTGATTATTTGATAAAGACAGCTAAAAGCTACGCCAAATCTCCCTGTGATTTTATTATTATTAATGTCCTCTAGCGCTATTTTCTTTGTTCGAAGAAAATTATCGAAACAGCGACTAGAAATTTGTAATTTTGGTGGATGCGCCGGGCTACGATTTGGAAATACTTTTTTCTAATATAAATAAGTTTTCAGGTTCGCTCTTTTAGCTAGCTTTTGGGTCAGTTCGGTTCAATTTATTTCACCCCCGAATGTTGGACTTAATTAAAGTTTTGTCAAACAATCAACGACGCCCTCTTTATAATAACTCGAAGAGTTATCACCTTTTGTTAGTCGAGCAGATCGTGACCCCGTCCATCAAGACGATCTCACAACGGTTGGCTTTTTACATCGTCCTCTAGTTTTCCACTTCATTCTCAGATGATGGCATTTTTGGGGGAAATAAGTAGATGTTTTATTCGAGAAGTTTAACAACTTTATTTTATCCCCAATAAATTTTCGAAAAATCGATTTCCTTGCAAATTACAACCACTCCTGTAAGATTAGGGATTCTCCCTTTGAAAACACTCCCCGAAAGGCTTCTTCAAGAATTATCCTAGAAATACAGGGTGTGCCAATATCCATCGATTGTTGCGCAAATTTGTGAGCCACTCTTGAGGAAAATTCTTGCAACATGCAATAACTTTGATGTTTCTTCAGCTGATCAAAAAAGCCAAGATCTTCGAGTCTTTGATTGCTTAAGATCCCTCCATAAACGAAACAGATTTGCAATGGAATGACGTTGTGTGAAACACGCGGTATTTATGGTAAACGATATCTAAAAGTTTTATCATCATAACTGTTGGAAGTTTTCAACGATAAACTGTCTTCGTATCGATTCTTTTGATATGCAGATAGAGAACGGTTCGGAGTGGGTGTTGAGCATGTTTTAAAAGACATTCGTTTAGGTGCGTTTATCGTGTGTTTTCCACAGTTTATTCACCTTTCTGTACGTATGAAATCGCAATGAAATATGATGAAAGCTTTAAAACGTAAAAAAAACGGTCTTAAAACTAGCGCACATATTTCATTCCACAAACGTATAAATTTTTCAACGTTTACAAATTGGTACAACTGAATTACCACAATTCGGAGAACGGTAGGATTTCTACAATAAAAAATACACAAATATGCAAATCGCTTTAATGTAAACAACATCGAGTGAATATGTTGCAGTGCGTGTTATCATGAAACACTCCGATTTCAGTCGAATGTAACAAGAAACAAGCGTCATATTTCAGAAAAACGAAACTACTGTCTAAACGGCTGGAAGCATTAAATCATCCAGAAGATAATTTGTCGTTTTTTTCAGTTATTACCCGTTCCACATTAACCTGACAACAGCAAAAAGAATGTACGAAAACGGACTGGAATTGAGATAAATGTAACAATCCAGTTGCTGGAAATTTACATACGTTTTACATTTGTTTTACAGTAGAACTGGAAATATTTATTGATATTCTGTGTTTGGATACAGTCGGAAAAATGGTGGCAGAGAATTTCCACTACAAAGTTACCAAAATAATAGAGAAGAGAATGCTAAATTATTCTAAAGTTATGATTAGAGGCGATAAAACAGGAATTATTAGCAAAAGTCTCAATAATCAACATCAAAGCTGTAATCCTACCGTTTTGAAGAGCGTGTCTTCAAATTTACATAAAGATAAGGTTATTTTGAGAGCGTGAATAGCTTTTGGCGTGATTTGTCCTGCAATTTCAGATTCTATAAAAATGAAACCGATTCTTCTTTAATTGAAGAATGTCTATTAAAAAGCCGCATGCTATATTAATGATTAGTACTACGGAAATTATTCCTTATTGTCTAAAGTCAAGAAATTTACTTCAAATCAAGATTACGAAGCGCAGTTTTTTATTTGACAAGCGTACGGCGACAAGTCTGAAATACCGACTAAACTGAAAACAATCATAACTGCCTTTTATCTGTTCGTTCAAATCGGAGACGCATAGATTTGATTCTTTTGTCACGTAGAAACACAGCCTCTCTCTTCACAGAAATATTTCAAATTGCCTTTGTCGCCATCGACTGAAATTTTGACCACATCAACTCAATATCCGTCCCGAACACAACGAATTACGGATTGTAATTCAGTTGATGTGGTGAATTAGCGACAAATACGTTTCAAGTGGGGCAATTTAATCGGGTTGTGGTTAGTGTTTCGGTTCAAGTAGATGGTTGGGGAATGGTAATTAGAGCTCGGTTTTGGTTTGTTGTTGATGATAACCAACCCCATAATTGACTGGTATTGTTGGTGTCACCGCAAACCGTTACACGTATAAGGTAACTGTGATACAGTTATGTTAATTAATGGGGGACCATCAAATTTCATTTACTAATTACTCAACGTTCATCAGACAAAGATAAACAGTCGGGTAGTAACAATAAAACTGATTTATCAAAAAATTTTATTGAGAAAGTTTCAAGGATTGCCAATAAAATAGAAAACTTTTGCTAAATCATAGAAATATTGGCCACAATTCATTCATCAAGTCCTCAACGGTACGCAATGATGGAAAACGTCCAAGATTCTGTTGTATAAAAAAACTCAGATCATTTATTGCTCTATTTGATGTTAATTCGTAAAGATAAAGTCGCAATATAAGTTTTCTGGAAAGTATGGGCAACCAACTGGATAATAAAACGGAAAAAGCGGCGGATTCCACAGTTTAAAACCCACCAATTTCCGTAAATAATCGACTCTACTAGTTTTTTTCGACAGGCGAAAAAATTGTAAGAAATAATTGGATTCTTCGAATTTGTACCGAAAGAGTTTTCGATTAAGTTTATTATAAACATTATTGGAAACTATTGACGTAAATCACGTGACATTTCTCGCTCACGTGTAACTTATCACGTTTAATTGAGACCATTAATTTCATAACTTTTGAAGTTAGCAGGATAAATAGCAATTTTGGGTTGATATTATGAATTATGAGAACCTCCACAAATCTTCTGTTTATCTTCAGAAATGAACACATTAGGAAAAGATTTTACTGCAATTTATCTACAAGGCAAATTCAATTATTTCCTCTATAATCCGTCCTGAAACTAGACGACAAGACTCGATTATAGACTTCTCGATTGGCAAACATCGAGTACGCCGCCTAAAAGCAACGATTTTAGTAAATTGTCTCTCGACTTCGAACGATTAAAAATGGTAGCAGATTTATCAATCTTACAAATGGTGGATGCGCCGGTATTTCGCTTTTCAATTCCTAATTAGTATGAAAGTACGTGCAGAGATTCAGTTGATTAGTTGAATATGTTTTCTTGCCGTACATGATATTTGAAAATTCTATGCTATAAACGCAACAACTACCGGCTGAAATTGATCATTACATGTTTACAGAACAAAATAAAAAACAATAGAAACATATTTATGTGTTTATACGCATAGAAATGGTGAAATTTTACAATATCCGGGTCTATAATTTCTGAAAATAGAATGGTCAGTTTATTGTTTCCAACGAGATTTGATTGGCTAGGGATTTTGTTTTTATTTAGTGGTAGAATTCCGGTTTCAATTCAATCGATTCGTTTAATTATTTATTATCAAACAGAGGCTTACACGGATCTTTAATTTTTGTCTTGAAAATCGTTAAGAACGGAATTAATAGATGACACAACGCTGCAAACTACAACGGTCAAATCGTTAAAAGCGATTCCTATGTTAGGAAACGATAAGAAATGAAAATAAAAGTAAGAAAGTCACAAACGTACGCAACTCTCTGTGGATTGTTTATCGCTTTCTATTCGTACTTATTTCATTCTCACTAATTTACTGTACGTCCCTAAAGGGCACTAAATCGTGTCGTGTCTATACTTTATGACTACAGTGTCTTGCAATATTTCTAACTGACCTAAATCTGCAATAATTACTGTATCACAAGCAAGTTGATTTCGAACTCATTAGATTTGTATTCAAGCGTCTCTACAGAAAGGCTACTTTCGCGTAGTACGTTGTCAAAACGATGACTTTCAACTCACGTAAATAAATGAGGTTCTGGTAGCGAACCGGATCTGTTTTCTTGGTTGTTACTGTGTCTAAAAATTTGATATCTTTAATTTGTGTGAGCATAGAAGATGCCACCAATTGTCTGGCCACAAATTAATTTTTTGATGTTTGTCATATTTCTATTGCTAGAAAGTATGCGAAACGGACGTATTTTAAAGAGTCAAATACAATAAATTGTCGACGATCACCAGATGGGTTTTTTTTCATTCCCACAGATAGCTCAAAAAAATAAACGAATAGAGGAAATACAAAGACGAGTAAAAATGTGAATTTATGGTATATAGCGTTCTAACAGTAGTAATCATTACCAACTAGCAATTTATTTCCAAAAATTATCAAATTTCTTTGATAAGACATAGTGTAAAGTTTCTATTATGTGAGTGATATATGCGACACAATTTACAGCTTAAAAGAGTCTCTATAAGCAAATTGCTTGCATCGCATTATATTTATTAGAATAATAATGAAATTGCTGCTGTATTTTCAACGCAATTTCGCACGTTCTTATTTCCCTTAAGGACAAGAATTTATCTAACAAAAAAAATAAAAAATTGGAATTACCATTAACAGATTCAGGTGTCTTACAACTACTGCTCTGGCAGGTTTTTAACACAATTTTAAGTTAAAATACAGCCGAATAAAGGCATCCACATGTCCATTAGTGGATAAATATTTACAACGAACCAAGCCGGATCTCATCACGGTAGAAAATAATTATTGTAGGAAGACTCAAATATCGTTCACCAAATGATCGATCGGGAAAGAGCAATTTTTTTGTTTGTTTATAAACACAATATATACTGAATGAGGCAATAGTGCATTATTTGCAGTAATCGCAGAGTATTTGGTAGACAATATAGAGACTTACAATTAGAATCGAACAGGCTAAGAAGACGATTTAGAAAGAATTTAAGAATAAAAGCACTTGTATCGGTACCGCACTTAAATAGAAATAAGAGCAATGCCAGCAATTATCAGAAACAATAAATCAGAGAATACTATCGAATTTACGAAGGCCACAGTTTAGTTTAGAGACGCTTGCAACACAAAACTAGAACAGTGATTTAAACAATGAATTTGGTAAATTGTAATTTCGTCGGTTTTCTAGTTGAACCTACCACAGCTTGAAAATTAATGGCTTAATCAGAAGTGAGGTAGTGTCTCCATCATATTACCATAATGCAATTAAAACGTCTCAAAAACAATAACGACAACGTTATAACTTGAACATCACTAATTTATTTCTTTTCACCACAAAGTTGCATTGAACAAAAATTACTTAATTGATTGTTTTTATATCCACCCTCAAAACTCCACACATAATCCGTCTACCTGTATCTTGATCCGTCATTTCCATAAAGATCCGCCAGAAATACCCATGACTTGCCGGAATCAATAGGAACGGTGTCAGATCATAGTATCCATCCGTCGAACGATAAATTCCCCTCCGGATCGGACATGTCAAACGTGGTCTGAACGAACCGAAAGATTTCCTCCAGAAATTCGTATTGATATATTTACAATAATCTCCTGTACCGTATGAATGGAAATTCTCACAAATAGGAGAAGCGTCTAGCAATGGACACTTTTCAATTTTGACATGCAACTAAAAACAATCAAATAAGTCGCTAATGTTCATAGAGGATTTATTCGTAATACTGTAGGCGGTGTTCGTATGTCTTCCGTTACATGAAGTACATAATTCGCATGGAATTTGTTGTTTTCCGTTTGAAAATCGGTCAAGTTCCAATAAATCAAAGCATCCGGATTCCTCTCGCAAGTCCCGTTGATACGTTCGATGCGAACTTCTTTACGCTTTGAATCGATAAACGAAACGTGAACTAATTGTGATTTATGAAGAATTATATTTACCTCAAATCCCAGATTAAATGATTGTACTTTGGAAATTATTGCAAATAACAGAAGGACGCGTTCGACAATCATTGTTACAAAACTGCATAAATTACTATCGAATTCCGTTATATATCAGTTTTGGTAATTAGAAAATCATTATATGACTGAGCAGTCAATTGTTTGTGTTATTATTTGCAAAATGGTCATTGATAAGAGATCTTAATGTGGCGCACCATATTATTCTGATATTGATCGTTATGAGTGCAGTTATGACGCAATTTAGCAACGTAATTATTTAGAAATAAATATTTATAGTTGATGCGATGTCCTAAGATAGCGCTTCTGGCACAATCGAATCTTTTATGACACTTTGGCCTTCTTTGTTTGGCGCAAAACTAGGAGCCACCTGCTCTTACTTTAGGTGAAGTGTCTATCGAAGGGGTCTCAGTTCGAGCTCAGAATTTGAAGTGCAGTGATTAACAAATTGCACAGAAAATCACTCCATCAAATTCGAGAAGTCAACCCTCAACGTCGAAGCTAAACTTGAAAAATATCCTTCGTTATCAAGGAAGAATTAAAGAAAATTAAAGTTCGATAAATATACAATTTTTAATAAAAAGTAAACAGTCAGAAGATTAAAAGATTTATCTTGACGCTACAAACTCGATAAGATATTAATGTGTTAACTCCGTTAGTGGCACAGAAAGTCGTAATCATACTTTAAACGCTTTTATGAAGGATGAGTCTGTTTCTGTAGCAATCCATCAAGGGATTATTAAAAAAAAACCAAACCTCCATACATAAGCACCCCTAATACAACTTATTTTGTACAAAATTTATTTAAAAAAAGGCGCAGCACATAATCTGCAGCTATTGTTCCAATGACAATAACTCAACACTGTACATGTTTTAATAAAAAAAACTTGTTACAATATATCAGGATTACAAAAGCTTAAATCGGATAGAGATAGGTTGGTAAATTGAGAGTCCATCCCTGAACCAGGACCTGTTGTAGCACAACAAACAGCTTGACGTAAATTCATCATTAATATTGTTGGGATTTGTGAAAAATGTCGCTCCACCTGAACAGTGTAAATTTGAACAATTTCTGTTATTTTTTGACGAAATAATTCGATAAAATTCGATGTTTTGTCGTCTTCAATCGAGAATTTCTGTAGAGAATTATTGGAGGTTTACGCCAAAACGCTATCTATTTCGCTTGAATTTTCAAAAAAACTAGTAGACAACAGAATCGTTTGATAAATTGACAATTTACTTTATCGTTTTCAACTGAAAACAGCTGAAAAGAACAAAAACAACGTAATTTAAAACAGATGCAAATTAGTTGGATGCGCAGTTTGCGAGTCTTTTCAAAGGGAATTCTAGTTGAAATTATAGGCTTCACAGACTTGTTGGAAGCAATTGTTAGTTGACTTGCACGAGGTAGTTGGATTCAGGCGATTCAGAAAAAAATAAGGCATTTTTTTCACTGTTCAATCCGATATTGAAAACTGTGCCTCTAATTGGCCTGGCGCATCCACCATTTTCTCAAGCTACTTTTTAATAGGAACAATCACTATACTCCGTCCAAAAATTAAATATAAAATTCCAAATGACAGCAATGTGACTAACCTTCGCAACGAAAAAATAGTCCCTCTATTAAAGCCCCAAAATTAAAATTAAAGTCGATTTATAAGAAATTTTAGAATCTTTAAATCTATAAATTTAAGAATTTCAGAGTTAATATTGAAAAATCAGTATCAAAACATGTAAACAAACGCGCAGGGTTTTATTCCAACAGTAGTGCCACATTATAAGATACTTTTTGGTTCAAGTAAACATGTAACAGTTGGGGAAATTTTCAAATGTTAAGTTGCACATAACCTATCATTTGTAATTTGAAATTTTATACTTAATTTTTGGACAGAGTTTAGCAAGCATTCTGCACAAGACTATGAATAGCAATTTCTCGAATTATTGTTGTTTGAACAAAGTTTTGTTAGAACGTGAATTGTGAGGCTCCAAAACACGCTTCTGTGATAAAGACAGTCACCGATTCTGCAACTTTTGACTGTTTTATCAGTTAAAACCTGGCTTGAATAATAATGAAGAAAAGTGCATAATCTTTAAGTCTTTTTCTCAATAAATCTATTAATTAAATACAGTACGTCTAACTGTTGGCTGGTTCGTGTAAAAAGTTAGTAGATGTGTTAATAAAGAAAAAATAAATGAGATTCTATTCGATTATCTATCGCATTTTGAATAGAGAAAATGTGAATGCAATTCAACTGAAAAAGAGAATTACTGTGTTGGCCCGGCGCCTCCACCATTGCGTGTCAATTCTTTTAAACTGAAATGGATCAAAAGCTTCAGTTTAAGTTCTTCCATTGAAAAATGTCTCAAGCGATATTCTGTATTATGATAATTACCGATAAAGCTAGAAATAGAAAATAGACCGTTTCAAATATCATAGGCCGCCGAAGGAGAAAATAAATCATTGACACACGGTTTGAATCCAAAAAAAGCAAAGATACGTTCAAAATTGTTGTTTTGTTTCGTGATAAATATCCGCCAATCGATGGGATTATGGATGTCTCTCTCATCATTATAATCGTCTGAATTTCTCTCTCTCATCCACAACCCACAAGCCACGCCTTCATACGGATAAGGTTACATGAAACGATCACTTGTTTTAATAATAATAATAGCAGATTTTTACGTCATGCTATAGCCCAAACAATCCTAACACATTACCGCCAAGCTGGGTTTCTTTTCAAATCAAGAACAATGATAAATTTTGATTACATTCTCGATGAAATAGGAAATAATTGAATTTCATGAGTTTCCGTATCAAAACAAATAAACCATTTTTTTTTTGTGTGTGCACAAACATCCCATCCGCTAGTGCTGTTTATTTACGTTGAATTTAATCACGAACACATTACCATAATCCTGTTGCAATTCGAGATTCTCAAACAATAAAAAAATACAATATTTACAACCTCATTCTGCATCGCATAAATTATTTATAACAATTAAAACAATTACTTAGAGATCGTTTCATATAACTTCATCCGTTTGTGGATGGTTGTGTTGAAGATGGAATCGATTGCAGGAAATTTATCCTGAAACGGACTGTAGAGACCTGCCATTAGTGTCTCGTCGTTCCAGTAGAATGTAATTAAGACAAATTCCAGCAGAATTACGTTCATGACACAGTCTGAGATTACGTTTTGATTAAATTAAGACAAAAACGACGCTATCATGACTTTATTCCGCGAATATTCCTGCTCGTCTGAAACTTTAATAATTGCCATCGAAGCGATTTTAAACTCTGCGAACTCTGCCAACCAATTTTTGGACAATTACGCATAAATTTGTCTGTATTTAAAATTTTGAATTATTTCTATATAACAAAGCAAGAGGGTAACGCAATGTCACCCGGCGCATCCACCATTTAGCACGATTTCAAATTTAATTGTTGCTGAAACATTTATACAGCAAAACTCAAAACATTAGAGACATTGGCGTTGAGGGCACTATTTGGAAGATAGTCAACAATCAATGAAACTGTTCTAACCGCCTCTATTGTTCATTATCTCTTTCTAAACTCGTGCTTTCTTACTCTTACTCTTACATCTTCCCTATGTTGTCAGTATGTGAAGTAGCAATAAATTTATGACTAGAAATCCCTTATTTCACTCGTGGCTTCGAACCGGAACTGAACCGCAAACGATCCGGATCGAGAACCGTAACCGAATCAATATATATTTTTCGTATCGAACCGAAACCGAAAAGCGGAACGAAAAAATAACGATCCGAATCCCCGATTCCACTACACACAATAAAGAATAGAAATTCTCGTTTAACATCGCTAAATTTTGTTTATTTTTTATGTGAATTACAGAACGCCTTAACGTACTCTACGAGAAGAATTGGACCAAATTGGTGACCGAACAATTGAAGCGCTTCGAACGTGTCGTCATCGAATCGGGACGAATTAATGGATTATCAGACGCTTCGAGTGCACCGCATTGGACATTTAGCGGTGCTTTCCTCTACACACTCACCTTATTAACGACAGTTGGTAAGCGATAAGGCTGTCGAAAAAATTAACGCGATTACCAACGAATTTTTGCAGGCTATGGTAGATTATCGCCGCGTACAGCCCTTGGTAAAATTGTCGCTGTAATTTATGCACTGATCGGTGTACCGTTGATGCTAATCTTATTATCAACGCTGGGCACAACGCTAGCATCCGTCTTAAAGAAGATCTACACGCGACTGTGTTGTAAATCGAATAATTCCACACGAAGTCCCACCGTTGGCTATCACAAAGCACCATCCAGTCCGTCTGCGAAATTTTATTCGCGCAACATCGAAGGTAATTCAATTTTATTCGATTTCGCCGGTGTTGATGCTAAAAGTGGATATTGTACAGATACGGCTTCAATTCAAATTAATTCGAGCCATAATACACCGAACCATGTGTGCAACAAGATGAATTATTACCACGATGATGTGCCGAAAAGGGCGATTCTGGCGACTGTACGAGCCACACATACACGGGGCCGATGCCGACAAAGCCAAATACAACAGATGTTGGCCGATCAGCAAATCTGTCCGACACACTCGCACAGTACACCGATCAAAAGATCGTTGAATCAGTTCGCCGATATTGAAGATGCTGATGAGGCCGATGACAACGATCACGGGTAAATTTCTTTTATTTTAATTATTTGTAAATTCGATTGATAAACGTGTTTTAATTTAAGGGGTTGTTCGCATCACACACCATCACGAATACCGTTAATTTGGCGACCACCAGAAACCAACGACTTATCACCATTATCATCAACATTAACAACATCAACAACAACACCAACAGTGCCTGCTATTATTATTGTTATATTATTTTTTAGTTATATATGTGCGGGTGCTGTTATCTTTGTTACAACAAATGATTGGAATTTTTTGGATTCGATCTATTTCTGTTTTTTGGCCTTATCAACAATCGGTATAAATGATGTGAAATTATCACAATATCCAACAAATTTTGATGATTTCAATGCTCAATTACAATTATTAACGTGTTGTTTGTATTTATTTTTTGGACTTGTTTTAGTTGCTATGTGTTTCAGTTTAATACATGATGAGATTACAACAAAATGTAAACATATCGCCCATAATTTTGGTTTATTTAAACATTAATTGATTTATATATCTATGAATGTTAATTGACTGTGATTTTTTGGTCGTGTATTTTTGGGGAAAAATAAATGAGACAACTGATTATTGAATTAAGAAATAAACAACATATTTCCATCGATAATTGTTTGATTTAATCCAATTTTTAAAATTGGCGCCGAAACAAATTCACGAGCCACTAGCAGCAGGCATGTATCCGCCAATTGTTGTGCGAGAAATGTATAATAACAATAGTGTTATAATAAACGTTTCAAATGTTAACGCCCACTTTGCTAATCATATACCGGTAAACTAATTCAACTAGGTACATAAGAAGAAGAGTGGGAGGAAGTCTCCTCCTATTCACGGTATACGATAGAATAATGTGTGGTCAGAGAATGCCGAATAGGAGGAGTTTTTTATGTTTATTATTTAGTTAGACGCCCACTGTTGTTAAGACAGCAATATCAACAAACATGTGTTGTCTTTGTCGTACTCATAATGAGACTTTTCAGAATCAAATTTCAATCAATATTTATTAAAAAAACCAACTTATAGAATCACGAATTAAATCCGTACACAAGTAAATTATCTAAAAATTCATAAATACCAATTATGGAATTGTAAAAATTACAAAAGAAAACGATTCTTTACCAACCAGACAAAACTATCTAATAAATGAACATTGAAATGAAAAATCAGATGCCTAGTTACTTTATTTTCGAATTATCAGATAATAGTTCTAAGAAATTATACATTGTGTGCAAAATTTCCTTTCATTCCATACACGCCAGTTAAATGTTATGTCTATCTAGCAACGGACTATTAAATTGTTTGTAACTTTGAAAAGAATAAGACACAGTACAGTCTGACCTTGTCAAACTCATTACAGCATGAGATGTACCTAGTTGGCTGTGGACAATTTTCAAAACTCATAATGAGTACAACAAAGACAACACATGTTTGTTGATATACCTTGCTTTGTCAGTTATATTAAATTCAACACGTATTTATAGCAACTATTAACCTTGACTCCAGTGAGAAGTGTCTAGGGATGTGAAAAAATAATCGATTTTTATATTTATCGATTATTTCTTTTTATAACCGATTTTTAATAATCGATTCTCTAGATATTAAAGATAGATTTTTAATAAATCGATTATATTAATTACACTCTATTTTTTTATTAAAAATTAGATACACGACGTTGGTTTAAACCAATATAATAAGTTTAGAGATAAATAAAAATAATTCGTAATTCCAAAATTTGTCGGCACACAAAACTGCCACGGTACAATGGTTGAGAATCACTCTATTAGACTGATTCAAAAAAATCGACTATTTTTTTTTCTTCAAAATCCCCTCTTAAATCGTTTCAAGGTGGTGAAAAATGATGTCTGTTAAAATTTAAGCTCTTAATATTAATATTTAAAGGTCGTTCATCGCTAATTTCGATTTTCCATTTAAATAACATAGAAAATTTTTTGTTTAAACTTTGGAATTTTGTAGCTCACAAACCAATGGGCAGATTCAAATGACTGAAACATATTTTTCTAGAGAATTGAACGTTCTAAGAGAGTGTCTTTCAATACTTTTCTATAAATCACGCGTTCAAAAGTTATTCAACGTCAAAGTTGAATTTGTGCTAAAATTACACTTTTTTCCAGTTTCTCGAAAAATCATTGAAATTATCATTATTAATATTAATATTAAGGGCTCAAATTTTAACAGACATCATTTTTCACCTCCCTGAAACTATTTAAGAAAAAAAAAATTGTCGATTTTTTGAATTAGTCTAATTAGAGTCCCTAAAAAGAAGGACGGAAGAAATGTTATTTCCGAACGATCTCTCCTTATCGGAGATGCTCTAGAAAACCATCCTGTACAGTACATTGTATCTAACAACGGATTATTAAATTGTTTTTAACTTTTAAAAAGAATAAGACACAGTACAGTCCGACCTTGTTCAACTCATTACAGCATGAGATGTGGAAAATTCTCAAAACTCATAATGAGTACAACAAAGACAACACTCTGGCATCGTCTACGATCAAGTTCAGATTAAATTAAAATACTAACGACAACGTTATAACTTAAAAATCACTACTTTATTTATTTTCACCACAAAGTTGCATTGAACAAAAATTACTTAATTAATTGTTTCTATATCCATCCTCATAACTATACACATAAGCCGTCTACCTGTATCTTGATCCGTCATTTCGATAAAGATCCGCCAGAAATACTCATGACTTGCCGGAATCAACAGGAACGGTGTCAGATCATAGTATCCATCCGTCGAACGATAAATTCCCCTCCGGATCGGACATTTCCAACGCGGCTTAAACGTACCGACCGATTGCCTCCAGTAATTCGAATTGATAAATTTACAATAATCTCCGGTAGCGAATGAATGGAAATCCTCACAAATTGTTGAAGCGTCTTGCAATGGACACTTTTCAATTTTGACATGCAACTAAAAACAATTAAATAAATCGCTAATGTTCTTAGAGGATTTATTCGGTATACTGTGGGCGGTGTTCGTAGGTCTTCCGTTACATGCAATACATGATTCGCATGGAATTTGTTGTTTTCCGTTTGAAAATCGGTAAAGTTCCAATAAATTAAAGCTTCCGGATTCCTCTCGCAAGTCCCGTTGATGCGTTCGATGTGAACTTCTTTACGCTTTGAATCGATAAACGAAACGTGAACTAATTGTGATTTGTGAAGAATTATATTTACCTTAAATCCCAGATTAATTGTTTGTCCTTTAGAAATTATTGCAAATAACAGAAGGACGCGTTCGACAATCATTGTTACAAAACTGCATAAATTACTAACGATTTCCGTTATTTATCAGTTTTGGTAATTAAAAAATCATTATATGACTGAGCAGTCAATTGTTTGTGTTATTATTTGCAAAATGGTCATTGATAAGAGATCTTAATGTGGCGTACCATATTATTGTGATGTTGATCGTTATGAGTTCAGTTATGACACAATTCAGCGACGTAATTATTTAGAAATAAATACTTAATACTTATCCTCTTATTTATAGTTGATGCGCTGACCTAAGATACCGCATCTGGCACAATCGAATAGAGTCTCCGAGCAGAATTTGGCGCAAAACTAGAGGCGCTCTACTCTTACTTTAGGTGAAATGTCTATGGAATTTTTTCAGTTTATAACAAATTCTCACACTTATTTTTAACCCAAACAGTTATAATGGCGAGTAAACAAACAAAATAGATGCAAGCTGGCATTGGTCTGGAGATATCAGTTTGGTATGACAAGTATTAAAGTCATATTAAGAAAAAATTCTCTGGTCTGTGGTAAAAGATTGTCTTTTCAAATGCCGGTAGCGAACGTGTTAAATAAAAAGCCCACAACAATGAAAAGTAGGTCTCAGGTTTTCCTACTTTTTCCTTCTTCCTATTGTTTAACTGAGCATAATCGCAACTCCCAACTTTATCAATTTTTAATCATCTCTAACAAATTGTCGACTGGTGTAAATTCACTTCGGCAACGTTAAATCAACTCGTCAATTTGAACAAAACACGATTTCAACTCGAATTTTAACCGGTTCTCATCCATTAAATCTCCACGAGATCAGACGCGATTCTGGCACTCTTTCATTGACTTTCTAAACGATTAAGACTTATGCCAGATTTATACATTTTGTCTACTCCTTTGCGGACCGCTCGTTTGAATTTATTAACTAAAGATATAGCTCCATTTATTAAGTTGTTAACTACATTTTAAGCAAGCAGTTCCTTATCTAATTTGAAAAAAAAGCTACAACTTTTTGTTGTGGTGAAATATTCTATGGAGATGTTGCTTCGTTCACGTTGTCCCTTTAAACAATTGCTAGCTAGCTCTAGAAGGGTTTAATGTTGTGATTGTTTTATTAATACAACAGTAGACTAGGCCTCCAAGTAGGGCCCGCCCGAGCTTATTTTCGGCTCCCCTTTCCGTAAATTAATAATGGTTGAGTGGACTACTTTTCAAAAATCGAAATTCCAAACTAATCGCGATAATTCTTTGTCGAAGTTTAGAAAGTCGTAATAACAAAAACGCCATTATCTAATCTTGACAATAACAAAAAAAAAGATGGAAAAATATTAAAAATATCTTTTGTAAACGGAAAGACGGCTGTATTTTTCCAAATAAAAGGCAAAATACAGATGAAGGGATTAGGGCTAAGAAGGCAATAGAAAACATAAAAAAGAGTTCCAAAGCTGCATTTGGAAAATCCTGACTGACTGTGAGAGAATTTTCCAAAAAACTGAACATTTTTTAAGATCTCCGATATCTGAAAAGTTGACATAAAATCGATCAACTCTCATCGGTGATGCGCAAAGAAACGCATCGAAACTAATTTTTCTACTTTGCGTTAATAATAGCGCTATTTTTAAACTTGCTACTGTATTTTTTTTCCGTAACGTTGGTATTGATTTTGACAAATGTCAAAAATCATAAACAAAATCAACAGAATACAGTATTTTTGGTAACATATACAACCACTAATACATCAATCAATTGTTCAATTGTTTTATCGGTAACACCAACACCCACCAGTTTCCCTAAATATCAAATCTCGCACATTTTTTTGTAGAAAAGGGCACAAAATAGGCAAAATAGAAAAAATAGTATAAAAAACTCGTGTCAGAAGTCGTATATTGTTGACTTCTGACACGAGTTTTTTAATATATTATTCAAAAGGACTAGAGTGTTGAGAAAACAAATAACAATTTAATTTTTATAATTGTGTTTATTTTTAACCCTAAAACCCTTAATAATGTACATTGACGGTAGATCAGAATGTATAAGTATAACGATACCAAGGCCTATTCTTTCATGAATTTGTTAATTTTTTTTTAACCTTTTATAAATATCAACACGATCTAACCCTGAACTTGTCCCTTAATAATTAATTAATTAATTAATTAAAAGTTAAAAGTTAGATCTAAAGCTAGATCGGCCCTGAATCGAAACAAAACAAACAAACAAATAGTAATAATAACACAAAATAATAATAATAATAAAATTGCAAATTGACTAGAGTGACAGAAAACAAGAATTTGTTGTTAAATTGGTTTGTTTTCCTCTTAATTCTTTGTTCCTCTTTTCTTATATTTAAATCTGGGAATGCCTTCAACATATATACAAGATTATTGTCGATTATAAATCGACAATTATTTTAAATATATTTACAATTACAATCTATATACAAATTTAATTAATAATTAATTAAACATTATCTCTTTTTTGTTTGCAAAATATTCAACCATGATTTTAGCAGGAATCGTCAAAATTTACGAATAAACCACACAATTTTGATGATATTTGATGGTATACAGAAATGGCGCTTTATCTAAGCATCGAGAATGCAAATATTTGAATTTTCCAATGTAACTACAATAATGCTTAGATAAAATACCAATACTGTATAGAAAGTGAATTCAAATTTAATTGTAGCTAATTTGGTAATAAAATGAAAAAGGATAGGTTTTACGGTATAGGCACTAATCTAACAAATATCACTGGTACTGTTTTTAACGGATTCTTTGGTTTTTTTTTACAAATAACAGCCAAATTAGCTACAAAGACACTCCAAAAAACACCAAAAACCATCAAAATCAAGAGTTTTCAATACATTTAAATTTGTAAATTCTAATCATGAGCCTAATATTTGTAATTAAAAAATAAAATAATAATAATTTTGTTAAAAACTAAACATTTTTTTTATTGTTCTTGTGTTAATTTTAATAGTTTAAAGATCACAGTAAAATGCAATACTGGGGTGGGGGGTGGGGCAAACAGGGGATGAGCCGTTTATTGTTGAATCAATCACGAATAAACGGCTCAATTTTCAAAAATTTCAACAATTTTCTTTTATGATAAGCATCAATCATTATCGTCATGATTATAAGCACAAATTTAAGTAGTTTTCTTCTATTATAATTGCAATTAATTAATCAATTTAATTAATTAATTAATTAATTGGAATTGTTGCACACATTTGTACAAGTTCTTCTTCTCTATTTATACATTATGAAAATGTTTGTATCATTAACAAGGCAAAAATTTTTCTGTAATATTTTACAATTAAAACATTTATAACAACATGTATAAGGGGTTTTTGTTCGAATTCTCTTTTATTTTTTCATTCTTTTTAAAGATTGATTTTTGGAGAAGAAAAAAAATTGATTAAAATACCGATTCAGCTGAACGTGATAAATGAATCGGATGTGATGGACTACGTGCCAAACGTTTCTTAGGTAATTTCTCTAAAATATTTAATAAACGAATAAAATCCGGACGATTATCCGATTGGAATGACCAGCATAACATTAAAATATCCTATTAAATTAATCCAAAAAAAAAATTAATTAATTAATTATTATGTTAAATTATGTTGATTCTATTTCTAATTACCTTAACGTCACGTGAAGCTTGTAGATTTGCTAAGGGCTGTTTCATACCTTTACCAACTTGCCAAATTATCGCTTCCGGTGGTTGTGATTTGAATGGCCATTCGCCACATAATAATTCATACCAAACAGTACTGTGGGACAAAAAAAAATAGAAACAATCAAAATAGACAATTTAAAAACGAGTTCTTGCCGTCCTAAATGTTGACTTAAATAATAATAATGTAACGCTTAAGTCTGTTTATACTGAGCTCTTGTTATTAATTGCGACAAAGGCAGATGTGTGGAAATCAAACCGCTAACCCAGTACAAGCCTCATTTTAAGGGTTGTTGCAATTTTAAAGGTCACTTGATTTCTATATTGTTCGTCAAGTAAGTCTCGACAGATTGATAAAAGGCCAATCGTACGATAGTAGGCGGTAGAATCGAGTTAAAGCAAACACTCCTTTCAGTGGCTACATTGCAAAAAATGCATTTTTAACGCAATTAGACTTTTGTGCATCCTATTGTTAAACAGATGAAAAAGAGGGGTAGTTTTTGTTATCTTCTCTCACATATAACTGTTTTTATTACTTATGAACCGGCGTTACAGGGGTGGGCTAACTATAAGGGTGACCAGGCAATCGCCCGATAGGCGCTGTTTATTTTGTGGAAACTTTGTTTTTTGAAGTGTTTTTTTTTTTAATATAAAGGACCGCTGTTGGCTAGAGTCTGCAGCCACTGATGTGTTGTGCCTTTTCTTATTGTGGAAGTGTTTTCTTTTCAATTTTAGTTGGTTAAATGATGCATTTTTTTGGATTTTTATAGTGCAAATCGCTTTACTATTTTACGCAATTTGCGTACAAATTTAACAAAATAAAACGAATAATTACCCGAATGCATAAACATCTGATGCTTTACTAAACGGCAATTCATGATCTTGTGATTGATGTGCATGTAAACTTCTCACAATTTCCGGTGATAAATAGCATAGCCAACCTGGTGGTATACCTAGACTATCATTTTTTCTAAAAACAAAAAAGAAATTATTGTTATTACAATTATTATTGTTGTTGTTATTAAAAGAAAAAAATTGAACATTACCGATTCCCAAAACACAATTTGGTTACACTAAACAATCCAAAATCGGTAATTACAACTTTACCATTCTCCAAAAAAATATTCTTACTTTTCAAATCTTTATGGATAATACCTTTGGCATGCAAATATCCCATCCCCTAATTGAAATGAGACAAAGAAACATTAAAATTAATTAATAAATCAATTATCAACTGTACAGGATGGTTTTGTAAGAGCATCTCCGATAAGGAGAGATCGTTCAAAATAACATTTCTTCCGTCCTACTTGTTAGGGACTCTAATTAGACTAATTCAAAAAATCGACTATTTTTTTTGTCTTAAATAGTTTCAGGGAGGTGAAAAATGATGTCTGTTAAAATTTGAGCCCTTTATATTAATATTAATAGTGATAACTTCAATGATTTTGCGAGAAACTGGAAAAAAGTGTAATTTTAGCACAAATTCAACTTTGACCATGAATAACTTTTGAACGCATGATTTATCGAAAAGTATTGAAAGACACTTTCTTAGAACGTTCAATTCTCTACAAAAGTATGTTTCAGTCATTTGAATCCGTCCATTGGTTTGTGAGCTACAAAATTCCAAAGTTTAAAGAAAAAATTTTCTATGTTATTTAAATGGAAAATCGAGATTAGCAATGAACGACCTCTAAATATTAATACTAAGAGCTTAAATTTTAACAGACATCATTTTTCACCACCTTGAAACGATTAAGAGGGGATTTTGAAGAAGAAAAAAATAGTCGATTTTTTTGAATCAGTCTAATAGAGTGATTCTCAACCACTGTGCCGCGGCATTTTTGTGTGCCGCCAAATTTTGGAATTACGAATTATTTTTATTTATTTCTAAGCTTATTACATTGGTTTAAACCAACGTCGTGTATCTAATTTTTAATAAAAAAAATAGAGTGTAATTAATGTAATCGATTTATTAAAAATCGATCTTTAATATCTAGAGAATCGATTATTAAAGATCGGTTATAAAAAAAATAATCGATTAATATAAAAATCGATTATTTTTTCACATCCCTAGACACTTCTCACTGGAGTCAAGGTTAATAGTTGCTATAAATACGTGTTGAATTTAATATAACTGACAAAGCAAGGTATATCAACAAACATGTGTTGTCTTTGTTGTACTCATTATGAGTTTTGAAAATTGTCCACAGCCAACTAGGTACATCTCATGCTGTAATGAGTTCGACAAGGTCAGACTGTACTGTGTCTTATTCTTTTCAAAGTTACAAACAATTTAATAGTCCGTTGCTAGATAGACATAACATTTAACTGGCGTGTATGGAATGAAAGGAAATTTTGCACACAATGTATAATTTCTTAGAACTATTATCTGATAATTCGAAAATAAAGTAACTAGGCATCTGATTTTTCATTTCAATGTTCATTTATTAGTTTTGTCTGGTTGGTAAAGAATCGTTTTCTTTTGTAATTTTTACAATTCCATAATTGGTATTTATGAATTTTTAGATAATTTACTTGTGTACGGATTTAATTCGTGATTCTATAAGTTGTTTTTTTTAAATAAATATTGATTGAAATTTGATTCTGAAAAGTCTCATTATGAGTACGACAAAGACAACACATGTTTGTTGATATTGCTGTCTTAACAACAGTGGGCGTCTAACTAAATAATAAACATAAAAAACTCCTCCTATTTGAGCTACTATGACCACACAATTGTTCTATCGTATGCCGTGAATAGGAGGAGACTTCCTCCCACTCTTCTTCTAATGTACCTAGTTGCATTAGTTTACCGGTATATTAAACCAACACAGACCTAAGAAATCGTCGGGGGGAAAACGGTAATAAGGCGAAAACAAAAATCTAATTACACCATCTGACTAAGCCCTAAAAGTAGGATAGTTATGTATTCGTTGTACTATTATGTATTCGACGCCAATTCGACCACTTTTGAACCCGGCCGCTTTCAATTTGGCTGAAAATTTTCCACCATTTTGTACATCATTGAAGACGTTTCTCAGAATTTTTTGAAATTTTTTTACCCACCCAAAAAAAAGTTATAAATTTTTCAAAAAAATGGCTTTTTTCTTTAAATAGCCGTAACTTTTTCAAAACTTGACGTATCGGGACGTTTTTTTTTTCAAAATCTTCGTTTTTAGATGGACTTTTTAGAAGGGTGTTTTTTCGATTTCTATTTTTATTTTCAACTTGAAAAAAAAATGCTTTCTTCCACTTGAAGGAAAAATTTTATTTTTTCACCTTATTTCGCTTAAGACCTTTCTAAAAAATTTTTAGGATGTAGACAGAACTTCAAAATTGAAAAAATAATAGTAATAATAAATAAAAATGTTAATCATCGGAAAAATTTCCAGTAATTTCGAAAAATTAAAAAAAAAATAAAACACGAGTCAGTATATTTTTTTCTTATTTTTTTTTAAAAAAACTACATTCAACAACAAAATAATAAGAAAAATGTGGTTATTTAATCGATTTTTGAGGGAACTAGAGCTATTTGAAGAAATTGTTTCGCCAAAAAAAGAGCCATTTTTTTGAAAAATTTATAACTTGGGTGGGTAAAAAAAATTTTAAAAATTCTGAGACATGTCTCTAATGAGGTACAAAATGATGGCAAATTTTCAACCAAATCGAAAGGGGTCAGGTTCAAAAGTGGTCGAATTGGCGTGGAATACCCCTATACTATTCGTTATTTTGTACGAGCTCTCCTTACAGGAGATGTTCTATAGAATTCTAGATAGGGCCATCATCAGCATAAATTATCTTATAGTATACAACTCTAACCTTGTTTCTACTAAAAAGTGGTCGCTTTAAGAGCCTCTATTATTTAGTTTTTGAATTATTGAAAAACATCGAGCCTTTTTGGAGATATTTGGAAAATATGCGCATTTGATAATGGCCCGTAGCAGTTTCACAAAACCCAAAAAAAATAATTGAAAGTGCGTGGAACGCCGCGCATTAGAAGTGAAACTTCTTGGGTTAGAGATGAAATTCATTTTTTTCTTGGATTATTCTGTCGTTGCCTGAAGGCTCGTTTTTGTTCTGGAGTTGTATTTTTCGGCATTTCGCTTATCTCAATTTAATGCCGTTAATTAATATTATAAATATAAAAATTATAAATCGGAGTAACCTTTGAAATTTTAGTTTCGTTCCAGAGGGCGCTGCACATCGATCAATGACACCAACTCTAGACCCTATTGTTTATTTTACACAGTTGGCAGAACTGATAGAGAGAGTAGAAGCGACGCTATGGCAACGCCCCCACTCTTACCTCTCAGTTGTCTGTTAGAGGGGAAGTGTTTCCCCTCACGGCGTCTCAAATTTTCGTTACATGGGGAAAATACATTGAAAAATATTTACACCCAAGCGCGGCTAAAGAAGTTTCACTTCAAAAATGATAATAATAATCGTGTGTTTGCTTACTTGTGATATTTGTTGAGCAACAATTGTTGTTTTATTCATATTAAATTTATCTTTCCTTAAATGTATATGTGTATATAATGTCATGCCTTTACTTAAACTTGTAACAATTGCCAATTTCGGTGGTTGCATACAAGCACCCATAAATAATATTAAATTCTCATGACGTGTCTTACGAAATATCGATACTTCCATTTTGAATTGTTCCAATGTTTTCTCATCTTTTAAATAATCCATATTTAATACTTTCACAGCAACATCACCATGCCAACTGCCACGATAAACTGTACCAAAACGGCCAGTACCGATAATTTCACCCATTTTCAATTCTTCAAATGGTATATCCCATTCACGAATCGACACCTAAATAAATTATCATAATTTCAATTACAATTTAAAAGAAATAAATGTAACAACATACGCTATTCTGACGCATACATCTGGGCCCATCTGTTATTGTTTCCGTATCTGAAACTTGACTATCTTGTGAATCAACACGTACCGGTGTCTTATCGGAATCGGTACTACCGGAAACGGAACCTGTCCGATCATCACTATCGCGTGATTGTTGGGAACTTGTTAAATCATGATGTAATGAATTTAACGGTCTTGTTTCTATTGTTATATCATTTGATTCGTTCAAATCTACTTCTACAAAAAAAAAGAGCTTGAACCGCCCCCTCTGATTATTAATATGGGTAATAATTACCAGGAAAATTGAATTGTTGTTGTTTATGACTAGCATGCGGTGTTGGTATCGATTGTACTGCAGGACTTGATGGTGTTGAACTATTACAACTTGACGTATTCGAACTACTATCAGGCGGTTGAAATGTTGTTGGAATGTTAATTGATGGTTGTGGATGTGAACGTTTTCTATGTCGACTTAATGAATTTATTATATTTTTAGTTGTATTATTACTATTTGTACGTCCACCAATATTGGGTGATTGTTGTTGTTGTTGTGATTGTTGTTGTTGTTGATAAACTTGTTGGCCTTCTAGTGATAATTTCTTTTTGAATTCATCTAAATACTCTTGTGGTAGACCACATGATGGTGCCACTTTATCTTCACATTCACGATGACACGTATATTTACATTCTTTACATTTTAAACCAGTACCAAAATAAATTGGTTTCATACAATAACCGCATGTTGACATCATTTTAAATGTTTTTGTAAAACGATGTTTTATCTGATGGGTCATATTGCGTACAACACTTGTGGGTGTATGTGGTGATTTTGGTACTTGTAAACTTGTAGCGGCTATAATTTAAACGATCATTATAATATGTAGTAAAAAATTTAAAAAAAAACAAACACTATTATCGTCCGTGACTAATATTGTTTCATTCTAAGTATATCACTTAATGCCCTACAGATTTATTTAAGATATCCAGTATTGTTAATGTTAATTACAGACGTGACTATTGAGGTGACTAGACGTCATAATATATAGATAAAATACTATTACGATATGTTCCCAAATGTGGTCAAATAGAGAAAATTATACTATTTACGCTAGAGAAATATAGGCGAATTAATGTATCAGACAAAGACAAAACTAGACTTGAAAGAACTTTGTTGTTTCATAATAAAAAAACAAGGCCTGGTTGCTATTTATATTGTATAATAAATATAAGACAGGTGGTCCCTAAAAACTCGATTTTTCTTCAATTTTACCTATTTTGTTGGGACTCATCGTATTTCAGTGTAATTAACAAAAGGTAATTAGAATTGATTAAAAGATTGTTTTGCTCCATGAGATCCATAGACAAAACATTGTATGAAACAAAGACAGTGCTTATCAGTTTTGTGTCTTCATGACAACGGCAAGAGGTTTGTTTACTGTTCATAAATGTAAGTTAACAAATCTCTATATCTTACTCTCTCTAATTGTCTCTCAATTTCTCATTCTCTCTCCCAATCTTTCATTTCTGTCTCTCTCTCAATTTCTCATTCACTCTCTCTCAATCTCTCATTCTCTCTCGCAATCTCTTAATGTCGCAAGCTCTCAATCTCACAATTTCTCATTCTCTCTCACAATCTCTCATTCGCTCTCTCTCAATCTCTCATTCTCTCTCTCTCAATCTCTTAATTTCTCATTCTCTCAATCTTTCAATTGTTAATTTCACATTCTCTCTCTCAATCTTTCAATTTCTCATTGCCTCTGTCAATCTTTCAATTTCTTATTCTGTCTCTCAATCTCTCAATTTCTCATTCTCTCGATCTCTCAACTGTCAATTTCACTTTCTCTCTCTCTCAATTTCTCATTCTCTCTCTCTCTCTCAATCTCTCAATTTCTCATTCTCTCTCTCAATCTCTCAATTTCTCATTCTCTCTCTCTCAATCTCTCAATTTCTCATTCTCTCTCTCAATCTCTCAATTTCTCATTCTCTCTCTCAATCTCTCAATTTCTCATTCTCTCATCTCTAACTGTCAATTTCACTTTCTCTCTCTCAATTTCTCATTCTCTCTCTCTCTCAATCTCTCAATTTCTCATTCTCTCTCACAATCCCTCAATTTCTCATTGTCTCTGTCAATCTTTCAATTTCTCATTCTCTCTCTCAATCTCTCAATTTCTCATTCTCTCTCTCAATCTCTCAATTTCTCATTCTCTCAATCTCTCAACTGTCAATTTCACTTTCTCTCTCTCAATTTCTCATTCTCTTTCTCTCTCTGTCTCTCAGTCTCTCAATGTCTCAAGTTCTCAATCTCTCAATTTCTCATTCTCTCTCTCAATCTCTCAATTTCTCATTCTCTCAATCTTTCAATTGTCAATTTCACATTCTCACTCTCTCTCTCAATCTTTCAATTTCTTATTCTGTCTCTCAATCTCACAAATTCTCATTCTCTCTCTCAATCTTTCAATTTCTCATTCTCTCAATCTCTCAATTGTCAATTTCACATTCTCTCTCTCAGTCTTTCAATTTCTCATTCTCTCAATCTCTCAATTGTTAATTTCACATTCTCTCTCTCAGTCTCTCAATTTCTCATTGCCTCTGTCAATATCTCAATTTCTCATTCTCTCTCTCAATCTCTCAATTTCTCATTCTCTCTCTCAATCTCACAAATTCTCATTCTCTCTCTTTCTCAATTTTTCATTCTCTCAATCTCTCAATTGTCAATTTCACATTCTCTCTCTCAGTCTCTGAATTTCTCATTCTCTCTCTCAATCTCTCAATTTCTCATTCTCTCTCTCAATCTCTCAATTTCTCATTCTCTCTCTCAATCTCTCAATTTCTCATTCTCTCAATCTCTCAATTGTCAATTTCACATTCTCTCTCTCAGTCTCTCAATTTCTCATTCTCTCTCTCAATCTCTCAATTTCTCATTCTCTCAATCTCTCAATTGTCAATTTCACATTCTCTCTCTCAATCTCTCAATTTCTCATTCTCTCAATCTTTCAATTGTCAATTTCACATTCTCTCTCTCTCTCAATCTTTCAATTTCTCATTCTCTCTTTCAGTCTCTCAATTTCTCATTCTCTCTCTCAATCTTTCAATTTCTCATTCTCTCAATCTCTCAATTGTTAATTTCACATTCTCTCTCTCAGTCTCTCAATTTCTCATTCTCTCTCTCAATCTCTCCATTTCTCATTCTGTCTCTCAATCTCTCAATTTCTCATTCTCTCGATCTCTCAACTGTCAATTTCACTTTCTCTCTCTCAATTTCTCATTCTCTCTCTCTCAGTCTCTCAATGTCTCAAGTTCTCAATCTCTCATTCTCTCTCTCAATCTTTCAATTTCTCATTCTCTCAATCTCTCAATTGTTAATTTCACATTCTCTCTCTCAGTCTCTCAATTTCTCATTCTCTCCCTTTCAATCTCTCAATTTCTCATTCTCTCTGTCAATCTCTCAATTTCTCATTCTCTCTCTCAGTCTCTCAATCTCCCAATTTCTCATTCTCGCTATCAATCTCTCAATCTCTTACTCTTTCTCAATCTGTCATTCTCTCACCCCCTTTCAATCTCTCACTCTTTCTCAATTTCTCACTCTGTCTTTCCGAATCTCGCACTCTATCTCTCTCAAACGGTTTATCTCTATCTCTCACTCTCTCTATCTCAATCTGTCACTCTCTATATCTATCTGTCGCTCTCTATCTTTATCTCTCATTCTTTATAACTCGATTTGTTACTTTCTCAGTGTCTCTTTATCTCTTATTCTCTCTAACTCGATCTAACACTCTTCCTAACTGTACCTCTTATTCTCTCTCCACCACCTCTTTTTTAACTCTCTCACTCTATATCTATCTCTTACTCTTTCTACGTCGATATCTTATTCTATTTGGTTTGCCAACACGGTATAAATTGTACGATACGTTGAAATCTAGTCACTTCAATTAAATAAATAAATGTACATAAATTAAAACAATACTAACATTTATAACTATTATCATCACTATCGGTACCAGTATTATTATATGGTGGCGATTTAATTGGACTAGTTAATATCGGACTAGTATAATCAATATCTGGACCAGGTTCTGTTGGTAATCTCGCCCTACGTCCATGTATATTATTACTATTCGTACTACCACTATTATTATCATCAATTAAATTCAATTCACCATTATTATCACCACCTTTTGCCGCCAATTGTGATTCATGCGATTTACTTTTCGTTAATGGATATGAATCGGGTAATAATACTGGTGTTTGTATACCAGTTAAATGTTTACGTCGTGGTGGTGGTGTTGTTGGGAATTTCATACCTTTACCACTACTATTACTACGATTTTGTGGTGGTGGTGTCAATGGTGGTCCTAATACAACACATTGAGCATTCAATGAATTAATACTTGAAACGGATGATGATGGCGGAATTACACCTTCACGATTATGATGATGTTGTTGTTGTTGTTGATGATGATGGTGTTGTTGGTGGTGATGATTGTTGTTATTATTGTTATTATTATTGAATGCTAGACTCTCCTCGGATGGTACGGAGGCGCGTGCTGCTCGTGAACGATTCGTACGCGGCGACAGACCACCACTGGTGCCACTATTGACTTTCAGCGGATGATGACGGTCCCACGAGTCCCAATAGAGCAGCATATCGGCATTATCATTGTCGCCACGTTTCAAAACATCTACAAATAAAGGGCGATAATTGATCGTTGATTTGAATTGAGAAATTGTTTGAATACCGGTGTAACGTTTGAGATTGTGTAAGAAACGGAATAGTCGACTCAATTCTTCCGGTCTAGCGCCACGATCTGTTAAAATCGTGCGCAATTCGTGCTCCGATTTGTCCTGTAACTCCTCAACGGATGATATCTTCTGGCAAACACCCTGTATGGAATTGCGACACAAACCGACCACTTGTAGCCATTGCATAAGCGATGGAATTTGGTCGTCACAACCATTCCGCAATTTTAGTTTCGTTATCAATTGATTCGAGAACAATTTGATCAATTTACCCTAAAATTTTGCAACAATTAACATTGGTACAATTGAACAATATATCGAAAATGGATGCCTCTAAAGTTCGAATTTCTTGTTGGGTCAATTCAGCACTGGTGGCACATTGTGTCCGTAATCCTTCTAAACGTTGAGCCGATACATCAATCATCGATTGTATAATGTGCAAGTTTTTTCTCAATTCTTGTTCTGTTGCTGCTTCATCGGCCATTACCCAAATTTCGGTCACAGTTCACCAACAAATCAAATTGATAAGCAAAAACAAAACAAAAAAAAAACGAAATCGTAACTTTCAACGATTTACATCCAAAATTAATGGGAAAACAATCGAAATTTTCTGTTTCTTTGCGTACATTCCCTCGAACAATTAACACACTTATTTACATGATAAATTTGTGTGGGAAAAACTGCGTAACAATTAATTAGAAAATTACCAATTGTTTCAATTCAATTAAATTAATTAAGTTTGTGTTAATTAATAATTAGAATGTTGAATTTTTAAATAAAATTCGCTTCTTCGTCGTCACGGCCATCTTTAAATTTCCACTGACGTTTAGTTGACATTTGCTCAGTTGTACCAATCATGTAAACAAAAAAAAAAAGTGCGTTCTTGTTAATGCAACGAACAAGTGCTCGAACGCGTCGCGCAATCACAACGTTATTATATACTGCGTCCAAGAATTAACTATAAAATTTCAAATCGCAGAAATATAACTAATCTAAGGAACAAAAAAATAGTCCCTCTATTAAAGTACTAAAGTTTGGCTTTTTTGTCATTGTAATTAACTGAAAATTAATTCAAAAAGACTTGAGAATCTCCAAAGAAAAATAGAATAATGAAATTTGAGGTTAATATTTATAAATTGCCACCAAAATATGCAAACAAACGTGTAGGGTTTTATTCAAACAGTGGTGTCACTACAACATATTCTCTTCGTTTTAAATAAACATGTAAAAGTTAAGGACTTTTGAAATATTAAATTTTGGACGGAGTATACTATATCTATAGTAAATTGAGCGAGAAAACGGACTTTTTTTGTAACTAGACAAGTTACTAGTTGTATGGCGCAAAATTCAAAATTACTTACAAAATACGACAAATTGTGAAAACAAAATTATAAATACTCTTAGGCAATGGCGAAAGCCACTTCGATTTACAATAAATAGAATAAAAAACTTTCTCACAGAAAATCTCTTCAATGTGTTAGGTAAAAGAGCTGACAAATATTTAGAGAGCTACAATAAGCTGCGTATAGAATTAAATGTAGGAAATTTTATTCCATCAAGTTGGTCATAAGGCTGTCAAAAAAGTTCGTTCTGCCGGTGAATAGGGTATATATAAAGATCGGTGTATTTGTTCGACCTCTCGACGCAATAAAAAACCCTCAGTGCCAAATTTATCAATTATCAGGAAATCTACCGATTTGACGATTTAATTATTATTTTTATGATTTTATTATAATTAATAATAATCTTGAAATTATCATTACTTAGTCTGCAATTGGATAATTTCTTGTAGTTACCGATAAAGATTTAATATAGTAATTTTTGTGTTTAGAAATTTTGGGCTACGCCACTGCGTTAATTTGTATATTTCTTCTATATTTACTGTACAAACTAATCAACGATAATTCAAGACAAGTGTAGACGTGTTTTTTATAATGAGTAAAAAGACGAGCGCATATAATATCAGAATCTAAACTCAAACAATTTGTAATTGCGGACACATTAAAATTTTATCCTTTACTAATACATCGATTAAACAAGAATAGATAGAGATTCGGCTGTCGTAGTTTGATGAAAAAGACAGCGATTGCGCAGATTCTCGATATAGTTTCGTATAAATCCAGTGGCGTCTCAATATTCATTAATTTGAAAAATCGACAATTAATTAGTCTTATAATTTTATCCTTTTTTAATACGTAGATTACGTAAACGTGAGTGCACAAAAGATGGCGGTTTAATTTGAAAACTGCCATGGTCGCCAACCGTCCACTGACGTTTTATTTGACAGACCAATCAAAAAATTGTAGCGCTAAATTTAAATGTGTGACGAAATCAATGCAGATATCATCATTATAGGTGCTGGTATATCCGGTTTGTGTGCCGCATTGAAATTACAAGAGAAAGAACCAACATTAAATTTCCTAATAATCGAATCGAATGAGATTGGTGGACGATTAACGAAACAAATCCGTATAAATAATGAGATCATACCGATTGATGTATGCCGTATATCGACATTACAGGACGAATTAATCGAATTAATCGATAAATTAGAATTGAAACTGATTAAAAGAGAATTTAATGTTAATCATTTGGTGATATTCGATAATAGTGGACGGATTTTTACGAGAGACAAACATTATTATTGCACGTATTGTCAAGAATTCAATCGGCCGAGTTTGAGGAATTTCTTGAGGCGAATCGTTAAATTAACGTACGTTGAAACGGTCGAGCCACAAGTGGGACAGTTAACAATGCAGGAATTTATTGATAAGAATCTGAAATCGGAACGAGATCGAGCGGCGATGTACCATTTGATTTGGCGTTTCTGCGGTGTTTCCCCCAACGAAATCACTGTAGATTTCTATCTGTTTATGTGTCGGTCGTGTAAAGGCATCGAGTATCAGATCACATTAAACGAAACATTTTACTACATCCAAGTAATACGTTTCCATAATTTATTAGCGATTATTGAAGGCGATTGTTTATAGGGCGGTATGCGGGCGATCTGCCACAAAATCGTCGCAATTCTGAATCCCGACCAGATCATTAATCACGAACAAGTCAATAAAATCGAGCATAATTCGAGATTTATTAAAATCACAACAGATAAATCAACGTATTTCTGTTATTATGCAATCGTTGCTGTACCATTGAAGTGTTTAGCTCAAATCGAATTCGAACCAAATATTGACAAATTAGAGATATGTCGAAATGTTACGATTGGTAGACTACAACAATTTGTAGCGATCTACAAGACACCGTTTTGGCTTGAAGCGAATTTTACTGGTGATGTCTACATTACCAATCATTTCCCATTGATCTACTGTTTCGATGCCACAATCAATCCCAAATATCCCACATTAAGTGGTTATTATGTTGTACAAAACAACGACTATAACGATATTAAAACAACGATCTTATCACAATTGAGATTATATTTCGGTGAACAAGCGTTCGAACCGGTCGATTTCTTTGCGTTCACATGGGCGGAAAGTAGCCCGATCAGTTGTTGGCAACACATCGAGGATATGGTACGGTTACAGGAGCGTACCGATCGAATCATCTGGGCGGGTAGTGAGACGTCTCTGGATTGGTACGGTCAGATTTCTGGTGGTATTCTGGCCGGTTATCGGGCCGCTATTGAAGTACTATACGAGTTACGGCCGGCTTGTTTGACATCACAAGAGATCGCTTTTATTCTGTAAATAGCATTAATGTGTGTTATTTCAACATTTAATGTGATTGTTGTAGACAATTGCATCAACAGTACAACAAGAGACCGAATGGTCAAAGTTTGGCGGAGATTTTCCCAAAACCGACAAGGAAATGTTTGTTTTTCTTATTAACGGTGGGGTTGTCGTTTGCTGCGCTGAAATATGGTCGGCGATGGTTGTAATAATGCTGAAATGCACACTTCTTTCAAGATGATTACAGCATTTTTGTGTAAAATTGTTGTTAGCGAGATTTGATGCGTAAAGGTGGATGCGCCGGGAAATTTCCAATTTTTATTGTAAAATAGTAATTTATTCACCTCAAATGTAGTTGCAAGTGATATAATATCTTTATATTTGGTATGCTGAAATTTTTTCGTCGTATTTTCATATTTTTCCATTGCGAAAAATTATTTTATTGTATTGAGACGAAATCGTGGATGCGCCGGGGGACAAGGAAATGTTTATTTTTCTTATTAACGGTGGGGTTGTCGTTTGCTGCGCTGAAATATGGTCGGCGATGGTTGTAATAATGCTGAAATGCACACTTTTTTCAACCCGATTACAGTATTTTTGTGTAAAATTGTTGTTGGCGAGATTTGATGCAGAATGGTGGATGCGCCGGGAAATTTCCAATTTTTATTATAAAATTGTAATTTATTCACCTCAAATGTAGTTGCAAGTGATATAAAATCTTTATATTTGGTATGCTGAAACTTTTTTCGTGGTATTTTTCTATTTTTCCATTGCGAAAAACTAATTTTGTTGAATTGAGACGAAATGGTGGATGCGCCGGGATTCGCTCGCTAATTTGGCTTTTTTCACGTTTACAATAGAGAAATTTGGAATTTTGTGTTCTATTTGTGTGGATCTCGTCTACACAAACCTTCCCAAATAACAAATTTCTGATTTTATTTAAAAAAAAAACGTCAAGTTTACGTGCAAATATTCTTTATTAATCAACTACTGTGCCCCTTTTTCGGTATTACGTGTGCATACTTTATTGATTCCCTTTCGGCATAAAACTCTTAGCTATTTTCGACATTGCCTCCATGCCTTTTGCCATAGCATCAGTTCCAGCTTGTGCCATTTTGCTCATCATTTCGGCTGCTTTATTTGCCATATCCTTATTTATTTTGTGAAACAATGCAAACAGAAATATATTAATTTAAATTTTATGAATTATTCTAAAACAAAAACTTACTTGTGGACCTTGTGGTTTGGCCAAAATGACATTAATGCACAAGATAACGATGAGAACACCGATCAGAAGTTTCATGTTGATTGAATACTTTGATACTGATGTTGTGTTAATTCTCGGCGTTGTTTAAATACACGAAGAATTCACGGTTGGTTGGTTTTTTTAATAGAAAAAATGATCGTTAGGCTCAACGAAAAAATAGTGTTTTTGTAGTTGATTTCATTAATTAACACCCAATTTGGATTTTTTTGGGTAATTGTGCAAATTATATGGACTTATCGGCAAAAAATGGAAACATGACAAAACGGAAACGACTTCGAAAACATTTTTTCTAAGCATCATTGTGTCCGATCAGGGTCGTTGAAGTATTAACGTCGTCTCGAAAAACTGTTACATTTGTGTTAATTGATATTCTGGTTGGTGGTGCTCCTTTCCACACCACCTGGGAGGTAAAGCACACGGTGCGTTTTTTCTAGAGTGGTATCCCCTAGAGGCCTAGTCCACTTTGGTGTTAGTAGAACAATCGCAACATTTAACCCTAATTAGCAACTTGCTAGCTAATAGTTTTAAAAGACAATACAAGTGAGAAGTGTTCGAATGTCAAAAAAACAAAACAAAAATGCCCAAAATTTTAGCCCTACACGAAATTCTTGCTCCCTTGACTTTCAGTTTGAGAATTGATATATGAATTGTGATTTTCTTTAAATTCAAATCTAAATAGAACAAGCATTTATCAATGTACCTGTGAACCGGCTTAAGTTGATTAAAAAATACCCTGAAACGGAAAATCTTCACAAATTATTACACAAATAAAATTCGTAAAAATTTCTGAAAAAATTTGCTGAAATAGTCTGTAAATTGTTGGTTATAAAATATTCTGAAACAGAAAATTTTCAGAAATTATTAAACAATTAATACAAAACATCTCAGTTAAAATAAAATAAAAAATAGGACACTTACAAATATTTATGAAAAAATGTTCTGAAACGGAAGTGACTGTAAATTGTTGATTAAAAAATACCCTGAAACAGAGATTCATCACAAATTACTACACAAATAAGATTCATAAATTTTCTAAAAAAATGCGCTGAAAAAGCCTGTAAATTGCTGGTTGAAAATACCCTGAAACAGAAAATTTCGACAAATTATTACACAAATAATATTCACAAATATTTCTGAAAAAAATATGCAAAAGATCATTTGTAAATTGTTGGTTGCAAAATATCCTGAAACAAAGATTTTTCACAATTATTAAACAAATAATATAAAACATTTCAGTTAAAGTTAAAGAAATAGAACACTTACAAAAATTTATGAAAAAAGTTTTGAAATGGATGCTATTATAAATTGTTGGTTAAAAAATACCCTAAAACAGAAAATTTTCACAAATTATTACACAAATAAAATTCATCAAAATTTCAGAAAAAATTTGCCGAAAAAGTCGTAAATTCTTGTTTAAAAAATATCCTGAAACAGAAATTATTAAACAAATAATAGTTAAAGTTAAAGAAATAGAACACTTGCAAAAATTTATGAAAAAAATGTTTTGAAATGGAAATAATTTTAAATTGTTGATTAAAAAACACTGAAACAGAAAATTTTCACAAATTATTACACAAATAAGATTCATCGAAATTTCTGAAAAAAAATATGCTGAAAATGCCGTAAATTGTTGGTAAACAAATATCCTGAAACAAACAATTCTCAAAAATTCAAAAAAATCTCTTGTTTCAAAGATAATAAAGATAATAAGGCCTTTTCTTTCTAATTGCGTCTATCTTTTTGGATTTAACCCCAAATTTCATGGAATAATTCTAGAATTTATTAACTATGATTTCATATGTTTTACAGATTGTGAACATTACGGTATATCAGATTTATTGAAGCCTCCGTTTTGATAATTCTTAGTGTTATTGTTCTCTAATATCTTCAGTTTATCTCGCTTCTGAGAAGATTGTTTTATTTATACCGTAATACTCGGAGATTCAGAAACCTAGACGATTAGATCACAAATTATGTCGCTCCTTTTAACCGCGTTTATCTATTCTTTTAAGCACAAATTTCACATACGAATCTTAAAATTCCGCCTTCTATAATAATAAAAATAATGAAACGTTCTCTTTTTAATTGCATCTATCTTTTTCGAATTGGCAGCAAATATAGAATAACTGTAGAATGTATTACCTATTACCTTTGATTTCATATGTTTTACATTTTGTGAACATTACGGTATATTAGATTTATTTGTTTCTTCAATTTATCTCGCCTCTGATAAAAGTGTTTTGTTTATACCGTAATCTTCACAGTTCCAGAAACATTAGCGATTAGATCGTAAATTCTCTCCTTCTCACAGCATTTATCTTCTCTTCTAAGCTTAAATTCCACACAAGAATTGTAAAATTCCACCTTCTATCTGATTGCATCGTGATTTCTTTTGTTTAACACCCATCTCCGTTGATGCCTCAAGTTATACAGTAATGTTCATAAAATACGGAACATTGATGGCCATATAAATAGTGATGAGAAGAAAATAGTCAATAAACAATTTTTCTTGTATTTTTGTAGTGGATTCAGGGACCAACAGGTTACTAGATTTGACAGACTTGTCATTAAACAAAGTACGTAATCTCTATATAATAGAAAAGACGCACATGTAAACAAAGAAATCACCAGAAATATCACTAGATTTAACCAACTGAAATTTAGTTACATTTTAGTCCGTGAATCTACTATATGTATTTTCTTTTTTTCTGCTCCGCAAAATCTTGTTTGGATCACAGAAAATGGTGGAAAGACCAGCAGAGTTTGCTTTATATTGGGAAACGAAATTCCCCAATTCTAATGTGATAAAGGTAAAGGTTTTGTTCCCGAAAAATTCAAGAAATAAAAATTGATTAAAAACCACAACTAAATTATTGTTTATTGTGTTGGTACTACTTTATCATCGAATCTCTTAAAACTGATAATAAGTTCGTAATGTTTCGTATGCGGAAACATATCAACAACAACAGCTCGAATCGGCACAAACGGTTCATTATGTAATGTTTTCGATATTGGACGTCCTAAATCGATGAAATTCTTCAATGCCGCCTCTGGATTACACGAAACATACACGAGATTTTTGATTTTATTCACTTTTCTCAATTGAATCACACCTTTTTGATCTGCAAATATAATACAAAAATCAACCGATTATTTTGAACGAGCAACAGATGGGAGTACGCACGTAAACCAGCTCGTGGTGGATCCACAATTGCCACAACATCATCATTGGCTCGATAACACAACGATGCCAGATTCTCTTCAGCTTTACCAACGAAAAATTCACTATTTTCGATTTGGTTGAGTTTAGCGTTGGCTTTGGCGTCTTCGATGGCTTGCGGCACCAATTCAACACCCAAAACTTTACCACATTTCTATCAAAAGATAAGAAAAAATTTGAAAGTGCGTTAGAAACTTCTTAGGTTAGAGATGAAGTTCATTCTTTTATTGGTGTATTTTCTTTCCGTCGTTGCCGGAAGGCTCAACAAAAATCATAAATCGCGGTAGGCCAGGAAATTTTATTTTCGTTCATCAATGAATGATACCAACTTTAGACCCTAGTGTTTATTTTACACAGTTGGCAGAACTACCAGAGAGAGTAGAAGCGACGCTATGGCAACGCCCCCACTCTTCTCTCTCAGCTGTCTGTTAGAGGGGAAGGGTTTCCACTCACGGGGTCACGCATTTTCGTTACGCTCCGAACAAATTTACTACCCTACCACGCCTAAAGAAGTTTCATTTCAACCAAAAAAGTGTAACTTAAGTGTCGAATATATTTTAGGGCCGCTTCTACAGAACAATTACCTTAGCAAAACATAAACCGATCGTGCCAGTACCACAACAAACATCGAAAATTGTCGAATTCTCATTGAAATCGGCCAATTCAATGATTGATTTGTACAAAATCTCCGCTGCCTTTGTATTAATTTGAAAGAAAGCCTCTGGCGAGATTTTAAACGATAAATCCAATAATTTCTCGCAAATATGCGTATCGCCCCATAAATGTTCAGCACCTGTTGCATTCTCGCCGGGACTCCTACAAATAATCGAAGCAAGATTTATAATCAAAACTTTTTTAAAAAAAAAACGACCAACTTTTTGACGATTTTCTGATAATACAGCGACGTAATGTTGGCTTCTTTACCCGCTCCAATTGTGAAATACTCAATCAGTGATTGTTTGAACGTCTCCAATTCGTCCTGATTCAAATTCTGCGGATGTATGCCGATGATTAGCATAATTTCATCGGTGGTGGTTAAACGTATTGTTAATTGTCGAAAGTAGCCGGTGTGTAATTCAAAATTGAACACTTCATATTGCGATTGACGCACATAATCTTCGAATAATTTCACAACGAATTTCATACGTTCCGGTATATGTTGGAGGCCTTCGATACGACCAACGCCAGTGATACCGTTCGTATAGCTACCGATGCGGAAGCCGACAGTCGGTTGTTGGGTCTCTTCATCGATTCCAACAGTAAAAGCGCATTTATTTCGATAACTACAAGATTTTTTCGATTAATTAACAATCAATTTTCTAGATTTACCCACGAACTGATTGTATTCGGGCGAATGGCGGATTTCTAACAATTCGCACGGTAGACCGCCGTAGAGTGCCTCCTGTTGCGCCAGGAACTCCCTCAAATCCGGATTATTACGTTTGAGTTGTTCCCCGAATTTCTTCAACAAATCAAACGCGTCTTTTTGCTTGTTTTCCAACTAAAATCGGGACAGATTAGAAGATTTCCCAGAAAAACAAGAATTGAAAGTGAAACTTCTTAGGCTAGAGATGAAGTTCATTTTTTTATTGATTTCATTTTCTTTCGAGCCTGAAGGCTCGATTCTTTTCTTCATTTCACTTATTTCAAAATTAATTCATTTATAAATACAAAAACTTTCGACCCTAGTGTTTATTTTACACAGTTGGCAGAACTGGCAGAGTACAAACCGCGCTATGGCAACGCTCCCACTCTTCCCTCTCAGCTGTTTGTTAGAGGGGAAGTGTTTCCCTCACGTTACGCTTTGAAAAAATTTACCACAAATGCGCGCCTAAACAAGTTTCACTTCAAAAACGGGGAAAATTACTTGCGTCTCGTATGGAACGTTCCATAGGGGAATTGTGGACGATTTCAGCCGCTCCTCTTGACTGCGATCATCCTTCGGCCTCTTACAATTCTCGTCATCATCGAACAGCTCTTTGCGCTTCTTCACCAGCGGATCCGGTGACGGTTTCGCTTTCTATCAAAACAACAGTCGCAATTATTCGAAAAATTACAGTGTTGGCGTTGTTATACAATCGCTGTCAGAGGCCTGCCCTTCCATTTGTAGCCGTTCAACACGTCCAACGCCTTGTCGCGACCCTCCTCATTCCGAAAACATACAAAAATATACGAACTATTCCGTTTCGGCACTTTAATCTTTGTCGTCCCCAAATCCAGTTTAGTGTTCAACAATTTGCGTATCTCCTAAAATTCAATTAATAATCAAAACAAATCGCTTAATTAATTAATTAATTTTACACTAATTCCGTAGATTTTCGGTAAATTCTTGATTTCGATTTTGAATTTTTCCGATGAGAAATCCTGTCGCTCGAGATACGCGTACGGATCATCGTCGGCCGTTTTTGTCGCCACAATTTCCTCGTTGTTTGCCATTATTGCGGAAAATTTTCGGAAAATTACAACGAACCTAACCTAAATTTTGATAGACGCAAGCATGACACACTAGAGTTCGTGCACGCGAATCCGACAATAATTTTTTTGGTGAATTTCGCAAATTTATTGATACAATTATAAATAAAATTGTTTCAAATACAGGCGAAATGATAATAATTAACTGTTTTGTGTTTAAATTGAGATTAAATAGATTTAACAAGATTGGCGAATCTGCATGGTACAAGCTCTAGATGTTGGGCGAACGACGTAATTTGGTTACAAATCGAAATATCCCTAGATGTGTCATTGAAAATATCAAAGTTTATCATCGTATAAATGGCAGGTTTGTTTTGCCATGCTTTTCTTGTGGAAATTTTGTGTTTTAATTAAATAATTAGAAAAAAAAACGAACAAAATAATTAATCTTGTTGATAATTGTTGAATTAATTCAAATTGTGCAAATTGTAGAAACGATGACAGAATCAACAATTGATAATGAAGAGAATGATAAGAAAGAGAATCATCAACTTAATCATCATCAACAGCATCACACCATGATTAGTGATAAGGATTTGCCGCTATGTTTTATGGCTGATCGGCATTTAGAATCAATCGAGGGCATTGAATGTATTACGCAGACATGGCGAATGAAAGAACGCGTAATTAATGATAATCAAGCCACCGATAATGTAATGCGTTTATCATTTTTTTTTAAATTGTTTTGTAGATGAAGACGGTGAGTGTGGCATTGGTGTTGTGCTTGAATGTGGGCGTCGATCCACCGGATGTTGTCAAGACACAACCGTGCGCCCGTCTAGAATGCTGGATCGGTACAATTTATTTATCTCTCTTATCACAATCATCGGTATCAACAATTGTTGATGTTTTTAGATCCGATGGCTTTGTCTGCATCGAAATCGTTGGAGAAGATCGGTGCTAATTTGCAGGCACAGTACGAACGGTGGCAGCCACGGGCACGTTATAAACAATCATTGGATCCGACAGCGGATGATGTGAAGAAATTGTGTATTTCGTTGCGGCGGAACGCTAAAGAGGAACGGGTGTTGTTCCACTACAATGGGCATGGGGTACCGAAACCGACTTATAATGGTGAAATTTGGGTCTTTAATAGGGTAATTGTTGTGCGAACAAAATCGATACACCGTAGAGAACTTGATGACTTATTATATAACTTACAACCGACTTAAGTATACAGAAAGTTGCTCAAATAACGTTTCTAAGGTGCAATAATGTCGATACTAACGCATTGCATTTTTTTATCTTATCGATATTAGAAATCTTTTGATATACCGTAAAGATCATAAAACGTACAACACAGATATGCGATTAATTCTATCTAATTTGCAGTTTTAAGCAAATTATTGCAAACAGCGATAGAGAATCGGATTTATCTTCTCATTAGCTCCTCGATTTCCTGTTGTCTAACAACTTAGTGGTTATTTGATTTCAAATTTCGTGAAGATTGCGGTATATCAGCAGTATGCCAGCTTTTAGTTTGATAATTCTTATTATATTCTGTGTTTCTTCCTCTTTATCTTTCTACCGTATTCCTCATAGATCGAGAAACATGGACGATTAGTAGTAGTACTCATTTCGTCTACAAATAGCCTTCACGTTATACAGCAATGTCCATAAAACGTCGAACATTGATATTCTTACAAGTTAATAAATTTTACAAATTTCATATAAATTAAACTGCAATGAAAAGAAAATAGTTGATAGAAATTTGAAATATCTCTTATTTCAAAGATAATAATAAAGATCAGGTCTTTTCTTTCTAATTGCGTCTATCTTTTTTTATTTAACCCCAAATTTCATGGAGTAATTCTAGAATTTATTAACCTTAACTTCATATGTTGTACAGTTTGTGAACATTACGGTATATCAGATTTACTGAAGCCTCTGTTTTGATAATCCTTATTGTTATTTTTTTTCTAATATCTTCAGTTTATCTCGCTTCTGAGAAGATTGTCTTATTTATACCGTAATACTCGGAGATTCAGAAACCTAGACGATTAGATCACAAATTATGTCTCTTTTTTTAACTGCGTTTATCTATTCTTCTAAGCTCAAATTTCACATAAGAATTGTAAAATTCCGCCTTCTATGATGATGAAAATAATGAAACGTTCTCTTTTTAATTGCATCTATCTTTTTCGAATTGGCATCAAATATAGAATAACTCTAGAATATATTACCTATTACCTTTGGTTTCATATGTTTTACTTTTTTTGAACATTACGGTATTAGATTTATTTGTTTCTTCAATTAATCTCGCTTCTGATAAAAGTGTTTTGTTTATACAGTAATCTTCAAAGTTCCAGAAACATTGGCGATTAGATCATAAATTATATCTCTCCTTTTCACAGCATTTATCTTCTCTTCTAAGCTTAAATTTCACACAAGAATTGTAAAATTCCACCTTCTATCTGATTGCATCGTGATTTCTTTTGTTTAACACCTATCTCCATTGATGCATCTTCAAGTTATACAGTAATGTTCATAAAATGCGGAACATTGATGGCCATAAAAATAGTGATGAGAAGAAAATAGTCGATCAACAATTTTTCTTGTATTTTTGTATAGTGGATTCAGGAACCAAAGAGTTACTAGATTTGACAGATTTGTCATTAAACAAAGTACGTAATCCCGATATAATAGAAAAGACGCACATGTAAACAAAGAAATCACCAGAAATATCACTAGATTAAAGCATACCAACCGAAATTTAGTTACATTTTAGTCCGTGAATCTACTATAAGTATTTTGTTTTTTTCTGCTCCGCAAAAACTTGTTTGGATCACAGAAAATGGTCGAAAAGTCAGGAGAGTTTGCTTTATATTGGAAAACGGAATTCTCCAATTCTGAAGTGATAAAAGTAAAGGTTTTGTTCCCCGAAAATTCAAGAAATAAAAATCATTTACAATTGTGTTTCTTGGCCCTTTGAAAATTAATTTTTTCTATTTTGCGTCAATAATAGCGCTATTATTAAACTCGCTACTGTATCGAAATGAGCTCATTTCGATACTAGTGCTGAAAAGTAAAATGTAGGAAATTTTTTTTTTTTTTTTTTTTTTTGTATTTGTTTTGCTTTTCACTACTACGAAAAAACTTAATTAGTTCAGAGATTCTAGCCAATCGGCCCCATTTGCTTTATATTGGAAAACACAATTCCCGATAGATCTTGAGTGAAACTGACTAAACAAGAAAATGTCCCCCATCACTTTTCATAGTATTTTAATTGTACCACAATACTCGCAAATTGTAAAACAGCAGCGATGTAATATATAAAGTAATACAAACAGATAATTGCTGATTTGTAAGAGATAACTGATTATACTAACAATTTTGTTGGATTTCTTGTGTTCCACGTTTTGTGAACGATACGGTATATCCACAACTAAGTTCTCTATGGTGTAACAGATTCGAACTCGGTTTTTTTCGGCTAATTTTTGTGATAATTTTGCAGACTTATACACAGTATATCCCGTTATCAATCTATGATTTACAAACATGGATGGGTGCACCTTCGATTTACGTCTATGATTGTTCAAATGCTGGTATCATAATCGAATCATTTGAACAATTCGCTTTACAACATGAGAAAGAGTACGAACAACAAGCTCAACAACAAAAGACACAATCTTCAACAGCATCAACATCATCAACGACATCAACATCAACAACAACAACACAACAATTATCACCACCACAATATAGAAATTGTATACAATTGGCGGCATGTAGTGCTAAACAAGTACAAAGTAGTGCTAAAGAATTACGTACATTATTGGTATTTATATGGGCGAAAATTTTAGCTGTTGATAATGTAAGTTGTTGTTTTTTTTTTAAATTAATTTCAAAATTATAAATTAAATTTTATAGACTTGTCAGAGTGATTTGGTACGTGATAATGGCCATAAGTACTTCTTATCAATACTACAGGACATGTCATTATCGGTAAGTTAATAAATTTCGAATCGGATAGGTACGAGTCTCATTTTGTTTTCATCAAAATCTGCAGTGTGTATACAGTAGTGGCAGATGAAATAAGCGTACAGATGATAAATCGTTTATCCCTTCGATTACAGTTTTAGTTTAAATGCCAATCCTGTATATGAAAGAGGTAATTGAACCTTAACGAAATCTTAAAAATTTCGTTGTTTTGTGTTGTGCAATTTTACAGCATATACAGCGGTGGCAAACCAAATAAGCGTATAAATTAAAACGCAATACGGGTAAGAAATAGGTACATCGATAGCTTTATTATTTACTCTTCGATTTATAGACGTCATTAATTAAAAACAATAATAAGTAGGTTTGGTGTCGTTATTCTAGATAATAGGAAATTAATAAGTATTTTTGTCTTTGTCTGATATATTAATTCCTTTATACCTCCCTAGTGTTGTTAAACACAGAAAGAACAGTTTTTTAAATCTCCCCTTTGCCGTTTTTCGTTAAAGAAAATCACAACATAAATAATTTAAAAAATAATAATAAAGATGGCAACATCTATTTTTAATTCTATCCTTTATTAGTTTATCTTGTAAACTATAAGAATTGATTGTGTCGACATAATTTTCCTCTAATAAGCGTATTTCGTTCACCAGTCTGCTATAAAAGTATTCGTAAAGTAAAGATGGGATAAATTTATACAAAACTTAATATACAGTGGTGGCAAGTGCAATAAGTATATTGGAAGTAAAGCAGTTACACTACTCAACTCCATATTTTTATATGAGTTAAAATGAGAGAATTACACACAGTAAAACCTTCATAATGATGACAAAGACGTGTTTTAATATGTAAAACTTGTAATATGCTGTTCTTTTAAACCATTGAAGAAATAAATGCAGGATTTTTCTGCATCTGATTAGGTCAAATGCCACAGCTGTATATTAAAAATAATTCAAATTAGGAATAAATACGACACTATATTACCAATTAAATTGAAGATAGAGAGATTGGAAATTAGTGTTTTCTTCTTCTAACTTACTACAAATGTAATGTTTCTATATTAATAATTTTCCACCTATTTCAAATTTCTACTGCCCTAGATTTGCTATCAAGTAATCTTAACCAATAAGAGTTTCATTATAAAAAACCAAAGAAAAATCGATTGTGTTTTGTTTCAATCTCTAAACGAATGACAATTCGAGTTTACGTATTGAGTAACAATTGTTTCACGATTACTGACAACTTGATTAATTGTTTTTATTAGTAGCTGCATAACATACAGTGATGGTGATCGAAATAAGCACAGTTGTAGAGCAAAGCAAATTGATGACCATAATGATACAAAAATTTAAAGATTTTCTCCGTTATAGATAATAATTTGCCTTATTTATTATGAATTTATCGAGATATTTAGATCAATAACCAACAAAATATATTTAAAATTATCAAAAACCAGTTACATTAAATATTTGTATTACATCACATCAGATAAAAATATAATAATTCTAATAAGTAAGAAAGAGAACACAGATTTGTCTTTGTCTTATACATTAAATTATGTCATAGGAAAAAAAATCGCTAAACTGATGACAAAGACAGTAATAGCTCATTATTGCTCTATTTTCTCTGAGTTTAGACCAAATGCCATTGCAGTTCATCAAAATTAGAAATAATTTTGTTTTGCGATTCGATTTAAGATAGAGTTAAGAAATTATAGATCGTCTCATGCAACTTCAGTGGTGAAAACGATACGTGACGTATTAAGAAGACATTACACGTCTCTGTCTAACTCACCAACTCGCATACAGTAAACAAAGACCCGAAATGTCTTCTTATTACGTCATGTGTGTATTTTATGGTAATAACACTATTTTTCTGCCATCATACTTGAGATGAGAAATTACAGATGCTTTCATGTAACTTCAGCGGTCGGAGGATTGTGATGAAAACGATACGTGACGTATTAAGAGGGTCCTCTGGTTTGACGTCCTGATTTTTGAGCAATCTTTGGGATTTTTTTGTAAAGACCAATGAAGAGATAGAACTTTGAACTTTTTACCAGTTATTTATACATATTTCAAGAATATACAGTTGAATTTTTAGCTAAAAATATTTAGTAGAATTAAAGTTATAGTGGTCTGAAGGCACCCGCCTCAAAAAAATGGACGCCCACTTCCTCCATGATATCAGCTGATAGGCTTATCCGAAACAAAAAAATCCAGCGGGGCTTTAATCTGTATACTTAAATTCATCGAGTGGACTACGATTAAAAAAAAAATTTTGAAAATTGGATGTTTGACAGACTTCGGAACAAAAAAGTTCGAATTTCATGTATTTTTTGTCAAATTTTTGAAACAAAAAAAAAATAGAAATTTTCAAAATTTTGGGATGATAATAGTCCACTCGATGCGTCTATATGTACTGAGTAGACCCTATAAATTTGAAGTAAATCGGCCAAGCCGTTTTTGAGATATGATGTAGGAAAGTTTGAAAAACATGGTTTTGAGAAAAACACGTTTAAAGTTTCAAGCGCTCCGCTCAACGCTCCGAACACCTGTCCCTTCTAACTGCTGTATCTTTTTAATGGCTTCGAATATCGAAAAATCACTTTACTTCCACATTCTAGACACTTTAAGGAAACAATTTATGCAAAAAAACAAATTCGATTTTTTGAATCTGTTAAACCAGAGGACCCCCCTTAAGAAGACATTACACGTCTCTGTTTAACTCACCAACTCGCATAGAGTAAACGAAGAGGCCAAATGTCTTCTTATTACGTCATGTGTATGTTCTATCGAAATTACCTTTCTGTATACATTTGCATCAGTGGCGTAACTAGATTTTTAGGCCCATAAGGAAATTCCAACTACGGGGCCCCTTCTAACATTTCATCTGTTTATATAAATAATAATAAATACATAAATAAAGCCTGGGGCCCGAAAAATTCTTATGCAATAATAACATTATTCCAAACAATTAATTGTAAGATTCAAAAGTACAAAATAAACAATTAACGATTAAAGAAAAGTAGGATAAAATAGGCCTTCAACAGCCCTATTTGTCGAGATCACACCCTCTGAAACTCCTGTAAATATCACGATCTTGAGAATTCGTGTTGTGCAATATCGAGACTCGAACCTTCTACTAAATATTTCGTCTTAATATATTTATTTTATTTTAATTTTTAGAGCGAATATCGTATGTACGCCGCCTTCGTACTAGCTTGTATTGTCAATAATTATCGTGATGGTCAAGAGGCAGCATTACAAGGCTCATTAGTCAGTATCTGTTTAGAACAATTAAATGATACAAATCCGAAATTACGTCAATGGGTAGCTATATGTTTAGGTAAATTATGGGATAATTATGAACAAGCTAGATGGACAGGTGTACGTGATATAGCCCATGAAAAACTCTATACATTATTAATTGATCAATGTCCAGAAGTACGTGCATCAGCTGTTTATGCATTAGGCACATTTATTAATTCAGTAACTGAACGTAGTGAACATGCCAATAATATTGATCATTCTGTTGTGATGACATTAATTAAAACTGTTAGTAATGATATGAGTTGTTTAGTACGTAAAGAATTAATTAATGCATTACAATGGATTATTCTATCATTTGAACATGTTTTTGTGAGTGTTGCATTCAAAGAGAATCAAATCGTTATGTCAATACAATCAGCTGATAATACAACAAGTAGTAGTTTGAAACGTATAAGTAGTCGGGATCGTTTACGTATCACTGAAGATAATTTAACGAAAATGAAACGTGTCTCATCGAGTTCATCAATCAATAATTTAGGACAGAATAAATCATTGAGTCATACGGGTAGTTTTGGTACATTACCTGGTTTAGGTTATGGTTCGATTTATATGAAAATTTGGAATTCTCTATGTTTATTTGAAACAGATCCACATCCTGATGTTGCAAATATGTGTAAAACAATAACGAAACATATTAATAATATGGTACAAGAACATTTGGATTTGATTGATAATAAAATGAATACGAGCAGTTTAAGTTTACCACCAAGTCCGAATCGTGGTGGTTATTTAGCTGGTGAAAGTCCACCAACACTACATCCAAATGAACGATTACAAGCCCAACAACGTTCAACATTACCGAGTCGTTCACGTAAATACCATCCGAATACAATTAGTGAAGAGAATGATGATTGTAATCGTATTAAATTGCATCGTAAACCGTTAGTTTCAACGAAATTCGTTGAATGGGCATGTAAATGTTTTGCACAATCGGCAAAGAAATCAAATAATTTCATTATTAGTGATATTGAATCGAATCAATACTATGAGAAAGATTGGCGTTTAGCACGTAATAATAATGTGAGAAAAGAGGCACAAGATGAATGTAATCGTATCTTTACATCAAAACTGGAATCACAAGTGTTTAATACACGTACATCGATACCACCATCAATTCTACGTTTCCATCCGTATAATCAACAAATTGCGATTAGTGGACGTGATCATTTCGGTATTTGGGATTGGGGTACTGGTGCTAAAACAACTGTATGCCATAATAAATCGTTGAAATTGAATCAAACGAAAATCACCGCTTTAGAATGGATTAATTCACATGATATTGCAATGTTGATGGTGGCTGCTGATGATGGTAGTATAAAAGTGTATAAACCGAATTCAGGACAGAGTCGTGAACCATTATTGATAAGTGCATGGCAATCGATAAATGATAATAAAAAGAATCAAACACCGGTTATATTATCATGGGAACAATTAACACAAACAGCTATTGTGGGTGGTGATACGAAATTTCTAAAATTTTGGGATGTTGAACGTGAATTACATTATTTCGATATACCAACTGGTACCGATAAAATTGTTACATGTATTGATTCAACATATTCCGGTATTAATTATGAGAATTATAATTATTGGTTTTATAATAAAGATGATTTATTATTAAATAATATCGATGAAGTTGATCATAGTCATGATAATAATGATGATGATGGTATTTTTATTAAACATAATAAAAATAATACAAACGATTTGATTAATAATAATAATAATAATAATAATAATAAATTAAATAAAACTGGTTTAGTTGTGATTGGTTGTTATGATGGTTCGGTACGTGTTTATGATCGACGTTGTAATCCAACCGATGCTAGAATTGCTGTATTTATGGAACATTATGGTGAAGTTTTGGGTGTACAATTATTGGATAATACGTTCTACAGTGCCAGGTAAATTGAAATTATAAGCCCTATTGGTGTTTTATCTTTGTCTAATACATTGTTTTGTGTATGGCAAAAACAACAGATAGTAAGTATTTCCACCAGGATTTACTAGCTTTCTCTAGTTTCTTTCTCTGTTTTTCACATTACAATATTGAAATGGTGAGATGGTCAACTTTGCCAGTTATCACACCTTTTGCAAAGTAGTTGTACTAAATTCGCCTATCAAAGGGTTACTAAATTTGGCAGATATCTCGTTATTCAAAGTACGTTGTCCCAGGGTTGTAAGCGGGGCTATAGACACAAACAAATAAATCCCTAAAGATATCCCTATATTCAAAGGTACCAATTTAAATCTAGGAACTCTTTAGTCGATGAATTTAGTATATAACCCATATCAGAGAATTGCTGGTTTACATTTAAAAACGTTCCACTTGCGACCCAATCATGTGGATTGTCTTCTCTCACTTTAACTATAAGACTCCCTTGAACAGAAAAGGAAACATAACACAAAAACGTGTATTGGGAATCAATTTGAAGAGAAACCGTTTACGTCTCTCTTACACTTTACAAATTTATAACATTTTTAAAAAAATAAGAGAACGTTTTGTAAATAGCCGCCCGGCGCATCCACCATTTTCAAAATGTGTAACTCGTAACTCCTTGAATTATTAAAATATTTGAATGCAACCTTCAAGAACTCAAATTAGTGATTTAAGAGGTGTTTTGAGTACAAAAAAAAATACTACGCTACTCTATTTGGAAAATTGACTTCAACTTTTTAAAGTTTATAATAAAGAGGCCAAAAACATGTCCCCAGAATGTGGTTAAAAGTCTGTATTCAGCCACAAAAAATTCTTGTGTAATTAGCAAAGAAACGTTTGCTTTAGAGAGGTGTTCTGTACGTAATTGTATCAATTACAGTACAAGGAAACTTAGACTTTTTAGAAAATAATCAAATGGTGTAATTTGATATCTCGTATGCTTTCAGAAAAGTAGGATGCTGATTGTATTTATTTAATTACATTTCGTCTAATTTTTACCGTTTTTGAGATATAACATAAATTTATATTTAGAAGGGAACCTACATTAGTTGCTCATTAAATTACCTATTTTTTATGATTTCAAATATATATAGTTTGTTATAGTAATTCTCAATAATAGAGTTATTTTGAAAATTTCGATTTCGCAGGGGAAAATTACAAAAATTATATTTGAAATAGTGATAGGGTGCTATGAAACAATTGTTCTTCTAGTTTATCCACCAACCACTAATTTTCGTTACTACTCTTTTTTTTCTATTATACCAACTTATAATAACAGTAATTACTAGGCAACAATTGTTTCATAGCACTCTAATGTGATTAGAATCTAATTTTTGTACTTTCCCATGGGAAATCCAAATTTTCAAAATAACCTTAAATTTAATTAACAAAAATGAAAAAAATATAATCGTTTATCGGCAAGCTTTCAAAATTAGCGCTATTTGATTATTTAGCAAATTATCGAATGAGTTGTATGCACATAAAAAACAAAACAATAGCTAATCAATGGTTGCCAATATTAGGAAACTAAATTTTTCAGAAATTTTTTGTTATACGTTCAATAGGCTAAAATGTAAAATAATTGATTAATATGCCAATTTTTTCCGTTTTTTATTATGACTGTTTTTGTAAAATTGTAATAAAATTAAGAAATAATTGAAAACAAAGTAATTACCTTTGCGATTTTAGTTGACAAAAAACACCAAATAGACTACTATTATGAACATAAACAAATAAAAACAATTGCCTAATTGTTAATGGTTGCCAATCGTAGAACACAAAATTCCTTTAAAACAATTGACCAATTTGACAACTTTTGTCGATTAATCGCTATTGTTGGTATTTTTCTCTTTTTCATTACGCTGTTTTTTTTTAATTTATTTATAGATAATAATAAATTCAAAAAGTGTTAATTATTGATTTGAAATTACTGCCACTATTATAATTAAACCGTGGATGTCAAGTAGGCTTCTAAAAAAAAGTGAAAAACAATTGACTAATTAGTAAGGATTACAACTATTGAAAAATTAAATCTCTCTCAAAATATTTTAAAACAATTGAAAAATTTAAGGATTTTTCTTGAGTAATTTATAAATTGTACTGGAAATTCGTGATGGGGTGCCTTGAAACAATTGCTATTTGAACTTATCAACGAATTATTAATTTTGGTAATCACTGATTTATTCTTTTGTTTTTTTTTATTATACCAACTTATAACAACAATAATCACTAGGTAGCAATTGTTTCATAGCATTCTAAAGCTTGATTGAAATCTAATTTTTGCAATTTTCACATGCGTAACCGAAATCTTCAAAATTACTGCTGTATTATTGAAAAATTGCTAATTTTTGACCAAACGAATCTGCATAAAGGCACAGTTTTTCATTACAAACTTCACAAATAATTGATTTCCAAATTTGCAAACTAATATCACCATGGTAAAGTGGCACTTTCGTTCACTAGTGAAAGAAAACATTGTCTTTGACAACTAAATAAACAAAAACAAATGCTAGTTGTTTACGGAAATTCCACAGCAACCAATTGGTAACTGTATGAATAATTAGTAGAACTTATTATAAAAAAATATATATAAATTAAAGAGTTTTAAGAACAAGTAAAGGAATAGTCATTTACTTGTAAATGATGGTAAAGTCATACTTTACCCACGAGCGGAAGTTTGGCTCAAGAGGCCGGAGGCCGAGTGACAAATCCGCTAGTGGATAAAGGGACTTTACCACCGTGTGCAGTACAAGATTTTTTTCAATACTTGCCCTTAAAACTCTTTAATTTATTTATTTTTTTAATTTTCTAATAAGTTATCACATTAATTATTCATACAGTTGTCAATGGTTGTTGGTTGCTATTAGATTTCTCAAAACAACTAGCAATTGTTTTTGTTTATTTACTGTTTGTTGCTATGGAGTTGCTCGATGGTAAAATGTTTTTTCAACTGTAAAGTAAAAACTTTACCATTGAGGTGCGTAAGGTGCTACTTTACCACTGAGTTTTTAATCGATAAAGTATGACTTTCCGCCAACTATTAGGTAATGCCCCGATTTTAATGTTGCAGCACTGACGGCTACGTTAAAGTCTACGACATACGCAACCACAAAGTCGTCCATACGACACAAACAATCCAGAATAATATGTCGTGTTTTGCGATGCATCGAGGTACCGGTACTTATGCTTGGTAATTATTTGTCGATAAATTAATTACGATTTCAAATTACTAATTGTTTTGTAATTTTTTTTTTTTTGTATAGTGGCTCATTGAATCAAAATGTCACAGTTTACGGTTTCAACGGCCACATATTGAATACAATACGTTTCTATGAAGGCTTCATGGGTCATCGTACCGGCCCGGTGACATGCCTAAATTATCATCCCTTAAGGGTGGCTTTAGCAACTGGCACATCGGATTCATCAGTTAGTGTATATTGTTTGGAGGCGAGAAGGTGACGTGATTCACAGCCCTAGATTTTATTAATAAAAGAGATTCTAGGGTTCAAATTTTAAATTATAAAAAAAATCTATACACACACACACACACACACACACAAACACCTATTATTATATACATATATACATAATTATATTTCTTTTATTATAGCTTTTATTGTGTTTGTTGTTGAATTTATTTTTATTTTTTAAATAATTTATAGATGAAAATTTAGCGAAATTCTTTGTGTATATATTAGTTGTAAATTCTATTAATTATTAATATTGTAAATTAAGGGTAGCTTTATATTACACGCCAGAAATAGTTGGAATACTTACATCACCATAACGGCTAAGCTTTACTTAAATAAAGCATAATTTTATTTTAATTATATTTTCTTCTATTCTTCAATAATGAGAGATTGATTTTGTTTCGATTTTTTTTCTAATTAAATTAATAGAATTGTGCAAATTTAATTCAGCTTTAAACAAGTTTTTATAATTTACAATGATTCAAATTTTAGATTGAATTCTCCTTTATTAACAAAAAATCAATAAAATTCAGTGAAATTATTCGAAATCATTATTACACTATTATCAAATTAGTGGATAAAATTTTGTTCACTAGTAAATTGCGCACTTCCGATTCGTGTATTTTTGGTTGCCTACACATGCATCATTGCGAACGCAGTCTTTCTGTCAAAACGCCCAAATTTTTTGAGAATTTTGACAGTAAAACAAGATTTTTGACACCGTTATTTTGTTAATCCCCATTTTATGTTAGTTATCCTATAATTATTAAACTTTTGTGATGAAATCATTTGAAATAAAGTGATTATATAATAATCTGTGATAAAAACACCAATTTGTGGATAATAAACAAAAACAATGTTGGCATCCGAGCCAGGCTCCACTAACAATCCGGATGTTATGGATAAAACACCATTGGTGAATCGTAATCGAAGCATATTGCACAGAATTACACGGATATTTGATCGTAATCGATCGATGAATTCGTTAAATGATGACCGAAATGCTGGACCAAGTTATGTTGAATTTGGCGTACTACACGAGCATTCCGATACGAGAACTTTGGGTACTTTTGCTGGTGTCTTCAGTCCTGTTACTTTGTCAATGTTTTCTGCATTAATTTTCCTACGAATGGGTATTAGATAATCGCTAAAGATTTATTGGATTTCAATTGTTTTTTACATCTTTTGTTTTGTAGGTTATATTGTTGGAAATGCTGGCTTATTGACGACATTATTACAATTCCTTATAGCTTATGTTATTTTAATATTTACGGTAGCTTCAGTGTGTGCAATCTCGACAAATGGGGCTGTTGAAGGCGGCGGCGCCTATTGTATCCTTTTTATTTTGTTTATAAATAATTGTTTATTATTTTGTAATTGTGGATCTTTAACGTGTTATCTTAGTTATGATTAGTCGAACATTGGGACCGCAATTTGGTGGCTCGATTGGTACGTTATTCTTTTTTGCGAATATTGTTAGTAGTGCCCTTTGTATTTCGGGCTGTGTTGAAGGTTTAGTTGAAAATTTCGGACCTACAGGTAAACAATGATGAAACAATACAAAAAACAATAGGTTACTCGATTATTGCTAAATTTATTTGTTTTGGCGAATTGATTGTGAAACAATTGTTAGTCATTATGAGAATTTTAGCGTCATTAGTTTGGAATTTTGTGGGTGTGCGGTTGGTTATGTTTTCTCTCCTGATAAACAGGGGTTTGAATTGTTATCTTTTTTGATTCTGGGAAAAATATCGTTTTTTTCGGTTCGAAGCGCTGCTGATAAGGAAACATGATCATAGTAGCCATACGTTTATTAAACAATTGTTGGTTACTAAAGAGATGCTAAGGTTACTTGATAGAATAAATTTTAGTATTGTCTTTACTGAGAGACATGACAATGGATATACCAAATAAAGATACAATTAGCTCTTATCAATTTCCTATTGTCCAACAAAAAGGTTGCCATCTCGTTTTTTTGCAATATAAAATAATGTCTCTACAATTGTGCTTATTTCGTTTGCTATTGCCGTATATCAGGTAGCTAATAAAAACAATCAAGTTGCTAGTGACGTAAACTCGAATTGTCATTGGTTTAGAGATTGAAATAAAACACAATCGAATTTTCTGGTTGCGTGATTGTTTTTTTTTATATAATAAAATGAAACAATTATTGGTTAATTGGTAGAAAATTCAGGGCATTGGAAATTCGAAATAGGTGGAAATATACATTTATAGAAAAAGAAAACACTAATTTCTAATTTTTCTGTCGTGAGTCTAAATGGTTACTAGATTTGACGCAGTTGTTAAACAAAGTACATAATCTCAGGGTAATAGGAAAGATACATATGTATGTAATCAAAGAAATCACCAGAAATGTCACTAGATTCAAGTATACCAACTGAAATTTAGTAACCCTTTGGTCCGTGAATCTAGTATAATTTTGATGACTTGTACTATATAGCTGTGGTATTTTATCTATGTAAATAGAGGCAACAATCATGATCTTGTCTGTGTTTGAATAGTGCAACTATTTTTCGTCTAATATGCTTATTTCACCTGCCATCTCTGTATATTAAGCCATATAAATTTTAGACTGTCAGAAAAATTAAATTTTTGTTTTTTGAGTAAATACATCTAAAAAGTTTCGTTAATAGATAAAAAAGATCTCCTAAAACTTGAGCTTGATATCTTAAAAATTGAGCTGATGCATGGGGGGGCTCCTCTTTCCCATTTTTTTTTAATTTTCAATGTAAATCATCGAAAAACAATTTTTTTCCAAATTTCCGTTTCCATTATCTCGTAGGAAATTAAATTCTCTACAAAAAAGGTTTATTGCATTTTTTGCTCAGCCTTATAGGAAAAAAGTTACAGAGCGTTAAAAAAATGAAAATTACAAAAACTCGAAAATAATTTGTTTTTAATTTGCTCTGTGACTTTTTTCCTATGAGGCGAAGCAAAAAATGGAAGAAACCTTTTTTGTAGAGAATTCAATTTCTTATAAGATAATGAAAACGGAAATTAAAAAAAAAAAATTTCAATGTATTTTAAATGGGAAAGGGGACCTCCCCCATGCGCCAGCTCAATTTTTAAGATATCAAGCAGAAGTTTTAGGAGATTTTTTTTATCTATTAAAGCAACTTTTTAGATGTATTTACTGAAAAAAAAAATTTTTTTTTCTTTCTGACACAGTAATAAATATATCATCTCCTTGGTACAGCATACGTTGGCCAATAGCGCGCAAGTAGAGTAGATTTTTTCTCGATATGACCGCCCAGAATCATACTTTAACACTACAATTGGTCAAGCAGATTTATTAAACCGTTTTTCTTTTGTTTAACAACATTAACAAAAGATAAGCGGATCAATATAGTAGACAAAAAGTCGAATATTTCTCCTGTATCGTTATAATTTGTTACTTATAGTTCGTTTCATGGTAAATTTCCAAGAGAATCAGAAGAAGGAAGCACCCTAGATTTACAGATGTTTCTCTTATCTTCATGTCTTCCGCGCTCGCTCTCTCTCTCTCTCTCACTCACTCTCGCACTGTGCGTCATTCGACACAATCCTTCACAGGCCACGCCTTCAGACGGCTGAAGTTACATGAAACGATCGCTAATAAAGTAGAAATGGTTAAAAAATAATAATCGAGTAGCCTATGTTTTTGAATAATCTAAAATTAAATTCTAACTGTTTCTATTTATCACCACTTTCAGGGTATTTAATAAAAGATCTGATACCAGATGGCCGTTGGTGGCAATTATTGTATTGTTTTAGTTTGAATACATTGAATTTATTGATATGTTTAATTGGTGCTGCAATGTTTGCAAAAACCACCGTATTTGTATTAACAATTGTTTGTATATGTCTATCAATAACGATATTTAGTTTTTTCTATCAACAACAAATGGAAATACCTGTACCTGATTCAAATACGTTAATACAAAATTCAACAATACGTGCATTCGGCAATTATACCGGTTTAAATTTATTAACATTAAAATCAAATCTATGGCCACAATATGGACGTGATTATACAGCTAAAGGGGAATTTGTTGATTTTGCATCCGTTTTTGGTGTACTATTCTCTGGTGTTACTGGAATTATGGCCGGTGCCAATATGAGCGGTAATTATTCTCTTACAATTACTTTAATTATTATTATTATTTATTTATTTTTAAAAAAAAATAGGTGAATTGAAAAATCCAGGAAAATCAATACCAAGTGGAACATTATCAGCAGTCGGTTTTACATTCATTATCTATATAACAATATCATTATTAACAGCACTAACATGTACGGCAAATTTAATGCAAAATAATTATTTATTTATGGCTGGTGTTAGTGTATTCCCAACTAGTGTTGCTGTTGGTTTATTAACGGCAACATGGTCGGCTGCATTAAGTAATGTTATCGGTGGATCACGTGTATTGGAAGCATTAGCCAAAGATGATATTTTCGGTATGTATTCTATAGTCATTTTAATCTCGATCTTGATCTTCACCATATCTACTCAGAAAGCAAACTGTACGGCAAGTTTTTATGTTGTGTAATGCCTTCTCTTTCTTACATATTAGTATTGCAATGTTTCTATCTTGCGATTGTTATGTGATAGTGTAACGATCAAAGTTAAACAGGTTTTGAGAATTTTGAATATGGCAAATTATTATCTATAACGAACAAATCTGAACAGATATACAATAAGCTATTCCTCTCTTTGTCATCAGTAGCTTTAATATGTGCATCTCCAAAGAATTTTATCCTTTTCTAACTCAACATTGCAACATTTGAGTAGCTTAACTATTTTGATTTCAATATGCTTATTTATCTTGCCATCATTGTATATTAAATCTTATACAGGATGTCCCAGATAAGTGTTCCACTTCAAATATCTCGTTTGTTTGTGAATTGAAGTGGAAAAGTATCTAAAGAAATTAGACTAAAAGGTCTATATTTCAGTTGTTCGACACAATTTTCTTTCTATCTATTTTGGAAAGGCCGAAAATTACTCAATATTATTAAGCCAATTGCCTACAATGAATACTGCGAACCAATTTGATATGAAAATAATGTTTATCTTCAAACGTCACAAAAGTGACAGTTTTTGTGCCTCAAATGACAAGGTAAAAATAGCATTTTGTGTGCCTAGGCGCTTTTTTCTTTTTTTATAAGCTTAGGCAGACAAAATGAACAACAATAATTTTCAACAATGTACACATAATTTATTACAAACTAATATTACAAATTATTACTTGTTAACGTTAATGAGAAACACACTTAGTAATACTAGCATTTTGGAACAATCCCCTAGCGCCAACAATATCTATCGTACAAAAACCTGTCAAATTCTTCTTTTGATATGATTTTGGCTTTTTTTGGCTTGTAATTTTTTTTTTGTATTTTCAAAAACAAGCGCAGCTTGCAGTATTTTGAAATGTCGACGTTTTTCTTTAAATTTGAATATTGCGACCAGAGAGAAGAACTTTTCAAGGTTCGAGATAATTCCAAAAAGTAAGCTAATAAGACGTTTTCCGAATACACTTCCACATTTTTCGCGGAACACCACTTTAAGAATTTTTCGTAGGCCGCTTCATAGACACTTGCCGATTTAGTCGGTAGTAATTTTTCGATAGACTCTCTCGCAGCTTCAACGACTTCAGAAGGAGTAGAAGGTCGGTCGGAACTCGACATCGTACAGTTTTATTTATTTTTTTTCGTTGATTGAACTTTGTTTTTTGCATCGCCATGGAAGCAGTACTGCCAAGGTATTATGATCAGTTAAAATTTTAATTTTTAATAACTTTTCAAGATAAAAAAATGTTAAATTAAGACGTTTGAAGATAAACTAGTATATGTCATTCGGCGCAAAAGTGTCTTTGTGTGCTTCAGCTGACATGTCTGCCTCACTAACGTTCGGCAGACAACAGTCAGCTTCAGCACACAAAGTTCCACTTTTGCGCCTAATAACATAATCTACTATTTTTCTATTAAAAATATATCTCATTTGCTGCTGACAAAAATTAGAACTTCTCTGGAATCAATAACTTATTCATTAAGGAAAAAAGCGAACTTCAGAATTGTTTACGATACTTGCAATGTGAATGTTAAGTTTACAAGATTTTATTTAAAAACAATAGCAAGACGAACATTTTTGTAATTATAAACAGTACAATCGAGAATACAACTTTAGAAATTCTATCTCTAATAAGAATAATTATTCTTATATTATTTACAACATTTGAAATATCTAAAATTGTTTACCTGAATGTAAATGTATAAATACTGTTAGTCTTGCAATTGTTTTTAAATAAAATCTTGTAAAAAATTGTAATAATGACATTGCAACCACTAAAGAGACATAAGCAAATCAATGTACCAGACAAAGACAAAGAATTATTAGTTTTCTGTTATTTACAACTTTTTTCTTATTATTTGTTTTTTTGTAATATAATCTGATTATTTCCTTCCAGGTCCTGTATTATCGTTTATACCGCGCGGCACATGGAAAGGTAATCCTGTAGCTGCTGTACTAGTCTCATGGTTATTAGTACAATTAGTATTATTTATTGGTTCATTAAATATAATAGCCCAATTGAATTCTGTATTATTTCTATTAAGTTATTTAGCAACAAATATAGCATGTTTAGGATTAGAATTGACAAGTGCCCCAAATTTTCGACCATCATTTAAATATTTCACATGGCATACAGCACTATTTGGTTTATTTGGTACATTAATAATGATGTTTATTATCAATTCAATTTATGCATCATCCAGTATCCTATTATGTTTTATATTAGTGATTGGTTTACATTTATTATCACCATCGAAAGAGGCACATTGGGGCAGTATATCGCAAGCATTAATCTTCCACCAAGTAAGTAATTAATTAATGTATCAAGGACGTTATGAGGCAAATAACGCCTGAGTGTCGATCGAGGGCGTTATACCCATAACGCCCGTGGTGCATTCATGAATTTATGACATAATAGTGGTGTTTTTTTTTTAATATTTCTGTAAAAAAGGTTGTTTATCATAGCAGCGGGCTATTATTTTTCATAGCGCCACCGCAACGCCATAATGGCCCGTCGTCAAGTAAACAATTATTAATTGCTTTCATTCATAGGTACGTAAATATTTATTATTGTTGGATTCGCGTAAGGATCATGTGAAATTCTGGCGTCCACAAGTATTATTATTAGTCAATAATCCACGTTCTATGTGTCCGTTAATCGATTTCTGTAATGATTTAAAAAAGAGTGGTTTATACGTCTTGGGATATGTAATAAAAGGTGATCCATATACACGAGGACCGGATCCAACAATTAAACAATTACCACATTGGTTGAATTTAATTGATCATTTAAAAGTGAAAGCATTTGTTGAATTAACTGTTGCACCAACTGTACGTGATGGTTTGAAACATTTAACACGTCTATCTGGTATGGGTGCAATGAAACCAAATACAGTTGTATTGAATTATTTAGATCGTATTGATCAAGAACCATTAGATTTCTTACAAAATACAAATTCTTTATATTATAATCAAGCATTCAATGATGATATTTTTCCAATAATTGATGATGATAATAATATAACAATATTAGAATATGTACAAATGATGCGTGATGTATTACAGATGAATAAGAATTTAGTGATTTGTAGGAATTTTACACAATTACGTAAAGAACGTAAACAACGTTTAAATAATAAACAACAACAATACATTGATGTGTGGCCAATAAATTTCTTAACACCTGGTGAAACGGATGCCTTTGATACAACATCATTATTTATGATGCAATTAGCGTGTATTGTTAATATGGTGACACATTGGCGTAAATTGAAATTACGTATCTGTATTTGTGATGAAGTACGACAGACAACATTTAATATATCAACAAATCAACATCAACAACAAACGCATTCGGAACGTTTACAATTATTATTGAAGAAATTACGGATTAGTGCCAATCTATTCCCGGTGAATGGTTGGAATAATGTTATTGAATCGCATGGGAATAATATGCAAATGTATTTAGAAAGGTAATGTCGATGGAATATAACGTAATGAGAAGACATCTTGTGTCTTTGTTTATTGTGTACGAGTGGGCGAGTTAAATGGAGACGGGTAATGTCTTCTCAATACGTCACGTGTCATTTATCTATAATTTCTCATCTCTATCTCAAAAGTTTTATATACTGTAGTGGCATTTGGTCTAAGCTCATAGAGGAACGATTCTTTTACTACACGCAATTTAATGTATGAGACAAAGACAAATCTGTTTTCTCTTTCTGATTTATTAGAATTGTTATGTTTCTATCTTAATGTGGCGGTTATGGAATATAAATACTTGCAACGATCAAAGTCAACTAGATTTTGATAATTTTAAATATACATTTTCGAAAATCTACATAGAAAGACAAAAAATTTGCTATCTAACATTTTAAAGTATTGAATAAGCACATTTCTCTACAACTGTGCTTATTTCGATTGCCAATACTGTATGTAGGGTAGCTAAAAATAAAAACAATTAATCAACTTGCCTAATGTCTAACAATTGTTAGACATTAGGTAAACTCGAATTGTCATTGGTTTAGAAATTAAAACAAAATACAATCGTATTTTCTAGTTATATGGAGGGCTTCGAACCGTTATTTTTCTCGTTTTCGTTTTTGTTCCGGATAAAATATCGGTTTTCGGTTCAGTTCCAGCTTGAAGGTTTGGTGAATACAGTGTTTACTGATTTACCTCACGGCTTCGAACCGTTATATTTTTCGTTCCGATTATGGATTATTAAAACATTTATCGGTTCAGTTCCGGTTTTCGTTCCGCAAAAAATATCGGTTTTTTTCGGTTTTTGGTGCAGATTTTGGTTATGTAATTACTGTAGAGGTGCTGAGGCTATTTGATGAAAATCTAGTCCAATAGACACTTAAAATCGGTGAAAAATAATCTGAATAGAAACATTGCAATTGTAGTAAGTTAAAAGAAGAAAACACTAATTTCTTTATCTACTAATGTAAAGCGTCGTTTTTATTGCTAATTTTGATGATTTGCATACAGCTGCGGAATTTGATCTAAACATATAGAGAGAAAAAATCAACATCCTCGCATTCTTTTTATACCATGACTAGTGCTATTTATAGCTCTCATTTCAACTCATATAAAAATATGAGATTGTGCAGTGCAACCATTTTGCTCCCAAGATGCTTATTTGACTTGCCTCCACTGTATAATTGGCCTTATTTAAGTATATCATCGATTTTTGAAGTGAAACTTCTTTAGCCGCGCTTGGGTGTAAATATTTTTCAATGTATTTTCCCTATCAGATAGCTGTGAGGGAAGAGTGGGGGCGTCGCTTATACTCTGTCAGTTCTGCCAACTGTAGAGTTGGTGTGATTGATCGATGTACAGCGCCCTCAGGAACGAAACTAAAATTTCAAGGGTTACCCCGATTTATAATTTTTATATTTTTAATATTAATTAATGGCGTTAAATTGAGATAAGCGAAATGCCGAAAAATACAACTGCAGAACAAAAACGAGCCTTCAGGCAACGACAGAAAGAAAATAAACCAAGGAAAAAATTAACTTCATCTCTAACCTAAGAAGTTTCACTTCTAACGCGCGGCGTTCCACGCACTTTCAATTTTTTTAATAATCGAATACTTTTTTAGAGAATTACTGAACGAAGTAGACTCATTTAGGGGAAAATCATGTCATCACTTTCATGTTTTACTAAATAAGCTAAAAAAGAATAGAGAAAAACGGCAACAAGCAGATCTAATAAATTGTTTTTTTCTTTTTTTTGTTTTTAAAAATACTATGGAGACATTACCGAATCAATGTACCAGACAAAGACAAAATTATTCATGACAAAGATACTGTATCTGTTTGTAATTTATACGAAAATTTTGGGAGTTAAAGCATGTTAAAGTATTATGAAACAAACGAAATTGACAAATGCAGCATATTTTCTCCAATTATACCTGCTTCATTTGCCTGTACTGTATGAGGAATACTCTTAAGAGCCACAATTGGTGTGTAGATTTCAAATTTCAACCCTTATTGCCTTTATTAAACTCAAAAAAGAAACAATCGTATACTTGACGCCACTAGTTTAGTATTTGTGTTTCATTCGTCTTTATATGTCTAGATGTAAGGCCCACACTGTATATGGATATGTAAACATTTTTTTGATAATTCTCGAATTGTTGCAGTGTTAACAACTTGATACTCCAACAGACTACAAATACTGCAGTCACCTTCATCTATTTACCACCACCACCTGAAGAGGACGAATTAGCTGAGATCTATTTTAAAAAATTGAGTATAATTTCAGAAAAACTACCACCCACAATGTTTGTACATGGTGTTTGTACTGTAACATCCACTACTTTATAGTAAATTAAAGAATATTTATTTTTTTATTGCACAATAACGGTATTAAAACATATCTTTATATATAAAAATTTTATCTTTATAATTAAGAATTTATTAATAAATATAATTTAATTATTTTCAATAATAATAACAAGATAATTAATAAACAAAACTATATTAAATTCGTCGACCAAAGGGTTCCTAGATTTAAGTTGGTAGGGATCTATTTGTTTATGTTTATATAACGAGAGATCTGTCAAATCTAGTAAACCTTTTCTCGATGAATTCACTATACCGGTAAATTATCGTTTTTCTAGGCTCTTAAATTTGGCTTCAAGCCGCTTCGAGTAGGCATCCAATTTGTAGGCGGCCTGCTCCAATTTCACCACACTATCTTCGATCTGATCAATCTGTTGTAATAACGGCTGTAAAGTATCATCTATAAACATAACCAATATTAATTTCTATACATGTGAAACTGTTCATGTTCGGCTACATTTCTCATTCAATTCCGCTACACTTTTCGATACATTGCCAGCGATATGTTTCATATCGGAATACTTGGTGATTGTCGCCCTGTTCATATTCTCCAACAATCGATAATCATCCAATGTTGATGTCAATTCACCGTACAGATAATCGGATGTTTTACTGAACATTGTCGTTGCTAAACGACTCAGATTCGGATCGTGCGGATCGAGGGCCTCAAAACTCGATGTGGATGTTGATAGGGTCGGACCTACGATTCGAACAATTATCGTCAAATTAACGGTGGCGATTCGTACCTTTTTTCGGTGAATCCGTAACGCCGTCGCTCTCCTTTTCATCCATTGTCACCGAAAAGTGTTTACCAACAAACAAGAAAATTTTTGGCAAAATCAATTTTTATAGGTTATAGACACGGGCGCCATCTGTTGGCAATAGTGTTGACAATATAAACTATTTTTTTTAACATGCTAATTAAAGCGAGACTTTTGCTTTTTTTAACATAAATAATCGCTCAAACTGTTATTAATAAACTTAAACGTTATCAAGAATCGATTTTTGTTTATTTATTGCGTACTATATTTAAATATAGTGGCGCCATCTGTAGTTGATACTGTGAAGTACGGTACAAAAGGCGCGAAATATAATTTATAACAGGGATTTTCGTGTGTAAATTGCTACCAACTGATCAAAACTCCCTGAAACGAAACTTTTGCCAACTGTTATTTGTCTTTCTAATTTCAACACGAGATAGCGCTAAGAAATCGCTATTACCGCGAAACTCAAATTAATCTCTTTTTAGTGCTTATAACATGTGTAAATTTTGATGGTTTTTCGTTTAAGTGCTTAGAAACCATTCAAAAACTGTACTGAAATATTGAAAACAACAAATAGCCTTTAAAATCTGTTTGTAAGTAGAAATTACCTTCAAGGGTACCAACTCAAATCTAGGAACTCTTTTGTCGATGAATTTGACACAAATAAAGAAATCACTAGAATCACGATGACCAACCGAAATTTAGTAATCTTTTGGTCCGTGAATTGCTTGTCTATTTGTAGCTCTCGGTAATTGTAGAAATCTATCGAATATCCCAAAATTAAGTCCCACACATTTAAATTGTACTATTAATCTTATAATTATAACTTAATAACTAGATTTTGGTACTTTATTGCAACTATTAGCAACTAATTGTGGTTGGATTTCCGCTCAAATCACTTGTTGATATTAATTAAAATAATCTAATCGTAGGAGTGTTTGGTTTATTTTAAATTAAATACACTCGATAGTGTTTACACTTAAATCACCCAACAATGTAGCGTGTTTTTTGATGAATTTTTTTCTAATTTTAACCACTTGTCTAAACAAATCGCGGTAAAGACTCAAAAGTATTCGCGATTAAACTGTAAAGAAAAACCGAGAGTCAGTCATTGTGAAGATGTCCGTCAAACAACCAACAAATCTGGCACGATATTTTCGTGAATACTGCAATTCGAGCAGTATACACGGTTTCAAGTATTTCGGCGAGAATCGAACCGTCTTCGAAAGGTATCCCCGCTTTTGTTTTTTGATTTATTGCTAATTAATCTCGCGAAATTTCTAGAATCTGGTGGCTAATTACATTCACAATCTGCTTAACAATCTGCACGATAATGATTTATAATATTTATGCGAAATACGATCAATCACCGATCATTGTAACATTTGCCACCAAAGAAACATCAATCTATAATATACCGTTTCCGGCAATTACCATCTGTCCGGAGATGAAATCGGTACGGCAACTGTGCAATTTCACCGACATCTATCTAAAGAAAACCGAAAAATTACCAACAACTGCCTTAGAGTAAGTTAGATAACTATAGAGCGGATCTCAAGTAACTCCACCAATTGCAGAGATAAACATTACGAGTACGTATCGCTTCTATGCGACGATTACGATGATCGGCTACAATCGAATAATACAACAATCGATTCGGATTTCTTCGACACTATCGATAGAGTACGGATACAGTTCAATACAAAACCGCGGTGTCATTGACACAATTTGTTTTAAGGTAAAGCCACATTTTGATGATTTATTCAGTAATTGCCGCTTCATGGGCTACCACTACCGCTGCCAAGACTTGCTAACACCGATACTCACCGATGAGGGGGTGTGTTATTCGTTCAATATACTCGATCATGACGAGATCTTCACCGATAGTGTCGTCCGATATGGTGATTATCATAAAACCAAAACATCAAGTGTTTGGAATTTCGAAAAGGGTTATTTAAATCAAATCACTGATGTCTATCCGAAACGTGCACTGTTAGCCGGCGCCACTAACGGTTTCGTGATCCATCTAGCCACCGAAATCGAGAATATCGATCATATTTGTAAAGAAGTCCAAGGTTATCGGGTGAGATTTGAAATTGGCGCCAATACAGCGCCATCTGTATTGGCGCCAATTTTCAATTTTAATCAAAAAAACAGGTGTTGCTACACTCACCGGTACGTTTGCCGCGTCTCAAACAAGAATACGTCCGTGTACCGCTCGATGAAACCGTAATAATTGCCGTACAACCGGTCATGATAACAACATCAGATGCTGTGAAACTGTATCCGACACGTAAGCGTGACTGTTGTTTCCCGTTTGAGCGCAAATTGAAATTCTTCAAGACCTACAGTCAATTGAATTGCCAATTGGAATGTTTAACGAATTTAACGCTACAACAGTGCGGCTGTGTCGATTTCTATATGCCACGTAAGCACTCTGCAATTTTGTTGACGAATTGATCGAATCTTTGCGATTTAGGTGAACAATCGACGAAAATCTGCGGTCCTGGTAGCTACCGTTGCATGGAAAACGCTGAAAGTGAGTAGATCGAGCGCTAGTGGTGCATCACGTGACGTACGTTTCGTTGCAGTTCTTGTGAAGAGTCGCTCGAATCAGAATTACGATTGTGGTTGTATGCCGTTGTGTACCGATTTGAGTTATTATGGCGTTACGTCGCAGACCATCTGGAATTGGAATAGTAATAAATTCGATTTGGGCCACAACAATAAACAGTTACATCTGTCGAAATTGACGGTTTACTTTAAATTCGATCATTTCATCACATCCGAACGGAGTGAATTGTACGGTCCGTTGGATTTTTTAGCGAATTTCGGTGGACTCTTAGGTTTGTTTACCGGTTTCTCGATACTATCACTCATGGAGATCATCTATTATCTCACCGTACGGATCTGTTGTAATTTGAAATTGTACGGTAAATGGTCGGGAGATACGGCGCAATTTTAACCGCAGTTCTTCTGTTAAATAACTCAATTTTTATTTGCTAAATAAATCGATTTTTATTTAGTCTAAATGTCTTGGATATCTTTCCCCAAAATTCTCCAAACGTGTCTGGCGTTGTGCCAGCAATAATAAACCAATGAGCCACATTTCAATTACCAAAATTACGACCGGCAATAAAAAAATGATATTTCTACATTATTGTAAGTAGAGTTAGATTGAGAACATGTGTTTTAGTGTTACAAGTGGCGGTACACTTTTATCTTCTAATGAACTGTAAGAGCTTGATTTATTGGGCAATTTTAAGCGAACGTATTGGCAACATTTCAACGCTTTAATCAAATCAATCCAAAAATGTTAAATGGTAAAAATTATTATGACGAGACTGTACTTGCGGCAAATACAGTGTCTGGATTGGTTGAGCCTTATGTCAAGCGCCATCAATCCAACCAATCACAAGATATTACCTTCGTTTTGAAAATATAAACTTTACCAACAATTTTTGGGGCGTTTTTTTAAAGTTCCCAATTGCCTCCTTAACCCTAATTCCGTAATAAGTGTTGTGTACGTTTTTTATTTTTATAATTGTTTTGTTACTATGAAGGTTGGATAATTGCGTATATTCTTACTTAACACCCTTGCTAGATCTTTGTTTTTTTTTTGTGCAACTTGGCCAAGACTTTGGGCCAGCAAGCCAATATCACACCATATCGCGGGTCGATTCTATCCATATAAGAATTACAAGTAATTGAAGGTGTTTTTTTTTAATTATTATTTTGATGACAATTTGCAGAAACTGCA